>CM024761.1:65409074-65809074 GCA_014218235.1 Colocasia esculenta
GCTATCCCAGTCTCCAAGACACCTTACAGAATGTCCTTGGCAGAAATGAAAGAATTAAAGAAACAGTTGACTGAATTACTGGAAAAGGGGTTTATTAGACCAAGCACTTCACCCTGGGGAGCACCAGTCCTATTTGTAAAAAAGAAGGATGGATCATTGAGATTATGTATTGACTATAGACAGTTGAACCAATTGACAATTAAGAATAAATATCCTTTACCGAGGATTGATGATCTGTTTGACCAATTATCTGGTGCTCAATATTTCTCCAAGATTGACTTAAGGTCGGGATATCATCAGGTAAGGATTAAAGAAGAAGATATTCATAAAACAGCCTTTAGGAGCAGATATGGACACTATGAATTTGTGGTCATGCCCTTTGGATTAACAAATGCCCCAGCAGTTTTATGCAACTAATGAACAATATATTCAGACCATATTTAGATCAGTTTATAGTGGTATTTATTGATGATATATTGATATATTCCAAGAATGAGGAAGAGCATGAATCTCATCTAAGGATCACCTTACAAACATTAAGGGAACAGAAGTTATATGCCAAACTGAGCAAATGTGAATTCTGGTTAGAAAAGGTAGCCTTTTTGGGAAATGTCATCTCAAAAGAAGGTATCTCGGTGGATTCCTCAAAAATTGAGGCTATTCAAAAGTGGGGGAGACCCACAACTATCATAGAAATTAGAAGTTTCCTGGGTATGGCTGGCTATTATCAGGGATTTGTCAAAGATTTTGCTAAAATAGCTATACCTTTAACCAGATTAACCAAGAAAGGGGTTCCATTTGTTTGGGATGAAAAATGTGAAGCCAGTTTCCAAAAATTGAAGGAATGTACTCACACTACCCACCGAAGGAAAAGACTATGAAGTTTACACTGATGGTTCAAATGTGGGCTTGGGATGTGTGCTTATGCAAGAAAGAAAGGTGATTGCATACGCTTCTAGACAATTAAAGACACATGAAAAGAACTATCCAGTACATGATCTAGAACTGGCTGCAATAATTTTTGCCCTCAAAATTTGGAGGCATTATTTATATGGGACCCAATTCACAGTACATTGTGATCATAAAAGTTTGAAGTATTTGTTTTCCCAAAAGGAATTAAACATGAGGCAGAGAAGGTGGCTAGAGTATATTAAGGACTTTGACTTCTCCATCCAGTATCAACCTGGGAAAGGAAATGTGGTAGCCGATGCTCTAAGTAGAAATCCAGTGGGGCAACTATCGTGCATGATTTGTGGTGAATGGAAGTTACTAGAGCAATTTTCAACACTAAACTTAAATATAGACATTCCAGAAGATCATGTCATGATTGCTAACCTAAGAGTCCAATCGGATATTTTGAAGGAAATCAAAGAACATCAAGATGATGATCCAGCAATAGTAGAAATCAAAGAACAACTGGATAGCAGACCTGAATTTCACATAGACAGTGAGGGGAGACTTATGCTCCAAGAAAGAATATGTGTGCCAGATCATCAGGAACTTAAGAGAAAAATATTGGAAAAGCCCACAAGACTCGTTATACAATTCATCCAGGAGCAACAAAAATGTATCAAGATCTGAAGAAGACTTATTGGTGGAACAATATGAAGAGGGAAATAGCTGAATATGTCTCCAAATGTTTAACATGTCAGAAAGTTAAGGCAGAACATCAGGTACCTGCTGGAAAATTGAGACCTTTGGAAGTACCAGAATGGAAATGGGATAGTATTGGTATGGACTTTATTACAGGGTTACCAAGAACAAGAAGTGGTCATGATGGCATTTGGGTTATTATAGATCGTTTAACCAAGGCAGCACATTTCTTACCCATAAAGACAAAATGGTCTGTGAACATTCTAGCAGCGCTATATATCAAGGAGATTGTTAGATTGCATGGAATCCCAATAAATATCATATCAGACAGAGATTCTAGATTCACCTCACACTTCTGGATTGGACTACAAACGGCCTTGGGTACAAAGTTAAATTTTAGCACAGCATTTCATCCCCAAACTGATGGACAAACAGAAAGGATTAATCAAGTTATTGAAGATATGTGTAGAGCATGCATTTTAGATTTTGGGGGAGATTGGCAAGAACATTTACCACTAATGGAATTTGCTTATAATAATAGCTATCAATCCACCATTCAGATGGCACCATTTGAAGCTCTATATGGCAGAAATTGTAGATCTCCCATATGTTGGAAGGAAATTGGTGAAGAACAGATAATTGGACCAGAAATAGTTCAGAGAACAACTAATATTATCCAGATAATCAGGCAAAGAATGAAGGCAGCCCAAGACCGACAAAAGAGTTATGCAGATCAAAGAAGAAGAGATTTGAATTCCAAGTTGGAGACCATGTGTTCTTGAAAGTATCGCCAAAAAGAGGACTTAAGAGATTTGGGATTAAAGGGAAACTTAGTCCCCGATTCATTGGACCTTTTGAAATCTTAGAAAGAATTGGGGAAGTTAGCTATAAACTAGCCTTGCCCCCTCAACTTGCAGGAGTACATGATGTCTTCCATGTTTCAATGCTTCGGAAGTATGTATATGATCCATCTCACATTATTCAATTCAAAGATCTGGACTTCCAAAAGGATCTGACCTATGAAGAGCAACCTATCAAGATCTTGGATCGCAAGATACAACAACTGAGAAACAAGAGCATACCAATAGTAAAGGTTCAATGGAGCAGAAGAGGACAAGATGAAGCTACTTGGAACTAGAAGAAACCATGAAAAAGAAGTATCCACACTTGTTTGAAGGTAAGTATCTTTCCACTCTAGTCACATTTTGTTGAATTTGGGGACCAAATTCTTATAAGTGGGGAGGGTGTAATACCCCAAGGTATAAAATGATAATAAGTAAGAATCAGCCAAGAAAACGTAATGCAGTTTGTAAGCAGATGGATAGATTAAGCAAATCCGGAACTATTGAAGGTCTGACTGAAAATGTGCTAAAGGATATTACTATTGGTAAAGGATAATACTAACGATAAATAGTAAGGATATTACTAAAGGATACTACTAAAGGTAAATGGTAAGAGTAAAGGTTACTACTAAAGGTAAGCATATTGGTAAAGGAAAAGGATAAGGATATGGATATATCCCTGTTCACACTGAGCCAGAATAAAATAAAAAAGAAAAAGTATAAATGTAAATGACAGGGGCATATCTACAATTATAAAAATATGAGGTTTTCATGTGAATATTAATTTTTTTAGGGACCCCGGTGTAACATCTACCGACCCCCAGAGACAAAGTCGGATTCCCGATCGGAGCTCATTCAGAGCCTGAATGGCTGATCGGAGATTTGGGAGGGGCATATCTCCAATTTCTAGAAATTAAATGTAAAAATGCTAAAGATAGAAAAGTTAGGGGGTTAAGTGAAATAAAATATAAAAATCCTAGAAAAACCAAGAATTTCCTAGAAATCTCTAGAAAATGACACTTGTCCCACATGCAGGTAATGTTTATCTCTTAGGGGACACATGCCCCCATCTGGTCCATCGATGGAATGGATGGCCAGGATTGAGCCACCCTAGGTGGACACTTGTCCACCATCTAGGGCCTTCATGGGGCGCCCCCCACCTCCTCTTTTGCCTATAAATACCCCACCTCCTCCTTCATTCCATCCCATCCCACCACCTCCTCTAAGTAGAAGAGAAGGAGAAGAGAGAAGGGAAGGAGTGACCATCCTGAGGTGCTGCTGTTAGGTAGGTTCTTTTAGGTAGTTCTATACCCCTAGTGAGTGAAAATGCTGTCTGTCATGTTCTCCTAAGCCTTCTCTACGTCGAGATGTCGTCGGTTCATCTTCTCGGAATTTTCTCGTTACACCGAAATGCTGCCATTTGATTTCTCGGAATCTCTCGCGACATCGAAATACTGCCGATCTGTCTTCCCAAAATCCCTCTCTATGTCGGTTTGTTCACTCAAAACCCTCCTCTATGACGAGATTTCACCGGTATGTTTTCTCGAAACCCTTCTTTATATCGAAACTCTGTCCGATCGATTTCTCAGTACCTCCCGTTACGCCGGAACTCTGTCCGATCGATTTCTCAGTACCTCCCGTTACGCCGGAACTCTGTCCGAATGATTTCTCAAAATCTCCCGTTACATCGAAATCCTGTCCGTATGATTTCTTAAGATCTTCCGTTACGCCGGAATGCTGTCTGTTTGGTTTCTTAATACTTTCTGTTACACTAGAATACTGTCTATCTGATTTCTTAATATCTCCTATTATACCGGAATGTTGTCTGTAGAATTTCTTAATATCTTTTATTATGCCGGAATGTTTATCATGTTATGCCAGAATACTCAAACCCCAATAGGAAGTGTGGGAGCTAAGTGCCACACAGGGCAAAGTGCTATGCTATGGGAGCCACCTCTTGAGGCTGTGGGGGCCACCTCTAGAGTCCTGCCTACCTGGGGATTTCATATGTGCTATATATATATTACCAGACTATTTCTCATTTTCTGCGAACTCTGAGTTGTCAGCTCGCTACTTGAAATCGTGAACTCAAAAGTAGAATTCATGCCGGTTAGGGGGCTATGGTCTAGTCCCGGGAAGATCCCGAATGCTCTTAGTGCCCAGCGGTACCGTATGGAGAGTGATGGCTTGGTGCTTGGCATACACCATAAGTGAAGTGTTTATAGTGATCTGCTGACAATTCATAACTCGTGAAAAGTGATTAATGATATAACTCCCTGATAATCTCTTTAGTGCATGATCGTTATGGAAGAGTTCAGTGATAGACGTGGATTTCTCTTGACTAAGAATCGTGTTTATGTTCTTCACTTAATCTACTTGTTCATATGCCGTTCATTTTTACATTTTGAGAATTGCTACTAGTAACATTAATTATTCTTTTACTATGATACATGAATTCGTGCATCATTCTGAACTCTCGTTTCTTTGTTTTGATATGTAATTTTGAATTCATCCTTTCATCTTACTTACTTGCTAGTGGTAAAGATCAACTTAAAGGAATCTGTTGGGCAAGTTTTTGCTCATCCCTATTCTCTTAACGTTTTTCAGGTGATGATTAAGTTTGGATATGGCGGGCAGGGTTGTGCATCGAGAGACCCCTTCTTATTGTAATAAAGTCTAGTTAGTGGTGTCATGTTTAATATGACTATTGCCTTTTAATGAGTTGTTGATGTAGTCTTCCATGTATTTGAGACTCTCCGGCTTCATGCCAGGACTATATCTTGTAATGAATATTTCCTTAATGAAGTTATCACTTTAATCTGTTACACCTCGATATTTCCGCTGCTATCGGGACGTGACAGAATTTGTCAAACTCAATGCCAACATGTTTCCACCACTCCATAGGATGATCCATCATATTTTCACTACCCTCGTCGCTCCTAAAGATGGAAGTCGGGAACTTGTCGCCAAAGTCCACAAAAGTTTGTTGCACTACATCCTTCAGGTCCAGCAGATCAATTTGCCCAACCTAATGCTTGACCATATTAAGAAATGCTTCAACAATCCCAAAAGGTCAATGCCATATGCTTGTCCCTTTACTTCCCTTCTGTCATTTGTTGGAATTCAAATCACTACGGGTGAGACTGTCACCCTCAAGACCAGGAATGCCTATGACATTACCACTTCCCATCGGATGGGCTACAATATGGTAGATGGGAGAGTCACCCGGACTCTCAAAGGGCAAGAGTTGGAAGAAGAGGAAGCCACTGACGAAGATGAGGATAGTAATGAGGAACAACATCAGGAACCAATGGATGTCCAGGGTGATGATGAAGGTATCCCTGCTAAGAAAGTTCAGCAGCCTGCTCCTCAAGACCTACGGGACTTTATGGCAGATCAAATGGCTCAACTCACCTAGCACTTCAATGCATGATTTGATCATCTCACAATGCAAGTCAACACTAGGATGGATGCACTTGAGGATAGTCAGGCTCAAATCCAACGGCAGCTTACCCAACTCTCTGCTCATATTCATGGACTCCATCATCCCCCTCCTCTTGGGAATGACACTCTTTAGGAATGTCTAGGGTGTAGTTCAGCATTTCCATATTGTGGGCTAATGGGTTGTCAGTCATGTCATTGTAGCAATTCCCTTTTTGAATGAAATCAAATGTCTATGTATTGTGTGAACTTCAAGTTTATGAATGAAATCAACATTTCTCTCTTCTATGAGCTCGTGCATAATTTATCTTTCTGAATGTTTTCAAATAGGGGAAGACATAAATTGTGTTTTTGTAATCGTCAAAAAGGGGGAGAATGTTGAGTTATGATTGACATGATGCTTAAATGTTTTTGATAATGACATAATTGATGTTGAGAAGACATGATAAAATGACATGACACTATGAAAAAATGCATAATACATATGCCTTCATGAGATCTTATTTGAAGCTTCTTTTGTGTAGGAAATCAAGTGAAGAATGGAGGTACACAACAAGAAGCAATCTCAAGCAAAAAGGATCTGAAAAACAAAAGAAACAATCAGCTGTCGACAGGCCTGGACCCATATGTCGATAGCCAGTGAAGATGTTCATCAGATAGGCTTCTGGAAAACATAAATAGTCAGTAGCTGTCGACAGCCATGCTTCATCTGTCGATAGCCCAGTTCATCCTATCGACAGCAAGAGTTCATCTGCTGACAGCCCAGCCTTTTGGTCAGAAACATGGTTCTAGAAGATAGAAATGTTGTAGTACCTATCGACAACTAGTGAGCATTTATCGACAGCCGCAGTCAAGTTGTCACACGTGAGCTACATGATGTCTTCCTTAGGGTATCCTCCTCTCATGAACACAAATCCACAGAGTTGTGTGAGAATAGAACATTGCTATATAAAGACTTTTTAGACTCCAATTCAAAGTAAGGAGCCTCCACAACAATCCCTAATCCAAGAACAAGAAGAAGAAGCTTTCTCTGCTTCTCTACATCAAGTCTCCAGCCTGATCAACGAGAGATCTCATCTCAGAAGGGAAGTTGAAGCAGATTCGTCCACAAGTCTCAAGCTTCATCATCATCATTAGATCTTCATCGACCTGAAGCTTGAAGTTCATCTGGATGAAGAACCTGAAGAGTTCAACTATTTGATTTGTTCTTCAACTCTGAACTCTTCCCACATCTTATTTCATTTTCATGTGTGTTTGTTGTTGGTTTGAGCAGTCCTTGTGCTCATCCTAAGTGTGTGTGGTTTGATTTGAGATCGTGTTTGTCTCAGACCTCGTGTGTGTGTTGGTGCTTGTGTTGAACTTGCTTGACAAGTAGTTTCGCCTGTAAGTGTGTGGATGGTGGACGTAGGATACACAAGTTATGTAGTCCGAACCACCTTAAATCTTCGTGTTATGTGGTTTGCATTGATCCATCGTTAGATGTATGCTAGGCACGAATATTTGTTCACACATCCTTCATACTGCTAATCTCCTGAACATTCTCTGCACACACAACTAAGTTTAAACTTGATCCATATCGTTTTAGGATTTTCTACAATTCGTCTTAATCTTAAAAAGAAGGTCAGTTTGTTTTTAATTGTTAGTAATCTATTCACCCCCCCCCCCTTCTAGATTACTATCATAGTTAATTCTACACACTTATCACCCTGTACCTAATACGTAGCACAGAGGCCCACTAAACATCAGCTCTCTCCTATAAAATGTAACCAATAAGCACCAACTAAACCAAAACAACCCATACGCAAGTACATATCATCTATGTACCTATAGCATATAGGTCACTAACCTCACTTTATTCCCTTTCGCACACCTGATAGCATGAAAGATCTTCTCCACTTCCCTGCTAACTCTCTGCTAGAAGAGGCTGACTCTCCCCCTTAAAAGAAGGCAAAGCCATCGTCTTGAAAAGCTCCTTGATGGAAGGACCACCATGTTGAAGCTCCTGAGGGACTAGAGCTGGTGCTTGAGCCTACGACTGCAACTGAGCCTGTAACATCGCCTAAGTCTGCCCTGCCTGGACTAAGCCTTGCATGAACATGCCATAGTCCATGGGCAGTGGTGGTGATGGCACAGGGGATGCACTAGGGCTTGCTGCTCGCCCCTCTCCTCACACCTTGATGGGTTGAGTGTGTTTTGGAATTTCCTAAAGTTGTATCTTAATGATGACCAATGAACATCACTCATACTTTGATTTTGATGATGACATATTGTGATTTTGATGATGACATGTTGAACATGTTATACATTTTATACATATCACAATAACGCTTAAACAACATGTTTTTGATGTTTAATATCTCATATTTTAATGATAATATCTTGTACTAATGGCTTATGTGTTAAATTTTTAGGAATATCCAGATTTTGTCATGGTAGTGTCAACACACCCATTGATGGTGTCGACACTGGGTCAGAGTCCCTGAAGCTTTTTCATGAAAATAGGGTCAAGCGTGTCGACACAGTCCATGGTCGTGTCGACACTAGACCCAAATTCCAGGAGATCCATTTGTCTGACTGGGACAATGTGTTGACACAGTCTATGGTCGTATCGACACAGTCTGTGGTCGTGTCGACACAGTCTGTGGTTGTGTCGACACTAGACCCACCATCCAGAAGACCCTTCTTGGGCAAATAGGACAGTGTGTCAACACATTCAGTGGTAGGGTCGACACACTCCGGCTGAAACTAAAAAATGTGAATTTCTCTGGACACGTGGCTGCTTGGGAATTAAGGGATTTGACCTAGGTTTGCATGCCCACGTACCCCAAGGCTCCTTATGGACATATGGGGCTATAAATACCCATGTTTCTTGTACTCCAAGGGCATCCCACGAGGAGATAGACCAGACATCTCTAGAAAAGGGTGTGGCGGCTGCAGAAAGGGAAAAAGGGAGCAGAGCAGTGCTATTTGGAAGGAGAACGTGAAGAAGAAGAGAAGAGAAGAGGAGAGAGGATAAGGTATCAACATCCAGAAAGGGAGCAGAGCAGCGCCATCAGATTGAGGAGCAGAAGAGCAGCAAAGGAAGAAGAAGAATTGGCAATCTGGATGCCACTGAAGCAGAGCATCGTGGATTGAAGAAGATCTCCAACGAATTCCTTCAAGCATCTTCAATTCAATCTTCTGCAAGTCTTCTTCATCAAGGAATATCCAAGTCACATCTATTTCATTTATTTTCTTGGAGTGTTCATCCAGTTTTTCATTGTGTGATCTGTGCATGTGTTCTACACAGATCACTTAATTCTATTTGTTCGATTTTTATCATTGTATTGAGATAGATCGGGCTAGAGGATCTATTCTCTAATTAAGCTTGTTCTAGCAGAACTTGGATCTTTCGTGGTTCAAAGGTTTGGAGCCGTAGTGCTCCGGTTTTGAGCCGTTGTGCTCAAGTGCTTGTGAGTCGTCGTACTCATAAGTGGTTTGTGGAGTAGGTCATCATACCTATCTCCTGGGTTTTCTTTGAGTCATTGTACTCAAAGGGTTTGGAGTCGTCGTGCTCCAGTTGTTTCTTGAGTCATCGTGCTCAAGGGTGTTTCGAGTCGTCGTGCTCCGGTGTGAGTTGTACTCTTTTGAGTAGTGGAGCCTCACTGTGTGAGGGATAGACGTAGGAGTCACTGGAGGTGATTTTTGAACCACCTAAAAATCCTCTGTGCAGTGGTTTGAATTGTGGTTTGACTTTGTATTTCGCTAGATGCATGCATAGGGATTTCGTTCACACTTCTTATTGATTTGCTCACACACACTAATCACACATATTGAATCTGTTCAGTGGGGTTTCATTTGAATAGATATCTTATATCGAAGTAATTTTTAAAATTGCTTTAGTTTTCACTGTAAATCTATTCAACCCCCCCCCCCCTCTAGTTTTGCCATTATCCACTTATCCGATTCTACAATTGGTATCAGAGCAGGTTAGCCACTCTAATTGTTAGATCTAATTCCTTGTTACACTGATTCACTGTGATTAGATCTAATAGTTTTTGAGTTTTGGTCTAATGGCAAATCTCTTTAATTTGCATGAATTTCCTATTATAATTTCAGAGAAATCACCAGTCTCACTTTCATCAGGTTTTTCAAAGGAAGCACAAAGAAAAGGAGCAAAAAGAATTCACAACTGCTCAATGGCAAAGAAGAGCCTCAATGAATCCAGAAAATCAACAATTCAGAAGGTTGTGGCTCTCACTGCACATTCTAAGAGCTCTGAGCATTCTTCATCCTCTTCAAAACACAAGAAATCAAATGGGTCTACAAGGTCAGGTACATCCACTCTAGACTCATCTATGTATTTTAACTCTGATTCTGATGTAGATGAAGGAATGTCTCATGTTAGATTGATTGAATTCTGTGAGAAGATACAAACTTTTAATGTACAGTTGAACACTAAAAATAGAGACTTGAAAAAGACTTTAAAACATTGCCAAGAAGAAAATGAGAATTTGAAAATTGAACTTGAAAATTTAAATTCTGAGAAAGAGAATTTGGAAGATGAAGTCCAAATCTGTGAAAATAAACTGAATGGATTGAAAGAAAACCATGAGCTATTGAAATCAAAAGTCATTGATCTGGAAAATGAAAAAGAAGAATTGATTGATCTCAATGAAAACCTCAAATTTGATAATGATCAATTAAACAAACATATTTCTAACATAGCTCATGATCATCAAATAAATGAAAGAAGCAAACAACTTGTTGAAGAAAATTGTCACTTAAAGAGAAATATTGAATGCTTGTTACATGACAAACCATTAGATAATGATTGTAACAGTGTCAGTAATAAAATTGTTGATATGGAAAAATAAATTGCTCAATTTGAAAATGAAAAGAACAAGATGAAAAATGGTTTGTATGACATGCTAAACAAGCTTCAAATTTCAGAAAAAGAAGTTGTTGCATTAAAAGCTGAAAAATAGAAGCTTCAACATGAATTGCAAAATACTAAATACACAAGTCTTACTTCTGTGAGAGAGAAGAAAATTGAAAATAAAACAAAATTAACATTTGTTAAAGCTCCTACGAACAAGAACTCTGCTAATTCTAATGAAAAACTAGTGAAAGTTCTTGTTCAGAAACAGATAGAGAAAAAGAAGAATGCTACTGTCAAGAAGATTCATCTTCTTCCTCCATCAGTCCAAAAAGCTCCAAGACAAGTTCCAAGTTCACATCATGCCAAGAGCCACCAAAAGGTACCTCCTTCTCTTCATGGTAAGCCTCCTCACATGAAAAGGAGATTCCAGCGAATGCATACATGCCAAGGTAAGTACCAGGTAAGAAATGCTCTCATTTTCTTTAACTATAATAAACCTGGTCATCTTGCCAAACATTGCTGGATTAGAAATCAAAATTTCAATAAACATGCCAAATCAGTCCAATGCTTTCATTGTTATAAAATTGGTCATATTTCTAGGGACTGTTGGTACATAAATGATTTTGTTGTGCATGCTCAGAAATTCCAGTCTAATGCATATGCTCATACACATAGGAATAAATATCATGTTCATACTGAAAATGTTAAGAAATTCCATGTGTATAGACATAGAAATGTTGCACAAAATCATTCTGTTTCTACTTATATTAAAAATCCAAAAATTAGAAAACTTCATGAAAACATAGATGCATTGAGCAAGGCAAAAAGAAAATCTGGAACTAATTCTGCTCATAATTCTATCAATGAAAGAAATGCATCTATACCAAAAATAAAATCACTTTGGATTCAGAAATCTTTATTGCACTCTAACATTGACTTCATTGTAGGACCCAAGCAAGTGTGGGTCCCAAAACTAGCTTGATCAGCAAGCTGAGGAGTCTTAGCCATACATTGTAAATAGATTCAAGATATTGGCAGTGCAAGGCAAGAAATGATTGGAGAACACAGGTAAAATCTTTGAAAAAGCAATTAAAGTCCATTCAGGTAAAACTTCTTTATCTTTTCAAACTTGAATTGCCTGAATTGAAATGATGTTTGATTTTTTTTCAATGAAAAATGTGTTCTGATGCTACTCCCAACAATGAATTTGTATCATAACAATTGAAATCATGTTTGCTTGTTTGTGCTCATGACTCCTTGTGCATATCTTCTGTTTTGACTTCTTGGTATATCAAATGATAACATGTGGAAAAACAAGTTATGCTTGTTTGGAAGCTATCATTATGCATGAGTAAAATACTCCGCCATGTACCAAAAGTCATGTTATGCATAAAGCTAATTGTATGCATAATCATGTGTGAATTACTTGCTAGCTTTTTCATTCCATGCACATATTAAGGGGGAGTGAATTTGAAAAAGTGCAAAAATGTTCTTGAAAATGCAATGAATTTCATGCTAAAGCTAAAGAATAATTGACCTTTTGCAGTGACTATGTGGTATATCAAATGGTGAAATGTGAAAGGACAAGTTAGGCTTGTCTGGAAACTATCATCATGCGTGAGAAAAATTCTCCGCCAAGTATCAATAGTCTTTTCCTACATAAAGATCATCAAGAAAAATGAAAATCTCAAAAACTTTATTTTAGGTCTTTGAAACATTTTTGAGTTTTTGAAAACCTTTTCTCCTTCAATAAATTGCCTGTTGATATATGCTTGATCATGTCCATACTCTTTCTGTGCAAACTGCTTCGAATGAACATATCTGAATTGCTTAAATGATCATTTCATATCATGCATATCTTATGGGGGAGTAAGTCAAAAGAATATTTGAGTGAAATGCTGGAGAAATATTCTTTCATATCTGATTTATCAACAACTCCCATTCAGTTTATTGACAAATCTTCTTGAAAATAAATTCCTCACTCTTACATTACATTGGTATTCTTGGTATATCAAATGGTGATTTAAAGAAAGACAAGTTAGGCTTGTCTGGACACTTTCACTATGCGTGAGTATATGTCTCCACCAAGTATCAAGAGTCTTGTATGCAATTGTTGAGGGGGAGTCATTGTCTTTCAATAAAACATTCTTGCTTATTCTGTTTACACTTGATTCCATTCATATTTCTTCAATAATCTTCATGTTCACCTTGTGAGGGGAGATACATGAAAAAGGGGGAGTCATTGTTACATTCCTTGACCTTACTTGTCTATCTTGAACCCCAAACTCATCAGAACTTTTGAGTCCTTGTGCTATTTTCTTATGAGAGAATTAAGACATTGAAACTAAACTCATTGTGCATTTAGTTTAATTTCAAAGATTCAGTATCATTTCAAGGTTAAGCAATCTTAATACTGAATGTTTTTAAAATGATTTGCAAAACACTATTATAGGCACATGAGTGGCTTTAATATTTCACATGTGTATGTTTAAGCTTCATTTTCACCACATGTTAAGAATATTTTTTCTAAATTCGTAGTCATGACTTTTCTGGTCAAAGCAAACATATTCCTGTAAAACATCAAAAAAAAATGATCAACAATCTGGAAAGATACAAACAGAGCAATGCAAATTCTTGAACCACTGAGTAACCGGGCCATTTCACCTAAAAAGTGATTTGTTTCGAGTCAAAAAGTGGAAATCAAAAATTTCAATTCTATATAAGATAATGAAAGTTAAACCACTGAGTAATCAGGAGGTCTTGCATCTGATCAATGTGATCTCTTGTACTGAAAAGTGAGATTTAACTAGTTTATTCTTGTATTCATTTCCAGCTAAAATTGAAAGAAAATAAAAAAAGACAGGATAGAAAAGCTTAAGACCTTAATAAAGTTCATGTTTACTAAGTTTAGACATATTATTCTACATTGTGTTAAAATTAAAGCTCCTAACATCCTTGTTAAATACTTCTGCTCACTCATATAGGTCACTTTACTTCACATTTGCATCATTATTTTAACTACGTTCGGATCATTATATCTTGCAATACCTTGTGTTGAGTGTGTCTTTGTGATTAAACTTTGTTGCACACTAACAAAAACACAATAACTTCTCTCATATGTCAATATCACTTTGTCTCATTTATTTTGATCTTTCTGACCACTCCTTTACTCCATTTCATTTCTTGATCTCCTACTACTCTTTGTTTCTCTCTCTTATATATCTTTTTGATGCTGTCAAAAAGGGGCAGAAAGGCCTTTAAAAGGGGGAGAAAGTTCTTTAAAGGGGAGAAAGTTTCTTATGGGAGAAAATTCAAAAAGGGGAGTTTTTAGTTAGGTTATTGGGAGATTGTGCATATATTTTGTCATCATCAAAAAGGGGGAGATTGTTGGGTTGTGTGTTTTAGAATTTCCTAAAGTTGTATTTTAATGATGACCAATGAACATCACTCATACTTTGATTTTGATGATGACATATTGTGATTTTGATGATGACATGTTGAACATGTTATACATTTTATACATATCACAATAATGCTTAAACAACATGTTTTTGATGTTTAATATCTCATATTTTAATGATAATATCTTGTACTAATGGCTTATGTGTTAAATTTTCAGGAATATCCAGATTTTGTCATTGTAGTGTCGACACACCCATTGATGGTGTCGACACTGGGTCAGAGTCCCTGAAGCTTTTTCATGAAAACAGGGTCAAGTGTGTCGACATAGTCCATGGTCGTGTCGACACTAGACCCAGATTCTAGGAGATCCATTTGTCTGACTGGGACAGTGTGTCGACACAGTCTGTGGTCGTGTCGACACAGCCTGTGGTCGTGTCGACACTAGACTCAGCATACAGAAGACCCTTCTTGGACAAATGGGACAGTGTGTCGACACACTCTGGCTGAAACTAAAAAATGTGAATTTCTCTAGACACGTGGCTGCTTGGGAATTAAGGGATTTGACCTAGGTTTTTGTGCCCACGTACCCCAAAACTCCTTATGGACATATGGGGCTATAAATACCCATGTTTCTTGTACTCCAAGGGCATCCCACGAGGAGAGAGACTAGACATCTCCAGTAAAGGGTGTGGCGGCTGCAAAAGGGAAAAAGGGAGCAGAGCAGTGCTGTTTGGAAGGAGAACGTGAAGAAGAAGAGAAGAGAAGATGAGAGAGGATAAAGTATCAGCATCCAAAAAGGGAGCAGAGCAGCTCCATCAGATTGAGGAGCAGAAGAGCAGCAAAGGAAAAAGAAGAACTGGCAATCCGGATGCCACTGAAGCAGAGCATCGTGGATTGAAGAAGATCTCCAATGAATTCCTTCAAGCATCTTCAATTCAATCTTCTGCAAGTCTTCTTCATCAAGGAACATCCAAGTCACATCTATTTCATTTATTTTCTTGGAGTGTTCATCCAGTTTTTCATTGTGTGATCTGTGCATACATTCTAAACAGATCACTTAATTCTATTTGTTTGATTTTTATCATTGTATTGAGATAGATCGGGCTAGAGGATCTATTCTCTAATTGAGCTTGTTCTAGCAGAACTTGGATCTTTCATGGTCCAAAGGTTTGGACCCATAGTGCTCCGGTTTTGAGCTGTTGTGCTCAAGTGCTTGTGAGTCGTCGTACTCATAAGTGGTTTGTGGAATAGGTCGTCATACCTATCTCCTGGGTTTTCTTTGAGTCATTGTACTCAAAGGGTTTGGAGTCGTCGTGCTCTAGTTGTTTCTTGAGTCATCGTGCTCCGGTGTGAGTTGTACTCTTTTGAGTAGTGGAGCCTCACTGTGTGAGGGGTGGACGTAGGAGTCACTGGAGGTGATTTCCGAACCACCTAAAAATCCACTTATCCGATCCTACACACCTCTGCTCATCCTCCTGAACCTAAGCACCACATCCACCATGGCTTTCCATTGCCTATAAAACAAGCAACTCAATTAGGATCTAAGTTCTTAGACCTATCCCTTTTGTTATCTATCTTTAATTTATTATTAGATATTTTTTTTACCCCCATGAACTAGTTTCTATAAATACTTTGAAATAGTGCATGGGTGATGGCTTTTTTTTGTACAATCTCAACCTTCAGCTCTTATACCAATTTGTGACGACACAACAAACTAACTGGCCTAACAACCATGCTAGTTGGTAGAATTCCCAAAAAGGCCACCCGTCCTAAGACTACTCCCAACTGAGCATGCTTAACTTCAGAGTTCTTTTCCAACTCGAGCTCCAAAAATGACTAGTCTAAGTTCTTGGTAGTCTGCTGATTTAGTTCATTTAACATATTCTTATATGGGATTTTACAATCTACCCCTCTTATATAAGCGACGCCCTCATTGCTAGGCATATTTAGCACATAGTGAAAGCCTAGGTAGGTAGGATTCTAGAGGTGGCCCTCACATGCTCAAGAGGTGGCTCTAGCTATGTATCACTTTACGCCAATATGGCCTCAAGAGGTAGCTCCTATAGCATAGCACTTTGCCCTATATGGCACTTAGTTCCTGCACTTCCGGTTAGGTATGGCTCTCATACCAATCATTGCAACGACCCTCTTTATACCGGTACGATTATACCAATCCACGTCAATATAAAGTGTGTCGTCATAGTGGGACATGTACCCAACCCTTCAAAGTAGGTAGAGATGTATACAAATAACAAGGGAAAGTACAACGGAAGTAAATGAAATTCTTATTCCATCATCAACACACACATTCACAATCTATATAGTAGCAAGATAAGTATAACAATGTTCATGATAACTAAGTCATAATCCATCAAGGTCTTACGTACTAAATAAAAAGACAAGTACAAGCTATAGCGATAGCTCTCTAAGTCGCAACTACTCCTCACGCTCGGAGTCGCTCCTCGCTACCTCCTCCTCGAACTCCGGAATACCTGTCTCACCTATATGTTTAAGCAAGAATGAGTCTATGCAATAGAATCAGCAAGCAACCTATTGGCTACATCCTTACACTTACCACATACACTCTATACACATGTAGCACATCAAGTAACTAATGCATGATTCTCATGGCAATTAGCAAGTACTATATAAACATGTTTTAATATACTAAGTACACATGAATTTCCTATAATACATAGTGATAAATAAAACTAACTATCATGACATGTTTCTACATATTCACATAATGAAGGAACACATACCTACTAATGATATTAACATGTTATCTTTCTTATCTCATGCATTACTATACCACAAAGACGAACTCTTTACTTGCTATTTAGCATAAACATAATACATTCACATGGTTTCACATTCCTTCACACTGGGTCACATTATCACATCTCTTTCATATGATCACATTGCACATTCACACTTACTTTCACATTGTTTCACATATTGTCGTGACACATAGCCCAAACCACCATAAAGAAGGACACTATGACACATACCTATCACTTAGACAACACAGTGACAAATCTTGGTAACTGTGCATAACTGGAAAAAGCACTCTCCACCCTATCCAGTGGTATTTGTCCACCTCTAGGATTTCATCCTAATACCCACAGGATATCACATACACATTGAGCCTTCCTATAGGGACTTTTCTAAAATATGGATTCACAGCATTCTACGGTAGTTGTGTCAATATCAGCATATTAATCACTTTATCACATTAACTACTTGTTTAACACATAATTTTCATGCACTTAATACCATATTCACATGCTTATGACATAAACACATACCTCAGATTATAAAAATTTTGTTTACTATCTCTCAGTGCTAAAAAATGCTTTACAGAGTCCAATAATGACACTAATCATTAGGAAATCATCACTTTTACTTAATCATGCTTAACATGATCATTATGATCTCATAATTGGAAACAACAACTCGAAATATCAGAACAAGCTCAAAAATTTACCACTGGTCAAAGATATGGAACATGTCCTATGTCTAATTTTCCAAAAACAAATTGGAATAATATAACTAATTTTTAAAATTAAAATAGATTTGAATCAATTAACATGTTTTTTCACTAAAAATAGGCTCAACAGGAACTAGCGAATCTAACTATCTGAAATCATGTTCAAAGGAACCCTAAATCCATGGAGAAATACTGAGACTTAGACTCATGAAATATCTTTTTTTTTTTTCAAACTAAACTTAACATACATGCATATTTATCACAACAGAAATACTAGTAAATTATAGAAATATTCAAAAAATACCAAAATCTCATAATTTACCCCACAGTGTGAACGAACTAATACAAAAACCCAAAAATCCAATCTTATACTCAGAAATCCTTGATATATCACATCACACACTTAGTACAAATTTCCTGAAAACTAAGAACATAACGGTAAGGACATTACCGTCAAGGGTGGTTGGCAGCCATGTATGTTGTTGTCGAACCAGGAACTTGGCGGCAATCTATGTTGCCTTCAAGTTCCAATCTATAGAAAGTGAAGACTGAATACAAGGGAACTTGCGGGGTCAAGAACACGAGGCACGATTCAGTAAATCCATAAAAAAAACTTAAGTGATAGGCACAAGGATGAAACCTTAAGTTACTTGCTTGTAGAAAACCCTTGAAGATTGTTTTAGGTTATAGAAGCCATCCTTGGTCAAGGCAAAGAGACAGTTCACCCCATCTTGATGAGACCTTCACACCTTTTTGGATGGTTGACAACATGAACATGCCTTCCTCCCGTCCAGAAGCACAGCCACATGTTGGTCCAGGTTGGAGAGGCTTTTACAAACAAGCTGCCTAGCTCTCTCGCAAGAGTCTCTCCAAAACACCGGCGAAAAGTGTTCTCCCACACGAAACCAAGCCATACATATATAGCTTTTAGTCTTGTTCAAGAAGGGAAACAAGATCCAAATCCATAGGGACTACACAAGATAATCCATAAGGAAATCCAATTCAATCGATGAAGAAATCATGGTTATTATTGGATTGGGAAACTAGAATCATTAATGGAGTCATAATAGACTGGCCTATCGATGGAAACTAAACAACAATCAACAGGAATATCACCAATCGATAGGAATATAAAGTAATCGATAGGAATATAACAACAATTGATAGGAATATAACATCAAGCAATAGGAATATCGACAGTCAATAGGAATATAATAGCAATCAATAGGAATATCAATAATCGATTGGAATATAAAAGCAATCAATAGAGATATCGACAATCAATATGAATATAACAACAATCTATAGGAATATCGACAATTGATAGGAATATAACAACAAATAATAGGAATATCGCCAGTCGATAGGAATATAAGAACAATCGATGGGGATCATAACATCAATCAATTGGGCTTAACAATAATTAATTGTCTTAACAGAAATCGATTGGGCTAAACAACAATCGATTGGACTTATACACCAATTGATTGAAGCTTTAGACACCAATCAATTGGGGACTTCCTCAGCAATCGATTGGTTGTCTTCTCTAATCGATTGAACACCTCTTCCACAATCGACTATCCTTAGACAGTAATCGCCTAGAAGCTTATTCCTACAATTCATTAAAGTGATAGCTATTATTATTATTTCTTACATAGAATATCTTTAAAATAAGGTAAATTATTATGAGATATTACTAAACACATTCAAAAGATAGCCTAAAATCCTCAGGTCTTATAGTTAATGACCAGAGTAACACAGAGCGGGAGTCTCCTTGCTTCTGGGGTGCCAATTCATTCTCTAAAAATGTGATGGCCAGCCCACGAGTCACTATTGCTAGTACATTTGGCAGTTTATCAACAACCATGTTGTAACGACCCTGAGAACCCGACCCTTGGCCCCAGCCGAGGACCCGATTTTTGCGGTCGCCGCCCACAGATTCGGGGACCCAGAAGGGCTATAACACAAGTTTAACAGAATATGTAATGAAATAAATGTCAACTACAGAACTAGACGCACATACACGTAAGCAGAAAGAAGATCGAGACCACAACGTATCACTCTAGGTACAGTCCCAACACACACACACACAACTAGTACAAGTAAAAAGGGGGAGGACAGAACCCTTAGGGGCATACCCCGAGGGTGAAGTACAACTGAAGGGGATACCTACATGGACGACGACTACCGCCCCATCTCCTCCGCCTGACGTGCACCCTGCCGCTGCTGGAGAAGCCTCACCTAGGAAAAGAAGGGATGAGCTTCACAATAGAAGCTCAGTAGGAATTACCAATCTCCCACTGGCTCTAACAAGCGGGAAAGAATATATATAAACAAATTAAATAACAGCAGTTTCATGTTCTGGTCTACCCGGGAAAATGTGGAAGCAAAGCTACTAACTAGCGACGATATGGAAGGACAACGCGGTCGAAAACTTTGTAGAACCTGCACGTCGTCACCACCACAAGGCTGGCAACACAGACAAGGAGAACCTTGCCTGCACAAGAGACACTAGCTACGGAAACCCCTACCACTAGTCAACCGGTCAGGTGCGTCCGCTGACGCCTTATCCTCTACCCAGTTCCAAACCACTACGTCTCGTCAGAGTGGGGGTAGGAACACAAGTAACACAACAGTAACCGCCATAGTCGGGCCGGACAACGGTTCCACGCCTGACCTCTCTAAGTGGTTTCGTGGCCACAAAGAGCGAGGCAGTGAGAAAAAGGACTGGCTAGCCTACACCAGGTAGAACTCTAGCCGTCCTCGGTGTCCCAGACCAACCAAGAGAGCTCTGCAAATGACTCGACAATGCTATCTTAACCATCATTTTCCCCTTTACTCTAGAGTCTGTGACTCGAGTACGCTCGTCGCCACAAACGCTCCCTCTAAGGCGCACAAGGATGGGGGTCCTTGGTAAACAGTAACAACCTATCTCTTGGGACAAGCCCTCAGATGCTGAGCACTGGGTGAACGACCAGTGTAGGACTGTACTATGAACTAGAACTGGTGCCACGGGTACAGAATGAACTGGAAATGGCGAAGACTCCGCGAGAAATGGAACTTCGCAAGATCTTACTTGTATCTGATATTGTCGCGACACCCATGGCCGTCGCGACACTATCGAGACGCCATGGTCAGTCGCGACCATGTCGCGACACCCTAGGGCGTTGCGATGATGTCGAGGCGGCCATGCCGGTCGCGACATCATCGCGACCCCAAAGTCGGTCGTGACCTCAGTCGAGAGGGGTCCCAGGACAGCCCTCCCAAGGACCACCCCAAAACTGGTACAAACACATCCATGGGGGGAGGGGAGCATGAGAAACACATGGGAAGGCTTCTAAATAGTTAAATGACCCTCAAACCACACGATTTATGTATCAAACAAGGAGATGTACACTTGAGGGAAACCTCACAACATGGAGCATGGATCTCACCCCCGCAACCACAAAACCACGGAGAAACAAGGAATCCCAAGGGGAAGGGAGCATGCTGGAGCAAGAGGGAAATAAAGGTCCCTACCTCAAGGAGTAGAGCCAACCCGTTGGGGCCTTCATGTCAGAATGGCCACCTCCTCCTCGCTCCAAGCACAACGAGCACGTTGCCTACACGAACGGGGTGTCACCACCTTGCTCGAAACTCCCAAGAATCACCGGAGAAGCAAGAGGCTCGGAGGGTGAAAAAGAAGGGAGAAGAAGAAGAAAGGAAAGGGAGAAATGGGAAATGGACGCCGGCCTCAGTATTGAACCGATAGGCTCAGAGACACGACGAGTCGAGCCGGCACAACAACAAGCATGTTGTGACCGCCGAACACAACGTGACACCAAAAAATGGTCAAACCTTGAAGACCGGGAAACCATAACGCGACGACCTGCCAGGTCGCGTCAATGTTGTATGCACCTGACACCCAACAAGGCCATTCTGATAGAAAGGACAATGGTCAGAATGGTTAGAAAAGCAGTCTCGTCGCCTCCAGACGTCGCGACAAGAACGTGTCGTCCAGCCCCGTCGCGACTAGAACGTGATGGCTAGATGTGCCGCGACCAAGAGATGTTGTGACTGGCTCCTCTTGCTCGACATTGTCACGACCAAGAGGATAGGGCTAAGGGCCCAAGATGGCCGGGTCGTACATCCTGCCCCCCTTATGGAATTTCATCCTCGAAATTAAGAGGAAACTCGATTTCAATAGGAAGCAACATAAAGAAAAAAAACATATCAATCACTTAAACAAGTATGGAAAGTGCTCTCTCATCTCATCCTCGAGCTCCCAATGGCCTCGCCACTAACGTGGTTCTCTCATATGACCTTAACAAGCGGGATCTGCTTCCTACGTAACTGTTTCACTTTGTGGTGTCCACAACTCTAACCGGGTAGTTTCGTACTAACAAGTCTGGTGCTACCTCAAGCTGCGAATAGTCCAACACATGCGACGGATCTATGACGTACCTCCTAAGCTACGAAATGTTGAAAACACTATGCACTCCTGCCAACTCTGCTGGGAGACTCAACTTGTACACGACCTCATCGATCCTCTCTAAAATAGGGAAAGGTCCAATATACCTCAGACTGAGCCTTCCTTTCCTGCCAAACCTCATGACACCCTTGGTCAGTGAGACCCGTAAGAACATAAGGTCACCCACGCTGAACTGCAACGGCCTCCTGCGGACATCTGCATACCTCTTCTGTAAGACCCGGTTTCTCGGCTTCCGTCCGGTGTCGTGGGATGACTGGCCACTGACGCGTCCAGGCTGGGTGATGTGTTGGTGTCGCATTGGGGGTACCCGACGCGACAGTCATCCGTGTTGCGGCGAGCTTGTGGGTCATGCCCTGGTTCTCTGTCGCGTCTTGCTGTCGCACCCGGTCAATGGGCCGCAACAGTGTTTTGTCGTGTTGCGCTGTCTAGTCATCTGACGCCTGTCAGGGTGGTAGGTGTGTTAGTACGGCTTGTCGCGTTGTCGCGGCGCCCTTGTAGGGCGCATTCTTGTCGCGGTCCGTTGACCCGTCGCGTTAAGGTCCGTAACGCGACAGGGCGGTCCGTCGCGTTCTGGTTGCCGAAGGTTAAAAGCCTTGGCCAGCGATCCCCCTCTCTCTCCTTCTTCCCTCTCCCTCTCCCTCTGGTGGTGCTCCGCCTCCCCCTCTCCCCTTCGTGTGTTTCAGGCAAGGAGGAGGGCCGTGCGTGGTGCTGTGGCATCGTGGACCTTGCGTGGAGAAAGGAGGAGGTGGTCGTGCGTTGAGAAGGACCCTACGGGGTTTGGTTCTTCGTTTAAGGTAGGGATTTCTTGTGCCCTTCCCAATCCGGGTGGATCGGGAGTCCTCGGGGTTTTGTAGTTAGCTTTACAGCTTTCCCCATGCTCCCCTCCCCGTGTGTGCATGTTTGTATGGTTCTGGGCGGCCCGGGATGGAGCATCCCTTGGTCTGCCTCCCGACTGATGTTGCGGGCGCGGTGCGTGTCGCGACATTAGTAGAGGCGTCGCCCCGGTCGGGCGCGACCTTATCGCGGCGCGGTTGGCGATCGCGATAAGGGTCGCTGTCTCGACCTAGTTTCCCGTCGCAACAGGGAGGCTGTCGCGACGCGCTGCCCCGTCACATCAAGGCTATTGTTGTGGCGCCCTTCCCCGTCGCGATGGCAACGCGACGGCCTGTTGGGTGCGACAGTGCCTGTGCTGCCTCGGGTGGTTTCCGTGCCGGTTTATGTGTCGGCGTGTGCCCCAGGGCAGGCTTTGCCTTAGGACCTTCTGGTAGGGAACGCGGCTGGTTGCCTCCCTGCGTTCAGTGACCGAAGGTGACACCTTCGTGGCAGTGTTCTGGCAGCGGTGCCAGGAGGGTCGTGTCTGCCTAATAATCGATTGACTGACGGTTAATCGATTATTAGCAGAGCGATGGGTTTCTGTACTATTCGGTGCTGTTCCGAGGTTGTAGCCGTTCGTGCGTGCCTTGGTTGGCCGACGGCCCCTTTGAGGGTCCGTGCGTGCCTCTCGCTCGTTGGGCTTGTCGTGTGTTACAAGCTAGTAGTTCGGCATGGTTTTGTTGTTCGCCCGGTGCTTGGCACTCGAGGGCTTGTCCCGTTCAGAGGTTGTCTCCGTTTCCTGTGACCCCCGTCCTCGGGAGCTTGTTGAGGGAGTACTCCGGGCTACGAGCGTGCTCGAGTTGGCAGCCCACGTGAGTGGACTCTGGAGCTGAGGGGAAAACGAGGTTTGGATAGTGGCACTGAGTCATTTGTAGAGCTCTCTTGTCTAGGTCTGGGACGCCGAGGGTTCGAAGTGCTTTCCTGGCACAGACCAGAATGTCCCTTGTCTCACTGCCTCTCTCTACATTGGTTCCGGAGCCACGTAGTTGTGTCAGGCGTGAGGCCGCAGCTTGGCCAGGCTACGGTGTTGCGTGTTTCTGTGGCGGCTCTGTCTTGCCCTTATGCGGGGGCGGAGGCAGGAGCTAGGCTAACGAGCAGAGCGTGCGGACTGTGGGTCCCCCTCTTAGCTGCTAGCGGCGGTGGCTTGGTTGCTATTGTTGTGACGGCGTTTTCCTCACGACGTTTCCGAGTGTTCCTCGTTGCCCTAGCTTGCATGGAAGTTTTAGCCTGGCTGTGCTTAGTTCCCGCGGGTGTCGTAGGTCTGGCCTTAGGCATACCCGTGCTTCTGGTGGTTCCCACTTCGGTGTTCTCTCAGTTCCGTGGTCCCATTCTTAGGTGCCAGCCCGTGATGGCACCGGCATGTGTAGCGTCCTGACCTGGCGGTGTGTCCGGGTCCGAGGTGGTTCTACTTGTGGGCCCTCGACCTTGTAGAGGTCTGAGGTGGTCGTGCTTGCGTGAGACATCGTTCTCACTTGGTTGTTCCATGGTCTCGGCAGGTGTGCTGAGCACTGCTTCCTCTTTGTGCCCGACTCCGTTGGTTTCTGTGGAGTCGTGTGTGTGCCACGACCTTGGTTGGTGGTCGTGGTGTTGTACTGTTCTCTTCCACTGCTTAGTAGTACCATGCTGTAGTTGTTCCTCGCTTTACAGCTTTCTAGTGTAGTTTCCTATTTTCAGAGTTCCTACTGCTCTGGCCGGTGAGGGACTGGTAATCCCTACTGGGCCTTGTTCGTGAGGCTCACCCCCACTACTTCTTTCAGCTAGGGGCTCATCGTCGCGGGAGCTCGGTGTCGGATGGGTTGCAGAGGCGGCTGTGGCGCCGTGTGTTGTCATTAGCAGTGAGAGCGAACGTTGTGAGCTCTTGTAGCCTGAGTGAGCTGAGAGCTGTGTTTTGCAAGTCCTCAGGGTATGCCCCTTAAGTACTGCACCTTTCTTCTTGTACCTGTGCTTTTTCTTGGGACGCGTTGTACAACCCTTTTGTATAATGTACAGATTATTATAGTTATTTGAACTCAGTACATATCTCACTAGGCTTTTTCATATAACCCTTCCGGGTCTTTAGATCTGTGGGTGGCGGCGCGACCCTCGGGGTCCCCGGCGAGGGGTCTGAGAGGTCGGGTCGTTACAGTTGGTATCAGAGCGAGGAGTCTGCTGAGATTTGTAAGGAGTTAATAACTATAGCTGTCCCAAAGGAACTTACTAGTGCATTGCTGACACCGTCCGACTAGTGTTAGGCTTGTGCTTTCAAATGTTTTGCAGGTGTGTGACTTCCCTATATGATGCGTGCGCATGCTGCAGGTTGCAATTGTTGTTGTGCCGCGTGAGTGGCGAGTGTGGTCGCTCGGCGTGTTCATGCCGTAGCAGCACGGTTGGCACTGGACTCGCTGGCAGTGGTCTTCCTTGTGTGGAGGATGCTTGCGAGCCAGTCCAGGTGCGGTGCTTCTGGTCGTCTTCGGCGCATTTGAGTGTGTGTGCATCGCGAAGGCTGAGAGAGCCTGCGTGTTGTGTGGCTTTTACCGGTGCTGGGTTGTTGCCAATGGAACCTGTGGAAGGTGTCTCTGCCTTGTTGGCTACTCTTTGTTGTTGGGGTGTGTGTTGTCATTGTTGGGTGTTTGGGCTCATGTGCCTGTGCGCTGTGCTCGGGACGCCGAGCTAAGCAGGTGCTTTGTGTGCCGTCTTGCACCGCTAGTTGAGCACTGCGACATTTGTCTGTGGTCGTTGTCAGCCTGGCGCTGACCGGTTGTGAGCTCTGTTGGGGTGCTCCCAGAGTTCTTCTCTGTTGGTTCTGGCGGGAGTGAGGTTTCCCCAGAACTGTGTTGTGCTCGTTTCTGGTTGCTGTTGCGTTGCCCTCTAGGCTAAGGTGCATCGCTTGGTTGCCCTATGTTCTGGTGGAGGTTTCCCAGAACTATTTGTTGTTGTCCTGGTGAGTGTTTCTCTCAGGACTGTTTCGCGCTCGTTTCTGCTGTTGCCTTGGCTGGCGTGTTCTGGCGAGTTTTTCCAGAGCGGTGCCTTTGTGGTTCTGGTGGAGGTTCTCCCAGGACCGACTTGTGTTGCTTCTGCAGTTCTGCTTGCTGCAGTGTTCTCTATGATGGTCTGTGTTCTTTGGTAGTGGGGGTTGTGCATTCTGGTGAAGGTTCTTCCCAGGATCGCCCTTTGTCGCTTCTGGTAGAGGTTCTTCCCAGGAGTGCTATGCGTTCGTTTCGGGCCATTGTTGAGTTGCCCCTGTGATTCAAAGTGTGCCGTTTAGTTGGGCCGCGTTCTGGTGAGGTTCTCCCAGGACGGCTCTTGGCGCTTTTTGGTGGAGTTTCGTTCCCAAGGCTGCTTCGTGTTGTTTCGGTTGTCATTGCTCTCTCTCTCTGTGGAGATGAGCTGTCGTTGTTTCCGGTTTGGACTGTCTTTGTTACAGTTTGCTTGGGCATTGTCAGTCAAGGTGTTGTGCCCTTGGTCGTGCGTTTGGCTGCCGTGTTGGCCAACTTGTCTTGTTAGTCGTTTCCATGTTTCTCGGCCGCGCTGGCGGGACTTGTGTGTCCCCGTGGCTTGAATGGTTTGCTTCGTTTCTTGCACCCGGCGTGCTCTTGCCGATGGTGGTCTGGTGAGTTTCGTCGGTGTCTGGCGGGCTGTGCTTCTTATGGGAGCATCAGTCTCGCGTTGTGGTTTTGCCTCTCGCGTGTGGAAGAGACTCGTGCGTGTCTCCTTCCTCTGCTTTCGTCTGTTGCTCGAGGTGGTGATGCTCCACTGTGGTGTTGTGTCGCCAGGGTGCGCATCGTTGCGACCATCTGGTGGAGTTATCTTCCCTTGAGTTGTTTGCTCCCCTCGTGCTGTCATTCCTTTGTGGCACCGAGGGTCGGTGGACCTGTTTGTGCTGTTTGTCGTTGTGATGGTTTCTTGCTGCCTGCCTGAGCAATTCGGGGCATTGGGTCCTTGTTGGTTTGGTGTGAGTTAGTCCCATTTTCTTGTCGAGTTGCAGGCGTGAGCGTTGCTCTGCTGTGCACCGGTTTTCAGGCTGGCTTGCTTGTCTAAGCGTTGTTCCGGTGTGTGTTCGATTGTGCCTCGGCTTGTGCCTTGGATGCTTTTCATGTCGTCATTTTTTGTGGTTGGCGTCTCTATCGGTCACGATAGAGATGGTGCTTCTTGCTCTGGCACGCTAGGGAGTCGCTGTTGTTTTTGCTCCCCATGTGGTAGAGTCGGTGTTCCGTGTTTCGTGTGCTTCTTGGAGCGGACATGGTTGTCGCGCTCTTGGAGAAGTTGTCGGCTTTCCGTGTGCTTCTGTTGTGGGTCTCTGGTAGAGAGTCCCATTCGATGGGCCATGTGTCGTCTCGTGCCGTTGGTGCTGCTGGGTGTGCTGCTTACCTTTTCTCTTTCTCCGATGCTTCGTGTTTTGTGCCTCAAGAGCTAGGGCCGGTGTGGCCTGTTGAGCCCTTTCAAGCTTGCAGTTCCTTGCGTGTGGCTTTTGGAGGGTCTCTGGAGAAGAGTCCTTTCGGTTATCCCGTAGTATCGTTTCAGCCGCTGGTGCACCTGGGTTGCAGTTTGTTTACTTTTGGTGCTTGTGGTAGCACCGTGTGCTCATGCGTGAGTGTTTCGGTTTTGTGCCATCTGGAGCCTTGGTGCATTGTGTTGTACCCTGGTTAGCTCTCGGTGCTTGTGATAGCACCCTATGTTGTGTCGTGCGTCTGTTCGTGTGCTTCGTGCGTTGTTTCACTAGTTTGCTCGGTGTTGGAGGCTTCGAGTTTTCCGCATCTGGGACACATGTGCTAGCCTGAGTCTTGTGGTCATACCGTTACCGCTGTGGGGTGGCTGCTTTACCTTGTCTAGGTAGCCCTATCAGTGGTACGCCAGGCTTTGGTCATGACCTGTGTCCAGGTTTTTCCTTCTCGCTTTCGGAGCCATCGTGTTTGGCTGTGGTACCCTACTTCGATTTGGGTCCCTCTGAGGTCGGCGTGTTGTCCTTGACCTCTTCAGTTGTTTTGGTTCCCATGTGGTTGTGCGTCTTTTTGGTGGTTGGCATGTTGGTGCCCGCACTGAGCTCTATGTGCGCGTGGCGGGTGTGCTGCCAAGTCTTGTTGGTTCTTTGGTTGTGCGTGCGCTGGTGAGTCTGGAAGCCAATGGTGGAGTCTCCTGTCAGTTCGTCTAGTGACAGTGAGGCCTATTGGCTTGCTAGTACTCGACCACGTGGTTTGTCGACGTTGTGAGGTGCCATGTTTCGGCTTAATCTCACGTCTTCTGTGTTTCCATCGCGGTGTGCCTCGTTGTGGAGCGTGTGGTCTCCCAGTCCTTGTGGCTCCACGTGCGTTTGGTGTCCCTATCGGACCACGAGGAAGGTCTGGGCGAGACCTAGTGGTGATAGTGGATGCCGTTTTTGCCTGTTGAGGGTTCTTCGCATGCGTTTGCTATCCCTGTTGGACCGCAAGGAAGGTCTGGGTAAGACCTAGTGGTGATGATGGACGCTATTTCATGTGTTGAGAATTCTTCGAGAGTGTGTCCTCGCTCTGGTTTGTGTCTCTCGCGTGGCTACTCGGTCGAGTGGTGACCGATGCTAGCTGCGGCTCGTGGCGTGAGACCATTTTTCCTCGAGTGTTGTGTTCGACTCTCAGGGGTTTTCCCTTGTGGTTGTCGGCAACGATGTACTCCGTCAGGTTTTACTAGCGACGGAGTGCGTTGCTGACCGGTGTTTCTCGTGCTGCTGTCGAAACTGCGCTCTCTGTCGGGTTTTGCTGGGGATAGAGTGGGTTGCTGGGCGTTGGGTCACCATAGTGAGGTCTGTTGGTGACTACAACTGTGAGGATTTCGGTTGGCATTTTCTGTTGTTCGGGCTAGTCTTGGCGTCACTCGGCACATGGGGTTGTCGTTCTGTTTGGGCGCCCCACGTGTGCCTGGAGTGAGCTGTTGGTTTTCGGCTTGGTGCTCCACCCATATTTGGAGCCCGTTGTGCGAGCTGTTGGTTTTCCGGCTTTGTGTGCTCGCGCGCGTTTTGCGGTGCGGTTATTGCCACGAGGAAGTCGTGTTGAGACTTAGTGGTTTTTTTTTCTTTTTTTTTAAGT
This sequence comes from Colocasia esculenta, assembly GCA_014218235.1. Taxonomy (NCBI): domain Eukaryota; kingdom Viridiplantae; phylum Streptophyta; class Magnoliopsida; order Alismatales; family Araceae; genus Colocasia; species Colocasia esculenta. The sequence goes on from CM024761.1 coordinate 65,438,083, forward strand.
TGGTCTTATGTTTACTCCCCGTGTTCTGTTTCGTGCCTCGAGATCTCTTGGGCTTGCCATAATTTCGAGGATGAAATTGTTTTAAGGGCGGTAGAATGTAAGAACCAGTTTCCCGGCTTCCGTTCGGTGTCGTGGGATGACTGGCCACTGACGCGTCCAGCTGGGTGATGTATTGGTGTCACGTCAGGGGTGCCCGACGTGACAGTCATCCGTGTCGCAGAGAGCTTATGGGTCGCTCCTTGGTTCTCCGTCGCGTTCTACTGTCACGCCCAGTCAACGGGCCGCAACAGTGTTTTGTCGTGTTGCGTTGTTCGGTCGTCTGACGCCTGTCAGGGTGGCAGGTGTGTCAGTACGGCTTGTCGCATTATCGCGGCACCCTTGTAGGGTGCGTTCTTGTCACGATCCGTTGACCCATCGCGTTATGGTCCGTAACAAGATAGGGCGGTCCGTCGCGTTCTGGTTGCCAAAGGTTAAAAGCTTTGGCCGGCGATCCCCCTCTCTCTCCTTCTTCCCTCTCCCTCTGGCAGTGCTCTGCCTCCCCCTCTCCCCTTCGTGTGTTTCAGGCGAGGAGGAGGGTCGTGCATGGTGCTGTGGCGTCGTGGACCTTGCGTGGAGCGAGGAGGAGGTGGTTGTGCGTCGAGAAAGGCCCTACGGGGTTCGGTTCTTCGTTTAAGGTAGGGATTTCTTGTGCCCTTCCCAATCCGGGTGTATCGGGAGTCCTCAGGGTTTTGTAGCTAGCTTTATAGCTTTCCCCATGCTCCCCTCCCCGTGTGTGCATGTTTGTCTGGTTCTGGGAGGCCCGGGATGGAGCATCCCTTGGTCTGCCTCCCGACTGATGTCGCGGCCGCGGTGCGCATCGCGACATCAGTAGAGGCGCCGCCCCGGTCGGGCGCGACCTTATCGCAGCGCGGTTGGCGGTCGCGATAAGGGTCGCTGTCGCGACCTAGTTTCCCATCGCGACAGGGAGGCTGTCACGACGCACTGCCCCGTCGCATCAAGGCTATTGTCATGGTGCCCTTCCCCGTCGCGATGGCATCATGACGGCCTGTGGGGGCGCGACAGTGCCTGTGCTGCCTCGGGTTGTTTCCGTGGCAAGTTTGTGTGTCGGCGTGTGCCCCAGGGCAGGCTTTGCCTTAGGACCTTCATGTAGGGAATGCGGCTGGTTGCCTCCCTGCATTCAGTGATCGAAGGTGACACCTTCGTGGTCGTGTCCTGGAAGCGGTGCTAGGACAATCGTGTCTGCCTAATAATCTATTGACCGGCGGTCAATCGATTATTAGCAGAGCGACGGGTTTCCGTACTGTCCGGTGGTGTTCCAAGGTTGTAGCCGCTCGTGCGTGCCTTGGTTGGCCGATGGTCCCTTTTGAGGGTTCATGCGTACCTCTCGCTCGCTGGGCTTGTCCTGTGTTACAAGCCAGTAGTTCGGCGTGGTTTTGTTGTGCTGCCCCGCCTGTTCGCCCGGTGCTTGGCACTTGAGGGATTGTCTCATTCAGAGGTTGTCTCCGTTTCCTGGGACCCACGTCCTCGGGAGCCTGTTGAGGGAGTACTCTAGGCTATGAGCGTGCTCGAGTTGGCAGCCCACGTGAGCGGACTCTAGAGCTGAGGGGAAAACGAGGTTTGGACAGCGACGCTGAGTCATTTGTAGAGCTCTCTTGTCTAGGCCTGGGATGCCAAGTGGTTAGGAGTACTTTCCTGGTGCAGACCAGACAGTCCCTTGTCTTATTGCCTCTCTCTGCGTTGGTTCCGGAGCCACGTAGTGGTGTCAGGCGTGAGTCCGCAGCTTGGCCAGGCTGCGGTGTTGCGTGTGTTGTGTGTTTCTGTTGCGGCTCTATCTCGCCCTTGCACGGGGGCGGAGGCAGGAGCTAGGCTAGCGAGCAGAGCGTGCGGACTACGGGTCCCCATCTTGGCTGCTAGCGGCGGTGGCTTGGTTGCTGTTGTTGTAATGGCGTTTTCCTCATGACGTTTTCCGAGTGTTCCTTATTGCCCTAGCTTGCACGGCGATTTTAGCCTGGCTGTGCTTAGCTCCCATGGGCGTTGTTGGTCTGGCCTTGGGCAGACCCGTGCTTCTGGTGGTTCCCGCTTCGGTGTTCTCTCGGTTCTGTGGTCCCATTCTTGGGTGCCAGCCTGTGATGGCACCGGCGTGTGTAGCTTCCCGACCTGGCGGTGTGTCCGGGGTCCGGGGTGGTTCTGCTTGTGGGTCCTCGATGTTGTAGAGGTCTAAGGTGGCCGTGCTTGCAGTGAGACGTCGTTCTCACTTGGTTGTTCCATAGTTTCGGCAGGTGTGCTGAGCACTGCTTCCGCTTTGTGCCTGACTCCGTTGGTTTCTGCGGAGTCGTGTGTGTGCCACGACCTTGGTTGGTGGTCGTGGAGTTGTACTGTTCTCTTCTGCTGCTTAGTAGTACCATGCTGTAGTTGTTCCTCGCTTTACAGCTTTCTAGTGTAGTTTCCTGTTTTTGGAGTTCCTGCTACTCTGGCCGGTGAGGGACTGTTAATCCCTACTGGGCCTTGTTCGCGAGGCTCACCCCCACTACTTCTTATAGCTAGGGGCTCGTCGTCGCGGGAGCTCGGTGTCAGACTGGTTGCAGAGGCGGCTGTGGCGCCATGTGTTGTCAGCAGCAGTGAGAGCGAGCGTTGTGAGCTCTTGTACCCTGAGTGAGCTGAGAGCTGTGTTTTGCAAGTCCTCGGGGTATGCCCCTTAAGGACTGCACCTTTCTTCTTGTACCTGTGCTTTTGCTTGGGACGCGTTGTACAACCCTTTTGTGTAATGTACAGATTATTATAGTTATTTGAACTCAGTACATATCTCACTAGACTTTTTCAAATAACCCTTCTGGGTCTTCGGATCCGTGGGTGGCGGCGCGACCCTCGGGGGGTCCCCGGTGAGGGGTCCAAGAGGTCGGGTCGTTACATCTTCTATCTGCTCTGTGCTGCCTATAGCCTCTGACTGACCAACCTGATCGTGTCTACACATTGCTGCACCATCTCTGGTCCCAAAAGCTGCCTCTCACCCACTTCAAACTAGTGAAGTGGTGTCCTGCACTATCGCCCATACAAAGTCTCGTATGGTGCCATTCAGATGCTTGAGTGGTAACTATTGTTGTATGCAAACTCTACCATCGAAAGGTGGGACTCCCAGGTGCCACCCCATTCCAAATAGCATGCTCTCAACATATCCTCCACGGTCTCTATAGCCCTCTCTAACTGACCATCGGACTGCGGGTGATACGTCGAACTCAGTCTCAACTGTGTACCAAGAGCTCTCTGCAAACTACGCCAAATCCCTGAAGTGAATCTCGGATCTCTATCGGAAATAATGGAAACTGGGGTTCCGTGAAACGAAACAACTCGGTCCAGGTACAATCTAGAAAGCCTATCCACTAACCAAGGCATCCTGACTAGAAGGAAGTGCGCTGACTTAGTCAACCTATCCATGATCACCAAAACACCATCATGCCTCTGCGGAGTATAGGGGAAACCAACCACAAAGTCCATGGTGATGTCATCCCACTTCCACTCGGGAATGGGTAACGACTGTAGCTCACCGCCTGAACGCTGATGCTCAGCCTTCACCTGCTGACAGGTAAGGCATCGAGCGACAAACTCTGCCACATTCCTCTTCATCCCTGGCCACCAGAAGAACCTCCGCAGGTTATAATACATCTTAGTGGAGCAAGGATGAACAACATACCTCAACCAATGTGCCTCTGACAACAGTGCCTGCGCATCCCAAGGAACGTACAATCTGCCTCTGAACCTGACCTCACTATCCTCATCTATCTCAACATCTGGCATCTGTAAAATGTCTGCCAACTCTATATCTGCCTGCTGTGCCTCCAGCACCTGACGGTACACTGACGGGCGAACTGACAAGCTAGTCATCACTGCACAGTCTCTATACCTCAAAGGGCAGAAAACTCTCTGAGACAGGTCTTCAAACAACCTCCACTCTCTGACTAGCAACGAACTCAGGCGAACCCATCTCCTCAAAGCGTCTGCTACGACGTTAGCCCTTCCCAGGTGATAGGAGAGGGTAAGGTCGTAGTCCTTAAAGTACTCTATCCATCGGCGCTACCTTAAATTTAAATCCTTTTGAGTGAAGATATACTTCATACTGTGATGATCTGTGAAGATCTCAAACACCTCGCCGTACAATAGTGCCTCCACAACTTCAGAGCGAATACCACTGCTGCCAACTCCAAGTTTTGAGTAGGGTAGCTCTCCTCATGCTTCTTCAACTGCCGAGAAGCATAGGCAACGACCCTACCATGCTGCATCAGTACTGCACCCAAACCTGACCTCGAAGCGTCGATGTAGACCACAAAACCTTCTCTACCTGACGGCAAGACCAACACTGGTGCTGAAGTCAACCTCGTCTTCAGCTCCTAAAAACTCCTCTCGTAGTCCTTTGTCCAAACAAATCTGACCTCAAGTCTGGTCAATCTCAACAGCTCTGCAATCCTGGAAAAGTCCTGGATAAACCACCTATAATAACCTGCCAAACCCAGAAAGCTGCGAACCTCTGACACTGAAGTGGGCTACTCCCTAGACAACACTGCCTTCACCTTGGCAGGGTCCACTGCCACACCAAAACCTGAGATCACGTGTCTGAAAAAGTGCACCTCCCTCAACCAAATTTCGCACTTGTCGATTTTCGCATAAAGTTGGTAACTCCGCAAAGTATCCAACACGATCCTCAGATGCTCCTCGTGCTCCTCCTCGAAAGCTGAGTATACCAAAATGTCATCTATAAAGATGACCACAAACCTGTCTAGGTACTCACTGAACACTCTGTACATCAAATCCATGAAAACTACTTGCACGTTCGTGAGTCCAAATGGCATCACAACAAACTCAAAGTGACCATAATTCGAACGGAAAGTTGTCATGCCAATATCCGACTCAATGATCCTCAACTAGTAGTACCCTGATCTCAAGTCAATCTTCGAAAACACCTTGGCTGACTGCAACTGATGAAACAGGTCATCAATCTTGGGCAACGGTTACTTGTTCTTCACTGTGACCTGGTTCAACTACCTGTAATTGATGCACAATCTCAAGCTGCCATCCTTCTTCCTCACGAACAACACTGGTGCTCCCCAGGGTGAATGGCTCGGACGAATAAAACCCAACTCAAGCAACTTCTACATCTGGTGCTTCAGCTCTCGCAACTCAGTAGGAGCCATCCGGTATTGTGCCTTAGACAAAGGCATCGTACTAGGCAAAAGCTCAATGAAGAACTCTACCTCCCGCTCAAGTGGTAATCCAAGTAGATCCTCCAAAAAAAACATCAGGAAACTCACAAACAATAGGTACATCAAAAATCGACGCCCCACTAGGCTCCAAGGAATAAACAAAAGCAAGATATAGTACACAACCATCGCGGATCAAATGACGAGCTCTACAGAAAGAAATAAAAGGTTGATGAGTAGACTGGATACCTCGGAAGCAGAGAACAAGTGCTCTAGGTATCCCAAACCACACGGTCTTCCGCTAACAATCCACCACAGCTGAGTGAGCCTCCAACCAGTCCATGCCATGGATGACATCAAAGACACGAAGCTGCAACACGTACAACCTGAATGGCAACTGGTGTCCTTGGACCTCAACTGTGACATCCTCAAGGTAACCGAAAGAACGCATGTAATCACCAAACGAAAGATTAACCATTACGTCACACTGCCTCTCAGGTGTGTGACGAACAAGCGACTCATAAAACTCCTCGGAAGCAAATCAAAGGGAAGCACCTGGATCAACCAGAACATGAGCAGCTCGACCAAGGATAGGCAAAGTACCTATGACTAGGTTTGACGCCTCGGTCTTCTCCCTGGTGAGAGCCATCACACGACCACGACCACGCCCATGCTGCGGCGCTTACTGAGGTTGCTACTGCTGCGGTGGCTGCTAGTGCTGTGGAAACTGCTGCTGCTGGTGCTATGGCTGAAACTGCTGAGGCCGTTGATGTTGCAGAAACTGTTGAGGTTGCAAATGGTACTGCCCCTACTGCTGCTAGTGGGATGCCTGCTGTTGTGGAGGGCACTGGTACTGCGGCAATTACTGAGTGTACTGCACTGGCTGCTGCGGTTGCTGGACTTGCCCCATCGGGCAATCCCTCCTGTAGTCGCCTAGTAAATGCAAGTGTAATTGATCACCTCCTGCCTGCCTTGATCAGCTCCCTATTTGACCGACTACTTTGCAAACCTCGGTTGGCCCTTCTGCTGCTTGCCCCATCCACCCCCGCGACTGGTCATCTGCTTGAACTTCGAGTGCAAACCAGAACTGCCCGAACTGCCTGAGCCCGAAGAAGAAGAAGGCGCACTTCCATGGCTGCCTGCGAGACGCTGGTACGATGTGGTCCTAGAGGAAGCTCCTCCCTGCTGCTACTGTTGGGGCTGCCAGGTCACTCTCTTCAAGGCGGTGGCCTTAGCCAAGGCCACTCCCAAAGTGGCGCACATGTGAGCAGTTACGCCCCACCTCAAATTTGGCCTTAGTCCTGCAATAAACATCTTTGCACAAGCCTGCTCACTGCCGGCGACATGAGGAACATGCCTCAACAACCGAACAAACCTCTGGTGATACTGAGCAACTGTCAGATCACCTTGAACCAACTCATCAAACTGATCTCGCCTCTCACGTCGAGCATAATTAGGAAAATACTCGTCGTGGAAGACCTCTAAGAACTGCTACCAAGAAATCTGATCCAATCGCTGCCCTGTGAAGTGTGACTGCCTCTGAACCATCCACAACTCATGGGCTGGTCCCTTGAGCTGATACACTGCCAGTCTGACCTGATCCTCCTCGGCGCATTCCATGGTCTCGAATGTATGCTCCAACTTGTGTGTCCAACTCTCACCTCTTTCTCGGTCGTAGTCACCGTAAACATCGGCAGTCAAGATGCAAGAACCTCTCCAAGAGAGCAATCCTATCCTCAGTGACAACCATCCTCCTCCTACCGACAGGGTACTCCAAGTACCTGACACCTACTGAATCGTTGGCTGCTCTACCTATGGATCTGCCTGCTGCTCTAGTACTACTGGGGGAGGTACTGGCGACTGACCTCCCACTGCCATCTGCCTTGGCTGCCACGCCTCCTGGTACAGGGTCGTGAAAAACTGCTTGGCCAAGGCAAACCAATCTACATACTGATGGGGTGGGGGCTGGTACCACTGTTGCTGCTGCCCACCCGCTGTTGCAGCTGCTACTGCCTCTTAAGGATGTGCCACAGACTCCTCTGCTGACACATCCTCCTAGACCTGACTTGGCGCTGGCATATCTGACTCACCATGCTGCTCCATTAGCTCTCTGGTCTACCTATGCCTGCGCGGAGCCATATCCTACACGGCACACAACCAACAAGGTTAACAATACCAACTCGAGCGGCTAGCAGTGTACTTAAACCACTGTTGGGACCTCTTGTTGCAGTTTAAATATGCTACAAGTCCTGTTAGACTCTCGCTCTGATACCAACTGTAATGACCCCGAGAACCGGACCCTTGGCCCCAGCCGAGGACCCGATTTTCACAGTCGTCGTCGATGGATCTGGGGACCCATAAGGGTTGTAACATAGGTCTAACAGAATATGTAAAGCAAATAAATGTCAACTATGGAACTAGAAGCCCACACGCGGAAGTAGAAAGAACAGGGAGACCACAACGTATCACTCTAGGTACAGTCCCAACACACACACACACAACTAGTACAAGTAAAAAGGGGAGATAGAACCCTTAGGGGCATACCCCGAGGGTGAAGTACCGCTGAAGGGAGATACCACTGCTAGCTACAGGGACGACGACTACCGCCCCGCCTCCTCCGCCCACGCGCACCCTGCCACTGCTGAGAAGCCTCACCAGGGAAAAGAAGGGATGAGCTTCACAACAAAAGCTCTGTAGGGACAACCAATCAGCTACTTGCTCTAACAGGCAGGAAAGAATATATATAAACAAATTAAATAACATCAGTTATATGTTCTACTCTATCCAGGAAAATGCGAAAGCGAACCTACTAATTAGCGATGGTACGGAAGGACAACGTGGTTGGAAACTCCATAGAACCTGCACATCGTGACCACCATAAGGCTGGCAACACAGACAGGGAGAACCCTGCCTAGACAAGAGACACTAGCTACGGAAACTGCTACCACTAGTCAACCGGTTAGGTGCGTCCACTAACCTCTTATCCTCGACCCAGGACCAAACCTCCACATCTCCTCAGAGTGGGGGCAGGAACACAAGTAACACAATAGTAACCGTTGTAGTCTGGCCAGACTACGGTCCTACGCCTGGCATCTCTAAGTGGTTCCGGGGCCACAAAGAGTGAGGAAGTGAGAAAAAGGACTGGCTGGCCTGCACTGGGTAGAACTTCGGCCGTCCTCGGTGTCCCAAATCAACCAAGAGAGCTCTGCAAATGACTCGACGCCCCTGTCCTAACCACCATTTTCCCCTCTATTCCAGAGTCCATGACTCGAGTACGCTCATCGCCCAGAACGCTCCCTCTAAGGCGCACGAGGATGGGGGTCCTAGGTAAATGCTAACAACCTTTCTCATGGGACAAGCCCTCTGGTGCCGAGCACCGGGCGAACAACTAGTGTAGGACCGTACTACGAACTAGCACTGGTCCCACTAGTATAGAAAGAACTGAAAATGGTGAAGACTCCAAGAGAAACGGAACTTCACAAGATCTTACTTGTATCTGACACTATCGCAACACCCATGGCCATCGCAACACTGTCGCGACACCATGGTCGGTCTCGACACGTGGTGTCATGTTAGTGTCACGACGGCCATAGGTGTCGCGACAGTGTCGTGGAGGCCATGCCGATCATGACATCATTGCGACCCCTAGGTAGGTCGCGACCTCAGTCAAGAGGGTTCCCAGGACAGCCCTCCCAAGAACCACCCCAAAATTGGTACAAACACATCCATAGAGGGGAGGGGAGTATAGGAAATGCATGGGAAAGCTTATAAACATGTAAACCACCCTCAAACCCCACGATTTTTACATCAAACAAGGAGATCTACACTCGAGGGAAACCTCACAACACTGAGCATGGATCTCACCCCCAAAACCACTGAGAAACAAGGAATCTCAAAGGGAAGGGAGCATGCTAGAGGGAGAGGGAAAGAGGGGTCCCAACCTCAAGGACTAGAGCCAACCCGTTGGGGCCTTCACGTTGGAATGGCCACCTCTTCTTCGCTCCAAGCACCACGAGCATGACGCCTAGACAAATGGGGTGTCACCTCTTCGCCCAAAACTCCCAAGAACCGCCGGAGAAGCAAGAGGCTCTGAGGGGGAAGAAGAAGGGAAAAGAATAAGAAAGGAAAGGGAGAAAGGGGAAATGGGTGTCGGCCTCGGTTTTGAACCGATGGGCCCAGTGACGCGACGGGTCGAGCCGGCACGATAGAAAGCATGTCACGACCACTTAACTCAGCGCGACACCAAAAAGCTGTCAAACCTCGAAGATCGGAAACCAGAATGCAACGACCTGCCAGGTCGCGTCAATGTTGTATGCACCAGACACCTGACAAGGCCATTCTGACAGAATGGACAGCGGTCAGAATGGTCAGAAAAGTAGTTGCGTCGCCTCCAGACGTAGCGACAAGAACCCGTCTTCCAGCCCCATCGTGACCAGAACGTGACTGCTAGGTGTGCCGCGACCAAGTGATGTCACGATCGGCTCCTGTGGTGCGACATTTTTGCGACCAAGGGGTCTGTCGCGACCAAGAGGATAGGGCTAAGGGCCCATGAGGGCCGGGTTTTACACATGCCTTCAATTACCACTACCTTTTGCAGAAAGTTCCTTAGTGCTTCCTGATGCTCTTTAGACTTCTTTATCAACTCGAGGATTGAGATATTGATGAGTACATGATCTAGGTGCTTGAGGACGTCATAATGTGTCCCAATCATTGATCAATCACCCCTTCTTCTTGCTCTTGCTGCTAAGGTTATTGCTGAGGCAGTTGTAGAACCTGTTGGGGATTGTTTTGGATGGTGGAGATAATGGTGATGGGTGGACATGGCCGGCGGAAAGGCCTATCCACTCCATATGGTTGGATTTTTGAGAAGGGGTTGCCTAGTGGAGGAGATGGTGAAGGCGAAGGTTGAGGATCCAACCATGGTGGTAGGATGATGGATGCGGTAGTGGTTATAACATATGGTGGTGGCATGACAATAGGTGGAGTGAGTGGTGTGGTGGGTGGCAAGATGATGGAGGGTATGGCAATTGGCGTGGGTGTTGAATCGATGAGTAGTATGATGACGTTGGCCTAAGGAACTACAGGAGGGGTTTGTTAAGGGTCCATGGTGGCCAGTTGCACTATTTGAGGTTGTTGATGATAATGGTGGTTAAAGACCATCATCTGTTGGATATCTAGTTCATCATCATATGTCCAGTTCACTTAAGGAGGTGGGTGATGAACATTGGGATTCACCTGGGTCGATGGTTGTGGTGGTGGATTGGGAGCTGGCGAGTGGTTAGGAAGTGGTTTTTGGACAATCTCGAGGTCTTGCAATGGCTGTTGTTGCTTCTATTGAGGTGCTGGTTCATGTTGCTGCCTTTATTGTTGTTGTTGCCTCTATCTTTCCTTTATATCTTCAATAACTTTGCAGAGAGCTATCTAGTCTAACTTATTTGCTCATGGAAATCATACACTAGATCTTTGAATGTGTGGCACTGCTTAATTGTATGCCCACGTTGACGATGGAACATGTAGTATTGTGACTGCTCCATACTCGAGTTCAGTGGCTTTTTTGGGGGGAGTCTGATGGCATCTATGGATACTAAGCACAAAAAGATATCTAGGAGTGACATAGGCAATGGAGGGTACTGTGTTGTTCTTGGCCCTAGGGGACTCCTTTGTTGGTAGCCACCGAGATGTGGTACTTGGTGGTACTAGTGTTGTTGGCCTTGAGTTGGATTTGTAGGATTTTTGCCCCAGGCAGTGTAGGGTTGGCGGTTGTTGTTCTGGCCGGTAGGGTTGAAAGCACTCACCTGCTCATTGGTTTGGACACCTTCAGTAACAGGCCCGTGGGGTTTTCTATGGAAGTGAGATTTCTGGGGCTTGAACATTGAGTGGAGTGGGGAGTCCTTGAGGCAAGTTTGGATGAACCTAGCCCGACTGTATAGCTGATGCATGGTGATGATATCAGTCATTGCCAAGATATTCTTGTTGGAGGGGGTGGCATTGGCAATGATGATCTTGACTTTTTCTCCCTCCCAAAGAAACCCTAGATCTCATGTGGCCATCTGTCTCCATCTATCTGCATATGTGGCAAACTCTTCATCTGACTTCATCTTTTCTTCCATGAGATCTGTAAGAGAGTTCTGTAGCCCGACCCTATCTTGAAACTACTTAAAGAATTTCCTCTTCACTATAGCAGGGTCCTTTGCATCCTCGGGTGGGAATGAATAGAACCAATCTAATGTTGGCCCATCTAACGACTGACGAAATAAGCAAGCCACCAAGAGACGGTCATGCTCATATGGTGCAAACTCATAGATGAAATCCTTGATGTGTATGCTGGGTTTACCAGTGCCAATGTACTTCCAGTACTTTGGCAGCTCTTAGGGAGGTGGAACCCACAGACCATTGAAGCTTGGCATGTGTACATCATGGTGTTACTTGGGCTTTTGTAGCTCTTCCTTAATGGAGGCCCACTCGAACATCATGTCGGGAGTGGCAAATGGTTGAGCATAGAGTAACAAAGGAGGTAGGAAGGGGACTTGGGCCTTGACTCACATGCTGTAATGACCCTCCTTATACCAGTACGATTATACCAATCAACGTCGATATAATGAGTGTCATCACAGTGGGACTTTGACCCAACACTAAACAATAGGTTGATATGCACATGAATAACAAAAGAGTACAGCAGAATTAAACAAATGATTATTCATTCTCGTTCGATCATCTTTATCATATCTACAGTCTATATAGCAATAAAAGAAAACCAATGTCCACATGAATTACACAATTTTATTGAATACATACTTATGAAAAGAAAAGTACAATGAAGAATGTCCACAAATGAGCTACTCCTCGTACTCAGAGTCGCTTCTCACAATGTCCTCCTCAGGAACGGAGGCACCTGTCACACTTGTATGCCGAAGCAAGAATGAGTCTTCTAAAAAGACCCAGCAAGCAATCCAATTATCACACCCTTACACATATCTTATACATATGCTATCTTTTAGCAATAAGGAGAACACATGTTGCATGCTTCATATAAATAAACTACTATGCATGAAAGCCTATAGAAATAAGAAACATGGTCCATGCTTATAACAATTGACAATATAACATAATCATCCTACACATGCTCTCTACACATAATATGTAACATGATTTAAAGGTCCACATCTCATTCAATTCATTTCTCAATTGTGTACAATTAAAGCGTACAATTTTGTACATGACGAATAACATACCTAGCATGATATCTAACCATTTTCTTATACAAATATAACACTTATCTACACATTTAACTTGCTGTTTTAATGTAAATAAATCACAAATTCACATGGTATCACATTTTCACATGTTAACACATTCATGGTTCACTATCACATGCTCATATTTCACATTTGCACAATTCGCATATTCACATTCACATATTTACTCTTTTTACACTTAGTTTCCATGACACATAGTCCAAACCACCATATAGAAGGACACAAATAACACATACACATACCCATCACCTAGGCAACATAGTGACAGATCTTGGTTAACTATGCAGAATTGGGAGAAGCCCTCTCCACCCTAACCAGTGGTACTTGTCCACCTCCAGGATTTCATCCTAATGCTCATAGGATATCACAACACATGAGCCTTCCTATAGGGACTTTACTATAGTACGGCTCCACAGCCCTCTATGGTAGCAGTGTCAATATCGGCACAATTTTTCACATTATAACATTTCACTTTAATCACATTGTTTACATACACAGTAATCATTAGATCATATCACAGTCCTAATCATGCTGCTAATTGTTAAATTTTCACATAATTAACCTTAACATGTTCATCATGGTCACAGTATCTGTTGTTATCAAAATAGAGCAAAATTTTTATCACAGATTATATATAGCTTAAGTATCACATAGCTAAAATTTCAGATTTTTTGGAATAGTAAATCTAATTTTTACAATTAAGACAGGTTTTAGGCATTTTCATCAAGAAATTCATTAACATGACTCACATCCCTGCAGTCAGTTCTAACAGTTCAGAAATCTGAAATCTGAAATCTGTGAGCATACCATCATGGAAAAGTTATGAAGCCTACATGAAACAATTCTATTTATTTAAAATTTAACATGGTCAAACCATGCTCATTTCTTTAACATAAAATTTTTTATTAATTACAACTTTGCACAAAAATTCGAATGAACTTTATGATATGACCTACTAATAGTATTCAATCACACCTGATTTTTATAGTATGCACGGTCATCCAGAAATCTGAATTTCACATCACATAGATCAAATCATGTTTCTGAAGAACTTGGAGGCACAGGGGTTGCCGCCAACTGGGGTTAACAGCACATGATGTTGCCGCTACCTCAGGATCTTGACGGCAGCAAGCTTGCCGTCAAGTTCCTGTCTGCAGAAATACAGACAGACCACACATAACTTGACGAATTGGGGGTTCCAGGACACGAGGAAAATTCCAATAAAATCATAGGACCTAGAAGACATGAGTAGGGATGAGATCCCTCGATTACTTGCCTTTAAAAAAATTGAAGAATGAGATTAAATAGCCGAAGATGCCTCCTTGGCCAAGCCAAGAAGGTGCTCCAAATCCTCCCAGATCTGGTCTTTATGTCGATGTAGGTCGCACACCGGAGTCGAGGATGCTTCCTCAAAGTCAAGTGCACCTCCCAGTAGAAGAAGATCGCCGGAAGAGACACCCAGTCATCGGATCAAGATCGCACAAAACCCACTTTTCACCACAGAAAACCCTAGGTTCTCTCTTGGGCGAAACGACCTAACTCGGCCGAGTCAAGGTATTTTTATAAGGCCAAGGAGGTTGGGTACGCATTAGATAGGATTTCCTACCGTTGGGAGGTAGTTTCCAAAACCAGAACCATAGAAAACGCAGTCGTTTCTCGATCTGAAACCGCACAATTTCTAGGAAATAAACGGCCATATTGTTGTTGTTTACTGGGAGTCAGCGTTCTTCGATCTGGACGTCGACCTTCCCATAAACGTCAATGCATGTTGACGTTAATTGGCCTTTCGTCCAGAACACAGAAAATCACTTAAACATACATTCACCCTGTAATTTACATACATAGTACACCACATTATTCAAGTGCAACATGTAAACGTAAATAAAACAATATGTACATAAATAAACACATATATACATATGTACAACATCATTTCAATACAATATGTACAGAAATATATATATATATATATATATATATATATATATATATATATATATATATATATACATAATATATAGATATAGATATAGATATATATATATAGATATATTATATACATATACACATAATTATATACACAAAGCAACTAATCACCATATGACAAAGTCCAAATAAAAGAACAAAGTTCGAGGGCCTTACACCTGCGCAGTATGAAGGATTGCAGAATTAGCTATTAAGGGAATCTAGAAGGGGGTTGAATAGATTACCACCAATTTAAAACAAATAGTACTTAAATTTGGAATCCACACTTGATATGGAGATCTAGAGTGTGCACAGATCGAAAATGAGTCCAAATGTGTGTGTAGAGTGTGAATTCAAGGCTAGCAATATGATAGCATTAAGGACTATTGATCGTGCCTATCAATTATCTAGCGTTGGATCAATTCAAACCACAAGACAAAGAGATTTAAGATGGTTTAGACTACATAACTTGTGTATCCTACATCCATCGTCCACACACACACACAAATTGCTTATATAGCAAGTTTAACACACACACAATTTGAGAAGACGAAAATCTCAGATCAAATCACACATGTTTAAATTGAGCACAAGGATTGCTCAATTTCACAATCCACACACTTAAGAAGATGGAATTGAAGTACAGAGGGAGAATTCAAATGTAGAGAAGAACAAATGATAAGATTGAATCCTCCAATCCCTTTTGTCCAGATCTTCTAGTTTCGAGTTGTAGAAGTCTAAAGTAGATCCTTGAGCTCTGGTGACAAATTTCGCTCCAAATTGATCTCTTGAGATAAATCTTCTGGCCTTCAATCCTTGAAGCTTGAGCGAAGCACTGGGGAGCCTTCCTCTGGTTGTTGCTAGTCCTTGGAGAATGTGTGAGGGATCTTACTCTGAAAAGGGTCAAAGGACACCTTTTATAGGTGTGTCTTTATCCTCACACGTACATGGGAATTCATGTATATGAGGAAAGGATGCCCTAATTAAGAGCACATGCTGCTCACGTATTGGCGCTGAAATTGCGGTTGTCGACTAAAAAATAGATGCTCTATCAAGAACCTAATTCTTGAACATTTGTTTGGGTTGTTGACAGATGTAATGTGGTTGTCGACAACTACTGCTGATCTTGGTGTTTCCAGAAGTTGTGTGTTGAAGGCTTTCACTAGCTATCGATAGGCGATTTCTGCTTGTCGATAGCTACTGATCGAGTCTATCCATCCATAAGTTATTTTGTCAAGATCTATCCTTATCTATCGACAGACGATCCCTGGCTATCGATAGATACTATTTTCAACTTCGACTGCTTTGAGCTTCGACTGTCTTGAACTTCGACTTTAGTTCAAGCACTTCGTCTGCTTTGAGCTTCAACTGACAGCACTTAAAGCTTGTCTTTGTGCTTGAATACCAATATGTTGAATGGAATCATTAAAACACATGTCATCATTAGAATTTCATGAATTAAAAATATGATACTCTTTAATTAATAAGGACCATGACTTAACATCTAGATTTGTGTGTTGACGTGAGTTACATGTATCGACACATATTGCAGTGACTTTACATGTGAATATTACACTTGTGTTCATCAACATGGAAAATACACAAGAATTATGTCATCATAAAAAAACATCAAAAACAATGGTTATGGATGTTCACACAACCATAACTCAACATTCTCCCCCTTTTTGATGATGACAAAACATAATTCATATTGCTTCCCCTTTTTGACAACATCAAAAGGATGGAAATGAAATATAAATGGCAGTAAAGCACAATGATCATGTACAACAACATAGTGGAAATATGGATTGTGTTCATTCATGTGATTTTCAATCATTAAATTTGATGCATGAAGGCATACACATGCGATTCAGAATCTTACAAGTGTAACTCAGTTTCTACCACACAACATGTTCCTCTCAAATTAGAAAGTAAAAGAAATCTCTCGCTTGACATTTTTTAAGGATTGTCATCCCCAGAAGGAGTAGGACGACGAGGACCTTGAGCACCATAAGATGACAAGGTAGAGAAATTATCATCTTGAGGATTTGGAGGATTGAAGAAGTTCTGAAGATTGTGATAATCATCATGAAGCTTCATCATGCATGCCGTCTAGATGTTTCTGAAGTTGAGTTTGTCATTATTCAATGGCATCCATCCTAGTGTTCATGTGTAGCTTCAACTGATCAATTTGAGTGTTAATTTGTTGTGTGAGATTTTTTTGAAGTTGTAGCAACTGATCAGCATAACAATCTTTGAAATCTCCAGACAATGGAACTTGAGGTGTGAACGCGGTTGATTGTGCACTTCCATTGTCTAGAGTTCTTTGCACATATCAAGATGCTCACCTTCTCTAAACTATCTCACAAAGTTAAAATTGCAAAGATGAACTAATAAAGTGGTGAGAGCAGGTCAAATCCATGGAGAGGCTGAATAAAGCTTGATTTAAACTACTTTGACTTGAAACAACTCTAACAGACACTTTTAACTAAAATAACACTGCATTAGAATCAATTTTGAAAACATCACCAATTAAATCCCTCACAACTCAACAGATCAAACATAATGAAAGAATGAGATGAATTGAAACTAAAAGAGAATTAGTATCATTGTACCCTCTCAATTGAGGGATGGAGCCGGTAGATAGAAATTTGAACTAGAAACACATGGATACACTCCTAATTCTGAAACGATTTGAAACTTCAAAAGATGAAAAGATGACAGAATAAGAATTCTCAAAAGAACATTATCCAACCAATGTACCCCTATAGCTCAGAGGATCTACAATTAACAATATCGACTCTCCACAAACACCAGTCACTATCTTCAGAACTCAAAGATCAAACAGAAAATTTAGAAACAGAGTTTACTATTTTCTAAATCTAATTCTTAATGCACCACTGCCGAACAGGGATAAGAACAAAAGTTTAAACTAAAAAGCTCCGAAATTTCTCATGAATCCATATCGATCCCCCTGTTGCAACAGGACCTGAACTCATGACTCATTCGTGAATCTGAACTCTATAGACTTCTGGAATCCCTCTGGAAGCCATCAAACCAAGAAAGAAGCACTCCCTGGATTGATCTCTCCAGTAGCCCTCAGATGAAAGAGGAAGTAGCCGTCGATTTCTAGGAGCCTTCTACAGGAGAAGTCGCTGCTCTTTGGATCGATCTCCCTCAGCAGAACCAGTCCAATTTCACAAAAGATAGAAGGAATGAAAATAATAACTCCACTGGATCATACTATCCAACACAGAAGAAATGGTAAAATCCACACAAAATAAATGGAAACTAAATTCACTGGATTAATATCATCAGTATAGAAGAAAGGAAGAAACGCACTCCTTGATCGATCTCACCAACCCAAGAAAAGTAACATCCTCACAGAACAGCAGAAAACCCTCAATTCCTCACAGAAAAGAAGATACGTAGACCCCTGGAATCCCAGACTCAACACCCCAATTTCCCAACACAGAAGAAATTAGCCAACGCATAAGAACAGGAACAACTCCCCCGGATCAATCTCTCAGCACAGAAGAAATGAAATTAGCAAAGAAGAAAAGAAGAACAAATGCAGTCAGAAAAAATGAAATTAGCACAGAAGAATAGAAGAACAAATGCAGTCAGGAGAAATGGAATTAGCACAGAAGAAAAGAAGAAAGCAATTGCCCCTGGATCATTCTATCACAATTTCTGAACAAAACCCCCCCAAAAATGCTTAACGAAGAAAAGGGAAATTTTCTATCCCCTACAGAAGAGCAGAACCCCTCCAAGATCTGAACCTCGTCAAATGCTCAAACATAAAAGTTGAAAAAAATGGAACCCAAAATGCTAACTAAAAACCCCAAAAATTTGAACTAGAGAAGCCCCCTGCTCCGAGGACCTTGGGGTCCTTTTATAGGCACTCGGACCTTCAAGGCGAGCTTCTTTTCCCGCCTTCTCGATCGCCTCAGCAAATCCACATGTACGAGCTCCATCCAGCTCAGCAGATCGTCGTGCATAGCCTCTGCTTCACACATCGCCAGCGCACACGAGCTGCGCTTCCCGCCTCCAACTGTACACATCCCAGCCGCACCATCTCCATACGCGCCCAGCTCCATTGCCATCCCTTGCGCACCGCCTCCAATCTCTGCATCAGATCCGCCGCGCGCCAAATCCATTTCCCACCTTCGGATCTGCATGCCAGAGCTCCATCGGCCAGCCAGCAGCTTCACACAGCCAACCTCTTTCTGCCCAGCCGCGCACAGTGCCCAGCCACCTCACCCAAGCTCTGCACCACATAGCCAGCTCACGCTGGATGTGCATGAGCTCCAACAGCACACCAGCTGCCATGGTCCACGCACGGGCTCCTGCTCTTCTTCCCGCCTCCAGATGCCAGATCCGCTCCACCAGAGCTCCAACTGAACCAGATCGCCACCGCCTCTGCTGCTTGGTGCCTCCAGCTTCTTCTAGACTCTTCCTTTAACTGGTGGCAAAGAAAAGAAAACATTGCAGTAGTAAGGAGAGATGACCACCAACGCAATAAAATGGGGTTGGGTGGGTTATTAGAAAAAAACTTATTTAAAATTTGATAATGTTTGCAAGAATTTAGAAGATGTTTATAAAACTAAAGATTATTTATGTACAATGTTCTTGTAAAAAGAGAAAATATTTTTATTAATCAAACTTTTCAAAAGGTATTGAATTTATTAAATGAGAATCTAACTATGCTCAAAAACCTATTTAGGGATAAAAAAAAATTAAACTCAAAATGCACATTATTTATAGACAACGAATGTCTAAACTCAACTATATGTATGAAATTTAACGCTAAAATTTTTGCAATTATCAAGGTGCACTTTGGACATCTTGTTCACTTGGAATATCTGGTGATTCCTCACTGCTCTCACTAATGTCCATCAGCTCATTTTTTGGTTCATCTTCATTATTGCCTTCTTCTTCAGTATTCTGCTCTTCTTTTGCTTCTTGACCTTTTAAAGTCCTGGTGACTCTGCCCTAAACCATTTTGTAACCCATCTTGTGCGCAGTTGTGATGTCATATGTGCTTCTGCTTTTGAGAGTGGCAGTCTCACTCGAAGCAATGGGTACGCCAACAAACGATAGAATAGAGGTAATGGGACAAGCATAAGACAGAGAGCATTTGGGATTGTTGTTGCACTATTTTATAAGGTCAAACATGAGAGTTGGAAGATTGATTTGTTGACCTTGGAGAAAGTAGTAGAAGAGGACTTTATGAACCTCACTCACAAGTTCTTGACTGCCATCTTTTGGAACAATAAGTGTGGTGAACATGTGATGGATCATCCTGTGAAGAGGTGGAAATGTATTGGCGTTCATTCTGGCGATGGCCTTGCTGGCATCATATGGTTGCTGGGTTATTAGGGTGTAGAAATCAGAAGGATGTAGATGGGTGAGAAGGATATTTTCCCCAATATTAGGTATTTGAAAAGCTCGACTGAAAAGGTTTGTGGTGAGCTTGAATGTGATGCCTCTTACTATGGAGTAGAAGTCTTGCTGTTCAGACATACCCAAGTTGTTGAAAAACTCTATGACTACTGTGGGTGAGTATTCCTTTTCTACTTTCATGAAATGGATCCATCCTTGTTGTTCAAAGAGAACGTGCAGACCTTCAAATATGTCTTACAGGGAAGCAAAATCAACATATCTTGGCTGCATTATCTTATTCAAGACTCCACGAACTCTGCACAGATCAATATTCTGTGGCACGTTCAGTTCTGAGGTCCTATCTGCCTGATGCTTGCTTCTTTGCTCTGTGGGCGCCCTAGAACTTTCACCTTCATTCTAAGAAGACCTCCACTGAGGAGAGGCAACCATCTTTTGCCTAGGTTCCATGATGATGATGGAGCAGAAGGAGGAATGATGCAGAGAGATGAGATAGAAGAAAGGTTGCAGCAAGGAGAGGCACTAGATATGTAGCCCTTGAGAGAAGAGGGTGGAGTTTACAGAGACGAAGGGCGGCAATTGTTGGAATATGAAGGGGTGAAAGGGTGTGTGTCGATAGCTAGGATTATTTAACACCCTTGGGATGTGAATTGACACAAGAGAATCGAATAGAATGTGAATCGATTCAGATTCTGATTTGGAACTAGGTTCCGATTGTCAACAACCACATGATCGTTTATCGACAACCAATGAAAGAATACACAATTGGCTTCTGATTTAGAAATGATGAAGATGAGTGTTTCGAGAGATATTTGAGAGAGAGAGAATAGTAGGATACACTCATTAAAAAATGTCATAATCAATAATATTAAGTTTTTTCATCTTTTCAAAATGGCTTAAATATAATCTTCTAGGAGCCTTGGTTAATGTAGCAAGTAGAATGCACCTTACAAATTGGATTTAATTAAAACAGGTTATTGAATAATATCTTTGGGAAAGATTCACTTATGTCTTTATGACTTGAGGTGCAGATGAAACTTGAAATGAATATTTAGATTAGCATTGACAAGAAACATTAAGAATGATCGTGATTGAGAGAAGGAGGCTACACTTTATTTCATTGTTCAAAAAAAGTTCATGTTTTTAGAGGAGAGGTGGTAATTCAGTTGTGTGTACACCTTTTGACGTGAAGGTAGACATTGTGATGCCAATAGCCCCAGTTACTCAATGTATTTAACCAATATACCATTAACAGAGGTGATACTTTTTACTTTTTGAAGACAAATATTTGTGATGCCAATGTCTCCAGTTACTTAGTATATCAACCATCATTGCTCTACCTTTTCCCCCAATTTTTTTTTTGAGTTAATTGTGAGAAACATGTAACTTTTCTTCTTTTCTATTTTTTTTTATTTTTCAAATCAAGTATTGAACAAATGTTTGATATCAACAGCTACTTCAAAATATTAAAGTCAAGTGCCTTCTTACTACTCAAAACATTTAAGACATAAGATCATCCACAAAGGATTACTCAAAAGAGTTATTTCAAGGAAATCAATTTTGTTCAAGGTTTTCTAGAAGATACATCACTTGACTCATTCAACAAATAATTATTTCAAAACCATTGGAATTAATTCAATACCATTTCTATTATTTAGTTATGAAAAGTTGTAAAGGAGTGTAAGTCTTCATTTCTCCCCCTTAAAAATGTAATGAATGATCTCATTCAAGATAGAAATTGGTTGAAGAATGTTGAAGAGGTGTTAGGTTGTAAAGGATCAACAATAATGTTAGATTAGAACTGGTTGAGGACATGAATTTGTAAAGTATCTGTCGACAAACATAATACATGTGTCAAAAAGTATTGAGACCACAGAAGCAGTGGGTTTTGGGAGTGAAGATCTGTCGACAACAAGGTTCAAGCTTGTCGACAACTACTGAAGTAACAAAATCGATGCTTTCAGAAAAAGATTGTCTGTCGACAAACCAAATGAAAATTGTTGACAAGAGAGACATGAAGAGTTGTTTGCCATAGGAAATATACAATCAGATTTCTATCAAAAAAATGTATGTTGAGCACCTCATTTAAAGACCCCTCTTTGGCTCACATCAAAGACACTCCGCCTTAGCATGCGTATGATATGAAATGATCTTCAAGCAATTCAAATGTGTTTATGCAAAGTAATATGCATAGAAAATTATGGGCATGAACAGGTAGTCATAAATAGGCAATTTATTCAAAAAGTTCATCGCATTTTGCATATGCCAAGTTCTCTTCTCAATGATGTGAATCTATCTTCTACCAAAGGATTTGTGAAGATGTTAGCCACTTGTCTTTCAGTTGGTATGAAATTTAATTCAATATTTTGTTGGCAACTTCATCTCTTAGAAAATGATGTCTTATTTCAATGTGTTTAGTTCTTGAGTGTTGAATAGGGTTCTTAGAAAGATTTATAGCACTTGTGTTGTCACATAGAATAGGTGTGCATCCAATTGTTGCCCAGTTAGGTAGCCCAGGGGGGGGTGAATGGGTCTTTTGAAATTTATCAATTAATACTTGTTCAATAAAAACATTCACAAAGAAATAAACTTTGAAGATTGTTAGTTTCAGTAAAGAAAAACAACAAACACAAGAGGACAATCACACAACACCAGATGTATCCCCTTTCCACAGGAGTCCTACGTCCAGTCCCTGAGCAACAACTCAGGATTTTACTAACTAGGGTACAGTCCCCCTACGGAAACTATAACACCCAGCTCAGCTGGTCTTCTCCTCACACCCAAAAGAGAAACAACACCCTGGATACCCCACCAGGTCTTCCTTCACACCAGAAGGGCACACACACACCCTGGATACCACCAGGTCTTCCTTCACACACGAAGGGTACAACCACAGAAACACGCAGGAGATTAAGCCCCTAGATCAAGCTTTGACAAGCTAAGATCTGAAGCTAGGGACTAAGAGAAATGAGATCTATTAACACAAGCTCACTCTCAGAACCAAACAAGCTCTCACAAAAATCTACAAATAATGTAGAGGGCAATGAGCTAATCTAATGGAATGAGGCTTGGCTCCTTCTTGAGAACTCGCAGAAGACTTGATGATTAGAGCGATTTCTATGACTGTCGTTCTCTATGTATATATTCTTCTGAAGCTTCTTTCTTCAATATATAGGTTCAATTTGAAATCTGAACGTTGAAGTATCTGTTGCCTCTAGCTTTTGGTGGACGTTAGACTTAGTGGCACTTGGAAGCTTCCAGTCAACAGTCTTTTTTCCATTTGTGAACGCAAAGAGATAGGATCTTCTGAACTATCCTTCAGTTACTACAGGGTCCAACGTTGTATGATGAATGGTTGTCAGAGACCTGCATATATTAAATGCTAAAACAGTAGACAGCCAAGCTGTCTCTTGTTGTCAGACATCGTTGGTGTGAGTATTCACCAAAGTGGTAATGCTATTTTGCTGTTCTAAAAATGCATAAAGAGTAAGCACGATAATGGACTATATCGTCTGCATGCATGCAGAGATACGTTCAGTCTTCATTAAATGCACAATTGTCAGAAAGAAATGTATGAAGACTTTGACTATTCAACACTGTTAAATATCAAGACATTATAAACATAAAATTGATGCATCCATGACTTATGAAATCGTTATGCAGTAACCGCCAAATCGTTGTATCTTAGCCTCAAATCGTTATGTTTCTACAAAAGAATCGGTATGAGCTCTAAAGAAGTCGATGCGCAAAGCAAATCGATATGAGCTCTAAAGATGTCAATGCGCGAAGCAAATCGATATGAGCTCTAAAGAAGTTGATGCGCGAAGCAAATCGATATGAGCTCTAAAGAAGTCGATGCGCGAAGCAAATCCATATGAGCTCTAAAGAAGTCGATGCGCGAAGCAAATCCATATGAGCTCTAAAGAAGTCGATGCGCGAAGCAAATCGATATGAGCTCTAAAGATGTCGATGCGTGAAGCAAATCGATATGTGCTCTAAAGAAGTCGATGCGATGACTTAAAGAATCGTTGCGATGAGCAAATCGTTACGAGGTTTGAAGAAATCGATGCGATGAGCAAATCATTACGAGGTCTGAAGAAATCGATGCGATGAGCAAATCGTTACGAAGTCTGAAGAAATCGATGCGATGAGAAAATCGTTACGAAGTTTGAACAAATCGTTGCGATGAGCAAATCGTTGCGATGAACAAATCGTTACGAAGTCTGAAGAAATCGATGCGATGAGTAAATCGTTACGAAGTCTGAAGAAATCGATGCGATGAACAAATCGTTACGAAGTCTGAAGAAATCGTTGCGATGAGCAAATCGTTACGAGGTCTGAAGAAATCGATGCGATGAGCAAATCGTTACGAAGTCTGAAGAAATCGATGCGATGAGCAAATCGTTACGAAAACAACTTCTTTTTATCCACGCAATGTTATGAGTAAATCGTTACGGCTCTACTGAAATCGATGTAATATGAACAGAGTCGATGTGGACTTACCTAAATATCAAGCATGAACTTACTTTTACTACAGTAGGAGTAACACTTACCAATTTGACTTGATTTTCCATTGTTACTTTTCCTGTGCTTAAGACTTGAAGAGAAGTTTTGTTAATCACCAAAATACATGTAGATTATTTAAATCACATGGGGACAGTTAGATCATCAATCTCCCCCTTTTTGGTGATGACAAAACAAGACAATTAATGCAACTATTCTGAAGTAATTTCAAAGAGTTTCAAAATGAATGCAAGAATAGTATGTATTTCAGATATGAAATAGTTCTCCCCCTTTTTGTCATATAAGCAAAAAGCAATAGAGCTGAGACAAAGAAACAAAAAGAAGAGACAAAAGGAGAGAAATTTTCATTGATCTTGAGGCCGGACATCAAGATAGAAGGCAGGAGACAATAAAGAGGCAAACTATCTGATGACAGGAAATGCCAATCTTTCCTGCTCTTCAAAATGGGCTCGAAAAGCTCCAACCTCAATTTGATAGGAGGGTCCCATGGTGGGAGCCATCCTCTTGAGATGAACTTGCCTTTGCTCTGAAATAAAAACCCCATATTTTTCACGGCCGAGGGCCATCTTGAAGGTTGAGAAGGACCCAAAGCTGGCAAACAGAAGAAATGTTTCCATCTTGAGGGGATAGTAGATCTGATGAGATAGGAGCTCCTTCTTTAAGTCATAGAAAACCTTGAATCTCTCAACCCAAGTCATATAGGAGTCCTTGATGAGGTGAAGAGAATTTGCTTCCAGAAATTCACCTGGAGTGAGAGGAAGTTGATTGGAGCTGACCTGAGAAGCGTTCAGATCTAACAGCTGCTGAGCAGAGAGAGGGTAGAGCTTGGTCCAATCAGCAGGGGACAGCCTCTCACATTCAGAAAGAATGGGGGCAAGGATATCTGCTTTGATATGCCCCACATGATAGTGCTTGAACACAAATCTTTGGAAAGAGAGATCACGGCCCTCATACACTGACAACTGAAGGATCGATAGAAGGTGTGGACAAGATCTAGTAGGGGGGGTTGAATAGATCTAGGCCAACTAATGCGGAAGCTAAACCAATTTTGAAAAACCTTTGAATCAGAGTTAGATTAAAAGCAAATTTCACAGATCTAAGAAGATATTAAGTGAGTTAAAACAATTGGAGAGTGAAAACAGGTTGATTAGATAGATTCAAACGATCCTATGCATTCATCTATCGAAGAGTAATTTCAAGCCACAAAGAGACCATTGCACAGAGATTTTTAGGTGGTTCGGAAATCACACCATGTGACTCCTACATCCACCCCTCACACACAGTGAGGATCCACTAACAACCTGGGTAACACAACCCACACAGGAGCCAGACAACTTCACAAGTGAGTTAGACAACTCACACACTACCTAGAGCAAGACTACTCTAGACTCTGAGCAAGACTGCTCAACAACCCAACTTGAGTGCGATGACTCAAAGCACTGACCACACAGGCTCACAACCACATGCTAGAACAAAAACAACAAAATGCAGATCCTCTAGCAATGATCTGATCTATTAAGGCCAATTCAAGAAGATTGGTGCAACAGATTATGCACAACTTCTAGAATAGCCAGGAAGAGACAAGAAAGACTTTAGACTCTAGTTGACAATTCTTGTTCTTCAAGAAAACTCCCTTGTAGAGGCCGAATTGGAAGAATCTTGATCACTTGAAGTCCCTTGGCCGATGCTCTGCACTTTTGATCTTGGGATCTTCCTTGAGAGCTTCACAATTGCAGGCTTCTACTTGATCTGCTCCTTTGAAGTTGATGCTAATGCTTCATGTTGATCAGACTTCGATCCTTGTGCTTGGAGAAGGGTGAATTGAGGTGTGAAGCACAAGAGAGAGCAAGAACAGGGAGGAGAGACTCTCTGGCCGCCGCTTGGAGGTTTCTGGAGGCTCTTCTGAGATTCTCTTGGGATGAGTGCCCTTAAGGAGGGTATTTATACCCTAAATATCCGAAAGATACCCTTGGGGTACGTGGGCACATGATCCAATGTTGATCTGACATCTCCCTAGGGTGCCACGTGTCCAGAAGGAATCTTAAGTCACAGAGATTCCGGAGTGTGTCGACCTGCCCATGAGGTGTGTCGACACACTCTCCCAGACTGGCAGAACAACTCCCTGGGAGAGGTCTCTAGTGTCGACCTGATATCATTTGGTGTCGGCCTCATGACCCAGACAGCAAAACAAGCTTTCTGGGAAGGCTCTCTAATGTCGACACTATCTGATTTGGTGTCGACCTGAGATGGCAATCTGTTCACATATTTCTCTGGAATCTGTCTCTAGTGTCGACCTGCCCTGGACTCGTGTCGACCTGAGATGGACTTTTCTTCACATTTCTGCCTTTGTTCTGAACCATTGTGTCGACACCAGGGATGGTTGTGTGACACTACCTTTGCAGAAAATGTTTGTTCCTGAGAAAATAAACACATGAATCATTAGATAAATATATTATCATGAATATCAATGATAAATGTGCTTGGAAACATGCTTTTTGAATATTGTAATTTTAGGTGATGTATTTTACATGTTCCAATGGTTATGCATTAGAATCACAACTTGTCATCATCAAAATGTGAGGAGAAATGAATTATATTCACACTCAACCCAACAATCTCCCCCTTTTTGATGATGGCAACATTAAGTTCATTTGGAATTGGAAGATTTCAATGAGATGTGATTTCAAGCATTTTCATTTTCTTTTATTTGTACTTGTGAAGGACCTTTGAACAATTTTTTTTTAGTGACATTGAGATTTGTACACATTTGAAATACACAGGTCAAGCAGCTTGACAAGCATTCATCACATTCAAATTCATTCAAAAGATTTGCAATCACATTCAAGGCACATAGATATGCACAGAAATTTCTATTCATTTCATTTCATTCAAGATGTGAACATTACAATTTCAAACAAACTTCTCCCCCTTTGACATTAGCAAAAGAAGTTACATTACTGAGGAGGAGGAGGAGGAGGAATGGGTAACAGAATAGTCTCAATATCGATAGCCTCTTTTGCATTGAAGTCAGACTAGACTTCATTAGGGCTTGGATGGTTGAGAGTCTTGTGTACAGAAGATTCTCCATTCTCTCTGAGTTTTCTGTCATTGAAGCTTGAAGTGCACTGAACTCACTTGACCTTGGCTGTGAAGAGGAAGATGAACCAAATGACCAACCAGGCCTATTCAACACTTTGAATTCTTGCTTGAAAGCAGACATCTCTTCATCTATGTGAGCAGAGAGATTCTTCATGCTCTCCAAGTTATCTACCAAATGTGCAAATGATAGTCTTGTGCTGGTGATCTCATATAGTGTCTGCTTGGTGTTGAAGACATCAGCTTGAAAATTTGCCAAAATTCCCTGAAGAACTATTTCCAGCTTTTGTTGGTGCTCCTTCAGCTCAACTGAAGTATCTGCCATTGTACCAATCAACCTGTTGAACCTTTGGGCAGCATAATCTGAGGCTGTCTTTTGCTCAATAAACTTAGCAGATACTGTGTTTTCCAATCTCTGAATCCTCAACTCAAAATTTGATGACATGGTCTGAATGGAGTTGTTCAAGGTGTCAAAATTTTCAGTTAGGAAAGTGAACAACTCTGGTGGAACAGAAGGTCCACCAAAGGATGAGGATGCATGAACTGGATGTTGTGGAGAAAAGGATGGTATTTCAGTATCAAAGTTCATGGAGGAGGAAGGCTGAAGTTGAGGTGAATGAGGGGCAATAATTGGGTCATGAGCTTGAGCTGCCATAGGAGGCTGATCCTCATTGATGGGAGGCTGGTCCTCTTGCATAGCAGGCTGTTCCTCTTGCATTTGAGGCTGGTCCTCTTGCATTTGAGGCTGGTCCTCTTGCATTTGAGGCTGTTCCTCTTGCATTTGAGGCTGATCCTCTTGGACTACATGGGCCTCTACTGCAGCTGGCCTCTTCTCACTTGATCACCAACTATTCTAAATCCCATGAATTTCTGAACATGCTTAAAGCAGTAAATGTTTGATTTAGGGATTTTCTCAGATTTTTCATTCTCTAGAGGCACACCAAAGTGCTTGAAGACTGCAGTCAAATGGGCTGCATATGGAAGGGATCTATGCAAGTCTGCCCTGGTGGTCTCAGAGATTATCTGGTACATGATTACATGAAGGTTGATCTTGATGTCCTTGCTCATACAATAAAGGACAAATCTTTGGATGTCTATCAGCCTATCTCTCCCACCACCTTGAGGAGTGATGATGGTAGTGAGCATGTGATGAGTAAGCCTCAAGACAGGGGGAAAGGTGTTGGTGTTGAATTTGGTGACATGGGTTTGCTTAATATCAGTCTCATCTGCAGGCAAACCAGTCATTAAGGTGTAGGCTTCATGGAGGTTGAATTCAAAATTATGGTAGTCTTCACCTTCATCTGGGACTTTGAAATTTGAGGCAGCTATATTTGTTGGCATGTCAATAGCAATCCCCTTAACCTTGGACTTGTACCCTTCTTCTGTGCATTCCAAATTTTGATAAAATTCTTGCACCAGTCTAGGGTAAATTACTCGAAATTCTGATATGAAGGACTGCCAAGACTGGAAATTGAAGAAGTTTAAAACTTCAGGAAATGCAGCTTTCAATTCACTGTCATCCAAATCTACTGCCCTTGGTTTCAATATAGTCTTCCCGGCACTGAGGGGTTTGGAAGGGGGTCTCCTAGAGGGCTGGGAGGACTCTGATGAGGAGGATGAGGATGAGGATGAAGACTTCTCAGAAATCTCAGGAGAAGAGTCTAGGGTTTTTCTCCTGGGGTACATAGACCCTTGACCTCGACCAGAGGAGGATGCCCTACCTCTCTTAGCAGAGGAAGATCCTGGCTGCTCTGCAGGATCATGGCGACGCTTGGATCTCCTTTCAGTGGAAGGAACCTCATCCGCCGGAATGGGCCTTGCAGAGGCCCTTGATTTTGCTCCACGGCGAGGAATCTGCTTGGGTGCCATGAGAGCAGAGTGGAATCGGGATGATGGAGAGAGAGAGGAATGAGAGAAGATGGATGGAGATGTGTTGGAGGAGAGAGGAGACGAAGAGAGTTCAAAACCCTTGCCGGAAACCAGGAAGAACCAGACCGTCGGGTCGACCTGGAGAAGAAAAGGGGGGTTTTTAAGGTGTGTTACCCCGCAGGTACAACAAAGCCTTAACCGGCGCCCACGGTGAAAAGGAGTCTGGCAGGGGTCAGTGTCGACACTAGTGGAGGTTAGTGTCGACCTGACTCAAAGTGTGTCGACACTAGATGGAGTAGTGTCGACCTGGCCTGATGAAAAAGTTTGAATTTGAGGATGGAAAAATTATGTGACTTTTGGGACATCTTTATAATGATAATCAATGGGTGGAATGATCATTTCAAGGATGTTTAAGAGACTAAAAAATTCATTTGTTAAATTTTGCAAAAATTCAACACAATTCAAGTTTTACACAATATCCAACAGGATATGAGCATTCAGTGACTTGAGTCATGAAAATGATAATTTGAGGGATATAAAACATTTAACAATCAACTTCACACTACCATATTCTTCAATTCCAAAGAGATAAAAAAAAATCTTTTAGACTTAAAAACAAGTGTGTTGACAACAAACATTTTTAAGGAACAACTTGATGATGGATAAGAATGATTCTCTCAAACAAATTCTCCAATGATATATATATTTTGTTTTGTAACAAACTATCAAATGAGATATATCTTGTTCACACAAGAACTAATGCTTTTTACACATTATAGTCCTGGATACTGAAGATTTATCCATATCAAGTCTCAAAGGGGTAAATGATGACTTTTGACATGAAAATATACGTTTGTTAGACGCCAATATTTCCAGTTACTCAGTCATCATCAAAAATTGGGCATTTTTTTTTGTTTTGCATTGATTTTTAATTTTTAATCCCCTTTGAACAGAGATAGCATTAGTGCCTCATGACTTACATGGCACTTCATTCATTGTGAAGGTGTGCAGTTTCTCAGCACATGTGCCATTGCTCTGTTGAATGGACATATTTTGGAGAGTTTTTGACAAAAAGATATCATCTATATCCAACATCAATTGCAAACAAAAACATGTTTAAGATCAAGACACACATTATTCTTCAGTCTTAGAAAGAAATCTGAATTTCTGTAGTTTTGAAGAATATAGGTGAGAGTTGACAAATGAATGTAGTAGATCACTCAAGGGATCATTTTGAGACTCTAGACACCTGAATGAGGACATCATGCAAGGAAATTGATGTAATGCAAGAAGAAGTTTTGAATTTTGCAAGGGATATAACTTGTGAATTCTTTAGCTCCCCCTGAGATGAAGATTTCAACCATTTTTCATCAGAATAGAGATATGCAAGTTTTTGAAATCAGAAATAATTCTCTTTGAGCAACAAAAGCTCCCCCTCAACAATTGCATATTCATTTCTTGGTACTTGGCGGAGACATATACTCTCGCATAGTGAAAGTGTCCAGACAAGCAGAACTTGTCCTTCTTCAAATCACCATTTGATATACCAAGAAGTTCAACACAATGTGAGGTGAAGTGTTCATTGACCAAAAGAATTAGAGATGAAGTGGAGAGAGACATGATGAATCAAGGAAGCAAAGGAGTATGATGATGCAATGAACTCCCACTCAGGAAATGCCTAACACTCAACCCAATCCCAATGGACATTTAAAAGACCAAGTTCTCTCCTTAAGGATGAGAATCTACTGTCAGGAAGGGGTTTTGTGAAAATGTCAGCAATTTGCTTTTCAGTTTCTATGAAATGGAGTTCAAAAGATTTCTTTGCTACCTCATCTCTCAAGAAATGATGCCTAATTTCAATATGCTTAGTTCTGGAATGCTGAATGGGATTTTTAGACAGATTTATTGCACTTGTGTTATCACAAAGGATGGGAACACAACCTAACTCTTGGTTGTAATCAAGAAGTTGATGTTTCACCCAAAGAATTTGGGTTCCACACCTACCAGCAGCAACATACTCAGCCTCTGCAGTTGACAGAGCTACTGAATGTTGCTTCTTAGAAGCCCAAGAGATTAGGCACCCACCTAGGTACAAACACAAGCCACTTGTGCTTTTTCTATCTAATTTACAACCAGCATAATCAGCATCACAATAGGCAATCAAATCTAACTTACAATTAGCAGGATACCAAATTCCTAAATCACATGTTCCAACAAGATATTTGAAAATTCTTTTAACAGCTAGCATGTGACTTTCTTTAGGATTTGATTGATATCTAGCACACAAACACACACTGAATTGAATATCAGGTCTAGAAGTTGTAAGATAAAGTAGAGAACCAATCATACCTCTGTAGGTCTTTGGGTCTACTGACTTACCATTTGAGTCTTCTTCTAGTTTAGCATTTATAGCAATTGGTGTGTTGGAGTGCTTGAGGTTCTGAAAGTCAAACCTTTTCAGAAGTTCTTTGACATACTTGGTTTGACTGATGAAGATCCCCTCATGAGTTTGGTTAACCTGCAATCCCAAGAAAAATTTTAGATCTCCCATCAAACTCATTTCAAATTCATTTTTCATTTGATTGGAAAATTCATTGCACAGCCTTTATTGGTTGATCCAAATATTATGTCATCAACATAAATTTGGACAACAATTATTTGATTAGTGACTATTTTTGTGAACAAGGTTTGATCAACAGTTCCTCTAGAATATCCTTTTTCAAGCAAAAAAGAACTCAAACGGTCATACCAAGCTCTTGGAGCTTGTTTAAGACCATATAGAGCCTTATGAAGCTTGAAAACATGGTTAGGATGTTTTTCATTTTCAAATCCAGGAGGTTGTTCAACAAAAACATTTTCCTTGATATATCCATTTAAGAATGCACTTTTAACATCCATTTGATAAACTTTGAATTTCATGGAGGATGCAAAAGCAAGGAAAATTCTAACTGCTTCTAGTCTAGCTACAGGGGCATATGACTCTTCAAAATCAATTCCAAACTCTTGATTGTACCCCTTTGCAACTAGCCTAGCTTTATTTCTTATGACTTGACCAGATTCATTCAGTTTATTTCTGAAGACCCATCTAGTGCCAATGACTGTTTGGTCACTAGGTCTAGGTACTAATTCCCATACTTGATTTCTTTCAAATTGATGAAGTTCATCATGCATGGCATTAATCCAATCAGAACTTGATAAAGCTTCATCAATTGACTTTGGTTCAATTTGGGAAATTAGAGCTAGTGGGTCTTCTTCAATAGCAAGCATGAAGATGATCTAGTCCTAACTCTATCATTCAAATTGCCAACAATATTATCTAATGGGTGATCTCTCAAAATTCGATGTTCAGAAATTACCTGTTGAGGGGTACTTAAATCTGGAGCAATGTTACCTGATCCACTTAAAGATGGTGAATTGGTGTTCAAGATCTCACCAGTGTCTTCAAGCTCCTCAACAGTTGGTGAAGAGTCCACAATGAAGTCATCCTCTTCACTGTCTTGTTTTTCCCTGCAAGATTTAGAAGAGTTAGTTGAAAAGGAATTTTCATCAAAAATAACATGAGGAGACTCTTCAACAGTTTTGTTTTTGAGAATGTACACTCTGAAAGCTCTTGACACTTCTGAATAGCCAAGGAAGATGGCTTCCTGACTCTTAGCATCAAACTTGTCAAGATTTTCTTTACTATTGTTGTGTACATAACATTTGCACCCAAAGATTTTGAAATAAGAAACAGTTGGCTTCTTGTTTTTCAGTAATTCATAGGGGGTTTTCTTGATTTTTGGTCTGACCAATGCTCTATTGAGAATATGATTTGCTGTGTTTACAGCTTCAGCCCAGAAGGATTTGGGCAAATTACTCTCAAGGAGCATGGATCTAGCCATTTCCACAAGAGTTCTGTTCTTTCTTTCCACAACTCCATTTTGTTCTGGAGTTCTTGGTGAAGAAAACTTGTGGAAAATTTGAAGTTCAGCACATAAATCAGAAAAGGATTGGTTTTCAAATTCTCCCCCATGATCAGTCAAAATATTTTTGATTTTATATGAATAATTTGTTAGGGCAGTGGTACAGAATTTCCTGAATTCAAGGCATGTATCACTTTTGTGGGACAAGAAAATGACCCAAGTAAATCTAGTAAAATCATCAATGATTACAAACCCATATCTCTTGCCACTAAGACTTAGAATTCTTGTTGGGCCAAAAAGGTCCATATGAAGTAGTTCTAGTGGCCTAGATGTGAGTACCTCATTGAAATTCTTAAAAGATTTCCTGGTTTGTTTACCTTGGGCACAGATCCCACAAACTTGATTTTCAACATTTGAAAAGGATTCAGGAAGACCCTTAACCAGATTCAGCCTTAACAATTTATTCAGGGTTCTGAAACTTGCATGGCCAAGTCTTTTGTGCCAAGTCCATGCAATTTCATCTTTATTTGCAACAAAGCAAAGATTTTCAGAAAAGTTTTTATTAAGGTCAATCATGTAAACATTGTTCTCCCTTTTACCAAAAAATTTGATTTTATCAGTTGATGAATCAATTATTTTGCAAAAATCAGATTCAAACACAACTTTGTGACCTTTGTCACATAGTTGGCTGATACTGAGCAAGTTGTAATCAAGACCATCAACTAATAAAACACTATCAACAGAGTTTGAGGAAGTTTGACCAACCTTTCCAGATCCAATGATCTTTCCTTTATTTTTACCTCCAAATGTCACTGAACCACCCTCCTTTTCTAGCAGGAAAGAAAATTGGCTCTATCTCCAGTCATATGTCGTGAACACCCACTGTCAAGGAACCACACATTTGAATTGGGTGCACGACCTTCCTGCAACATCAATTAGTGGAGAGAAGATTTTGGTACCCAAACAGAGTTGGGACCATCAGAAAGTTTGGACAATGTTAACAAATCTTTTCTCATCCAAATTTGACTTGTTTTTTACTTTTGTTTTATTACTTTGGTGTTCTCTGTCTTTTTCACTTTCTTCTTTTCTTTTGGGATGAAAACACCAGTATTTTTGTTTTTGGTAGGAGGGGTGTTTTTCATTTGAGCATGAGAATTCAGATGAGGAGGTGGAATCCAAGGATTTTGTTGGTACATCAGAAAGTTTGGATAGAAAAATTGAGGATGATACCAACATGGGTTGTTATACCATTGGCTCCAAGAATTGGTCCAATCAGCTTGATATGCTGTCTTGGAGGTCCAAGGCTCTTCATTAAAGACTTCCTTTGACTTTTTCTTATTTTTCAGATTTTTATTTGAATTTTTTATTTTGTGGTTTTTCTTGGTTGATGTTGAGCAGGTCGACCTCTCTTCGACTGGTGTCGACACTACAGCCACAGAAGCCTTCTTCTTGTGGACTGGTGTCGACCTGTCAGGAGATTGTGTCGACCTGGTTGCCTTGTCTTTGTTCTGAGTTTTTGAACTTTTTTGTGTTTTGCTTGATTTTTGTTTGACTTCTGTATTTTCAAGACTAGGGCCCTTAACAAATTTGATTAGTGGTGCTTTATCCTTCTTTTCACCGGATTTGTCTTTCTTAGATTTTTGCTTATCAAACCCTAGTCCATGAGAGATTGATTTCATATTTGTTCCCAACAAGGCCTCCAAGTTATCTTTGCCATTTGTGAATGTTTCAATGACTTCATCTTTTTGTCTTAGCTGGTTTTCCAAAATTTTGATTTCTTCAATCTTTTGTTGTTTATCTTGATTTTCTTTTTCCAGCTTTTCAGATAAGTCTTTGAATTCATTGGTGGCCTTTTGAGAAGCTAGCTTAAGTTCATCAATCAGATTCAGAAAGTTTTCTTTTTCTTCATTCAATTCTATCACTTCATTTTCTAGTTCACAAATTCTTTTGTTTGAAGATTGGTTGTGATAAATATTTTCAATTTTCTTTTTGAGATGCTTATTTTCTTTTCTCATTTCAGTATAGTTTTCAACTAATTCAGCATAAGCATCCTGCCAATCTTCAACAGAAAAATCTTCAAAAGATGTGCTTACCTTTCCATCTGAGCTGTTTGCCATGAAGCAAATCTCCTCACTTCCAGAGCTTGAGGATTTTTCTTCTTCTTCATTTTCACTTGTGTCCTCATCAGACCAAGTGGCTACCATGGCCTTCGGCTTCTTGAATTTGTGAATTTTCTTGTGCTTCTCCTTCTTGTTCTCAGGACATTCTCCCTTCATGTGTCCTGGTTTGTTGCACCTGTAGCAAATGACAATATCGTCAGATTTTTTATTCTTGTTGGAGTTTGCATTAGAAAAGGATGTGTTTCTTTTACCTGAAGAGTATTTCTTTTTACCAGAAAATTTCCCTTTTCTATATTTCAAGAATTTTCTGAATTGCCTGGTCATGAGGGCAATTTCATCCTCATTTGACTCAGACTCATCAGAACTGGTTTTATCCTGACTTTTGTCCTTGTTACTAGATGAGGCCTTTAATGCTACTGGCTTGGTTTTGATTATGTGTTCTTCATTTCTCTTTAGATTAATTTCATATGTCATTAAGGATCCTATTAACTCATCCAAAGAAATTTTGGACAAGTCTTTAGAATCTTCAATGACTGTGGCCTTGGTGTGCCATATTGAAGAGAGAGAACGCAAGATTTTTCTTACCAAGTCAGCATCCGTATAGTCCTTACCTAAGGCCTTCAGTCCATTGACTATGATCATGAACCTGGCAAACATTTCAGAGATTGTCTCGTTAGATTTCATCATGAACAACTCATATTCAGAGACAAGTATGTTAGCCTTGGTTTCTTTAACTTGAGATGTCCCCTCATAGAGTACCTCAAGTTTATCCCACATCTCTTTGGCAGATTTGCACATAGAGATTCTTGAGTACTCTTTGGGGTGAACAGCACATTGAATCATGTTCATGGCACTATAATTCAATGTTGCTCTTCTTATCTGTTCCCTAGTCCAGGTTTCTTCTTCTCCCTGGTTTTCATAGGGACCTACTTCCACTACTTTCCAAATTTCATAATTTTGGGCTCTTAGAAACACTTGCATTCTATTTTTCCAATATGAATAGTCCGTTCCATTAAAGAATGGTGGCCTATTTATGGAATGGCCCTCAGCTATGAATCCTCTGGAATCCATTTAATTAAACAGAAGGTGCAAGGAAGGAAACACTCAGAAAAACAAACAATCAAGCAAACAAGCAACACAAAACACTCAGAAACTGCTCAAATCAGATCAGATCAAGTGTAAACCCGCTCTGATACCAATTGAAGGATCGATAGAAGGTGTGGACAAGATCTAGAAGGGGGGTTGAATAGATCTAGACCAACTAATGCGGAAGCTAAACTAGTTTTGAAAAACCTTTGAATCAGAGTTAGATTAAAAGCAAATTTCACAGATCTGAGAAGATATTAAGTGAGTTAAAACAATTGGAGAGTGAAAACAGGTTGATTAGATAGATTCAAACGATCCTATGCATTCATCTATCGAAGAGTAATTTCAAACCACAAAGAGACCAATGCACAGAGATTTTTAGGTGGTTCGGAAATCACACCATGTGACTCCTACATCCACCCCTCACACACAGTGAGGATCCACTAACAACCTGGGTAACACAACCCACATAGGAGCCTGACAACTCCACAAGTGAGTTAGACAACTCACACACTACCTAGAGCAAGACTACTCTAGACTCTGAGCAAGACTGCTCAACAACCCAACTTGAGTGCGACGACTCAAAGACCTGAGCACACAGGCTCACAACCACATGCTAGAACAAAAACAACAAATGCAGATCCTCTAGCAATGATCTGATCTATTAAGGCCAATTCAAGAAGATTGGTGCAACAGATCTGCTCCTTTGAAGTTGATGCTAGTGCTTCATGTTGATCAGACTTCGATCCTTGTGCTTGGAGAAGGGTGAATTGAGGTGTGAAGCACAAGAGAGAGCAAGAACAGGGAGGAGAGACTCTCTGGCCGCCGCTTGGAGGTTTCTGGAGGCTCTTCTGAGATTCTCTTGGGATGAGTGCCCTTAAGGAGGGTATTTATACCCTAAATATCCGAAAGATACCCTTGGGGTACGTGGGCACATGATCCAATGTTGATCTGACATCTCCCTAGGGTGCCACGTGTCCAGAAGGAATCTTAAGTCACAGAGATTCCGGAGTGTGTCGACCTGCCCATGAGGTGTGTCGACACACTCTCCCAGACTGGTAGAACAACTCCCTGGGAGAGGTCTCTAGTGTCGACCTGATATCATTTGGTGTCGGCCTCATGACCCAGACAGCAAAACAGGCTTTCTGGGAAGGCTCTCTAGTGTCGACACTATCTGATTTGGTGTCGACCTGAGATGGCAATCTGTTCACATATTTCTCTGGAATCTGTCTCTAGTGTCGACCTGCCCTGGACTCGTGTCGACCTGAGATGGACTTTTCTTCACATTTCTGCCTTTGTTCTGAACCATTGTGTCGACACCAGGGATGGTTGTGTCGACACTACCTTTGCAGAAAATGTTTGTTCCTGAGAAAATAAACACATGAATCATTAGATAAATATATTATCATGAATATCAATGATAAATGTGCTTGGAAACATGCTTTTTGAATATTGTAATTTCAGGTGATGTATTTTACATGTTCCAATGGTTATGCATTAGAATCACAACTTGTCATCATCAAAATGTGAGGAGAAATGAATTATATTCACACTCAACCCAACAACAACTTGGCCATGACTCTGGCAGCTCTCTCAAAGACAATGCTGCCAACAGTGGAGTCCATAATCAAAGAGTGGAGAGGGGGAACGAACACAGGATCTGGAATACGTAGGGTTGCAAAGTCAACCTAAAGAGATTCAGAATGAGCTGACCTGGAGCTGAGAGCCTTGATAGCTTCTCGAAATTGGCCCAACTGAGGTTCAACAATGTGATTGACATAGCAGTAGTTACTATACATCTGATACTGCTTGATAAACTTGATCTCTTTCTTAATGAAGGGTCCAAAGAGATTTTTGTGATGGATCTGGAACCATTCATAAAGAGGAAGAGGAGCTTCCCTAGGTGGATATCTGGCAGCTTGAACTCTACGGAATCGAGAGTATAAATCTCTGTTGCTCCGAGCCCACTGCTCTTCAGTTTTGGCTTCAGTCATGGAGAAGATTTTTGACTGTTGAGCCTTGGAAAGAGAGGTGTAAGGGAGAATGGTGGTAAGATGATTTGAAAGATTTTGGAAGGGAAGGCCAAAAATGTGAGCAAAAACCACCTTTTGAAGGTATTCCTCATATAGGCGTTTGTGCTGATTTGCAACAGCCAAGGAAAACCAAAGTGGAGGATAGAAAGGTGCAGAGGAAACTGGATGGGTGGAAGTAAGTCTCCTCCTTTTAGAGACAGGGCTAGAAGAGCCTGTCCTGTGAATATGGGTCCCAACAGCCAGACTGAACGAAGTATTGCTACTTCAAATTCATCCTTGATATCCTGGATTTCAACCTGAGTGAGTTGGGCACCCTCTGGAATAATGGTAATAAAGGAAGGAGGTGTAGGTGGATTGAAGATTGAGGCAGGAGTTATGGTAGGGAGATCAGAGGGTCCTGAGGAGGAAGGACCAGAAGAGGAAGAGGGTCCAGCTGAAGATGATGCTGGAAGAGTCTGAAGAGAAGATGAAGGTGGAGGAATGATGGTGGAAGAATCAGGAGATGAAACAGATTGAGGAAGAAATGGTGTAGGAGAGGATATAGTTCTTGGACGGGGTCGTTTAAAGGTGGTTGGAGCTGGAGGGGCAGTGGAGGAGGTAGGTGGAGAAGGAGGGGCTGGAGTG
The DNA here is from genome assembly GCA_014218235.1 of Colocasia esculenta. Taxonomy (NCBI): domain Eukaryota; kingdom Viridiplantae; phylum Streptophyta; class Magnoliopsida; order Alismatales; family Araceae; genus Colocasia; species Colocasia esculenta. The sequence goes on from CM024761.1 coordinate 65,477,150, forward strand.
GGAAGATTAGAGGGCTCAGCAGCTACAACCTGTGCCTCTCCATCAGCCACAGAAACCACCAAGGAGGACACATCCTCAACCTGCCCTGCTGACCCAAAATCCTCAGAGAGAACAGCACCCTTAGCAATCACATCCATAATAGGTTCTTCTTCAAGAAGTGGCCCTGATGGCCTCTCTTTTTCAGCACACTGCTCAGATACTTCTGCTCTTTGAAGGAGGTTAGCGGACTGGACTATAATAGACTCAATTTGCCCTAAATGCCCTGCAGCTTCAACAGATGGCCCTGATGCCCTAGCATCTAGATTAGATGGCCCAGGTGGCCTAACATCTAGATCAGATGGCCCTGATGGCCCCACTGGAGAGTGAACAGGAGGGACAGATGAAGATTCTGTCCGGGAAGATAGTAGCATTTTAATAGCATCAAACTCTCCTTTCATCCAATTAAACCCTTGCTTGAACAGATCAACTTCAGTTCTTAAGGACTGCACACCACTATTCAAGACTTCAAATTCTTTGGCTGCTGAAGTTTGGTGACTGACAATAGACTGAATGTCCAATTCGATAGAGGACAAAGTTGAATTCTGCTTGGTCAGTCTTTTAATAATTGGCTTTAAATTTATCTTCAGCTGCTGCTTCTGAGATCTCTTGTGAGTCATTCTTTTTCTTTTGGTGCCAGAGTTCTCGCTTGGCCCCGCAAGGTTTGGATTTACACCATCATCAACATTAATGGGGGTATTTTTCATGTGCTGCCCATGAGGAGCTGTCTCCTCCTCAGTTCTTTGATCTGAATGAGGTGCCACTACCTCAGCTTCTTGGACAGAAGCATCTGCTACTGAATCTTTCTCTTGGGCAACTGCTTGCTCCCTCTGACTAGGAGCATCTATCATCACATCTTCTTCAGTGTGACCTGAAGCCACAGCTTCCTCTACAAAACATCCAGGAGATTCTAAAATGACAGGAGTGCTTTGAATAAGATCTAAGGCATTTCTAAGCACTGAAGCAACTTGAGAGGAGGGGAGAGGATCTCCTGAAACTGATCCAACAGGGATAAGGATCTCAGAACGAATGTCCTCAATCCGTCTAAAGGAAACATCAACCACTGTGGGAGCTTGAGCTGCTGCTGCTGATCCGACTGCTGGTGCCTCTGCTACTGCTACTGATGATGCCTCTGCTGCTGCTGGTTGAGCAATTTCTGCTGCTACCTCATGCTGAACTTCTTGGGTTTCGCCAATGATGGCTTCACCCTCAGCCACAGAGGTTTTTGTCCAAACTCCATTGATAACTGAGAACCCACTCTTCCTCAAATTTCTGGACCTAATTGCTTGGCCCATCTTTCTACAACTGCCCTAGACAGACTTACTCCAAAGTGATTAATGATTTTTGTAAGCAAATGAGCATAAGGAAGAGATACATTCAATTTTCTTTTGGTATCCTAGATTTGATCATGAGCAAACTTCATCCTTTCTAAAATAACCTTGGCCATATTCACTTCTTGATTCTGAACGGCCCAAAACATCATATCTGAGTCCGCGTTGGTGCAAGTTGAGAAAGTTGCACTTCGAGGAACTAAGATTTGACAAACTATGAAGTGCAGAAGACGATTGAAGGCATTCAACTGGTTTATGCCCAACTTCCCATCCTTCAACTTAAATTCGGGACCAATAATTCCAAGACCCTTAACTGGGGTATCGACTGTGTGGATCCCACTGTGCGGATCCCACTGTGCCCAGATGTGGACACACCAAACAAAGATTTCAACAAATCAAGGTCGACTCTGATGTGGGTACCTTTGACTGAAGATGTCAAAGACCCATCTACCTCTAACTTCAAATAGACAAAAAACGCCTTCACAAGGTCTGGGTAGCTTACCTCTGAAAGGGTTGCGACTCCAGTCCATTTCATTCTGTCCAAGGCTTCCACAATACTGTGCATCCCATTCTTCTCCAAATCTGCAACATCCACAGCTTTATTGCCACAGAGCTTCGTCTTCACAAAAGTGAACCGCTGCAGCTACTCAACTGTGAGAAACTCGGTCATAGCCTCCAAGATCGCCGGAAACAATGGATGAGGCCATGGATTCAGGTAGATGAGGGTTTCTGGAGAGTTTGGATGGAAATAGTAGTGAAAAGCCTCAAGGATTTCTTTGCGGGAAGAAGAGGGAGGCTTCAAATGAGCAGAGAGTCGATCCCTGAGTCGTTAGGGCATCGGCACAGACAAATCGACGAAAGAAGAAAAGGAGGGGAAAAATAGGAGATGAATCATTTCCACATCGATTTTGGAGTAAATAAATGAATACTTTATCGAAACGTGAGGCGCCAAAGGGCAGGAGGAAACGACAAACAAGTTTGACTTTTCAAAAGGACTTTTCCAAGAGAGACCGTCAAAATAGGATAATTGAATATATCTTTTGCTTACCGCCATGGAGAGAAAGATACCTTAAATTCTGAAAATTGATATATCAATATAAATAGAAATCTTTTCACAAATTACACATGCCCAATTCCCTTCTAAGATATGTGAATCTCTCTTCGGGTAAGGCTTTTGTGAAGATATCTGCTAACTGATCATTTGTATCAATAAACAAAATTTCAATATTACCATTTGCTACATGATCACGGATAAAATGATATCTATCCTCAATGTGTTTGGTCCTTGAATGCTGGACCGGATTTTTGGTGAGATTGATAGCACTGGTGTTGTCACACAATAGTGGAATTGATTTGATATTTAATCCAAAGTCCTCAAGTTGTTGCTTTATCCATAGGAGTTGTGTACAGCAACTTCCAGCAGCCACGTACTCAGCTTCAGCTGTAGACAGTGCCACTGAATTTTGCTTCTTGGAGGACCATGATATCAAGTATCCTGCAAGGAATTGACAACATCCACTGGTGCTTTTTCTATCTACCTTGCATCCAGCGTAGTCAGTATCAGAGTATCCTACCAAGTTAATTTCACATGCTTTTGGATACCAAAGACCTAAGTCATGAGTTCTAGATAAAGTAATGAACCTATCATACCTCTGTAGATATTTTGATCTACTTTCTTACCATCCTTGTCACTGTCCATCCTTATTGATGTACTCATAGGTGTTGACAGTGGCTTGGTGTTATCAAATCCAAATTCCTTTAGAAGCTCCTTGGTGTATTTGGCTTGACAGATGTGGGTGCCATCTTTTCCTTGCTTGATTTGTAGTCCAAGGAAATAATTTAGCCCCCCCATCATGCTCATCTCATACTCTCCCTGCATCAACTTTTCAAAATACTTGCAAAGGTCAGTAGATCCAAAAATAATGTCATCTACATAAATCTGTACAAGTAATATGCTTTTAACTTTCGATTTGACAAATAGAGTGCTATCTACCTGTCCTCTAATGAAACTATGATTTAATAGAAAAGAACTAAGCCTTTCATACCAGGCTTTAGGTGCTTGCTTTAAACCATATGAAGCCTTATGAAGTTTAAAAACATGATTAGGAAATTCTGTGTCATCAAAACCCGGAGGTTGTTCCACATAAACTTCCTCTTTGATAAAACTATTTAAAAATGTGGACTTAACATCCATTTGAAATAATTTTAAATCTAATGCCGATGCATATGCAAGTAAGATTCGAATAGCCTTAAGTCTAGCTACAGGTGCATAGGTTTCATCGAAATCTATGCCTTCCTCTTAGGAATAGCCTTGAGCCACCAGTCTGGCCTTGTTTCTTAGGTCACACCAGTCTCATCCAATTTATTTCTGAACACCCACTTGGTGCCAATAACTGGATGGTCTGATGGTCTGGGAACAAGTGACCATACCTGGTTTCTCTTGAATTGATTAAGTTCATCTTGCATGGCTATTATCCAAGATTCATCAGTTAGAGCATCATTGACTGTCTTAGGCTCTATTTCAGAAACAAATGCTAAGTAATCACAAGGTATTACATTACCTCTCGTTCTTACCCCTACAGATGGATCACCAATAATGTTCTCAGGTGGGTGATCTTTCTTGTATTTCCACTCCTTTGGAAGATTTTCATGAGTAATGTTCTTTTGTTGCAGGTCTTCCAGAGGTGGATCATCCTTGTCTTCAATTGATGTATCCTTTAACTTTTTAGACAATTTATCTGCATCATCAATGTCACTATCTTCTTCCTTTCTCAAGGAAGGGTTAGTTTCATAAAAAATGATATGAACAGACTGTTCAATTAATAAAGTACGCTTGTTAAATACTCTATAGCCTTTAGGTTTAGAAGTGTACTCCATGAAGATGCCTTCATCTGATTTGGCATCTAACTTACCAATATCCATTTTTCCATTGTTGTGGATGAAGCAAGGACATCCAAATGTCCTGAAGTGACTGATCTTTGGCTTCTTTCCCTTGTACAGCTCGTAGGCAGTCTTCTTTAGGATTGGTCTGATCATTACTCTGTTGATGATATAGCTTGCTGTGCTTATTGCTTCAGCCCAGAAATATCTTGGCAAATCATATTCTGAGAACATTGTTCTTGCCATATCCAATAAGGTTCTGTTCTTCCTCTCAGCAACTCCATTTTGCTGTGGTGTCCTTGGTGCTGAGAAATTGTCCTCAATTCCTTCATTTTCACAGAATTTTACAAACTTCTCGTTCTAAAATTCACCTCCATGATCTGATCGAATACTAACAATGCTGAATTTCTTGTCCTTTTGGACCTTCTTTCTGAAACTGACAAAGCTTTCAAATGTGTCATCTTTATGTTCTAGAAATGACACCCATGTAAATCTAGAGTAATCATCAACTATAACAAATCCAAAATTCTTTCCTCCAAGACTGGTGGTCCTCATTGGCCCAAATAAATCCATGTGAAGGAGTTCTAAGGGTTTTGAGGTGGTTACCATAGTCTTTGACTTGAAAGAGCTTTTAGTGTGATTTCCTTTTGCACATGGTCTACAAATACCTTCTATTTTCGTGCTGACTTTTGGTAGACCTGTAACGCCCCAAAAATTTTAAAGTGTTAAGAAAATATTAATAATATGCTTATTATATATTAGTATTGTCATTAAATTGAAATAATTAGAATTTGGGTTTAATTAATGGTAACATACGTTACCCCAGTGTCGTACACAGAGGTGCGCGCTACCACAGGGCGACACCGAAAAACTATAACGAAATAAAAATTTGAGAACACCATAATTTCCAGAAAAATGTGGAGATCTCAGAAATATAAATATCTGAATTTTTTGATGTACGGATTTCGGGATTAAGTCGACGCGACCATTTTTCAGGTGATTTTTCACCCAGTGTAAAATAAAATCTAAAAATTAAATAAAAATCACCATAATTTGTAAAATTATCACAATAGCTTATGGTTGAAATTTTAAGATAAATGGATACCATTTGGATATGTTTACATAGTGTTTATTGGGCCAATTACGGTGGCCATTTTTCTGGGAATTTTTGGGCACTTATGTGTGAGGCCTTGGGAAGGCCAGCACACTTAAGGGAAATGGTAACACGATAGTTACCATGTGTAACTTGTAGAATGGGCATGTGCTAGGTGTCTGAGGGTGGTGAAATGGGGGTTTACTCCCAACACCTGGTCAGCTAACGTGCCATTGTGCATGGCAAAGCCATTGGGTTATAAATAACTCCCATCAGGTTGCGTACCCACCTTTCCAACTCTTTCCCCTATTATGCTGCAACTGTGACTGCAAGATCTCATGCTGGGAGAGTAGTTGATGAGTGATAGTTCTACTTTTGCGCACCTTGGGTACCTGTTCGAGCCGTTGCTGGAGCTGCTGCAAGGTGTGGCTGTCAAGCAGACTCTGGAGGTGGTTGCAGCAACGACAACAAGCTTCACCTGTTTCTTTCCCTATTTGTGGTTACTTCTTCATCTGCTACATGTTATGTTCTTGGGGGAATTCAACGCCAGGAAAGGATTTGTACTAATCAAAATAGGTAGGATTCATTCTCTCTTCCTTTTTCCTTAATCTTGTCTCCTATTCTTGCTAAAGAATCTCATGTCTAGAGGTATAACCATGGAACTATTTACCTCTAATATTGTAAACTATCTTTAGAACTACATGTTCAATTCCTGTAAACATGTTTTAGCAAGTGTTTGTAGAAGTCTCATTGCTAGTTGCAAGCAGATATTGTCTAGATGAGCCATGTTCCACTACTCCGTTTTTCTAAACTTCTAGACACCTGTGAATAGGATTCATCTCCATTTCGTTGAATTCGGTCCTCTGTACATGAGGAGGAACTTTGAGTGAGTTATCCAGTTGCTATACTTGTAACTTCCCTGTTCTACCTTTAGTTGTGATAAACACTTTTATATTAGGGAGAAGAAGATCTTTGTTTCACTATGAGATCAAGAATTGTTGTTCTTCTTCCACCCTTGATCCATGTTCATGATATAGAATTCTATTAGAAGTCTAAATATCCTTAGAACAGTGTGACAATTTCTGTTTAGATGGTTGATACTTCAAGTCTTGATTTGGATCCATGAAACACTTTGTGATTTAGTGTTCATCTTGTAAGAATTTTCCAATAAACCATCGTTATCAAGACTATGCTTCCATTACTACACTATGTTAGTTTCTAGCTAGCCAAGTTTGAGTTATAAGTCTTCTGTTCCATCCTGTTTGTTTAGCTTATAAACCACTGTGAGAACTACAATTTGACTCTTCTAATTGATATAAAACATGCGTTGGTTCATAGGTTCAAAAATTAGGGTGTTTAGAATAGATTTAAAGTCCTTATTGGAAGTTTTGCTGCTACCTGTCGACAGCCAGCCCAAAGCTGTCGACAGGCGCATGTCTTTCTGAGCTTCAGATTTCAGGACTGTAGCTAGCTGTCGACAGCCAGCCCCTTGCTATCGACAGATACCCACAGAACCAGAAATCTTGAGCTCTGTCTGCTGCTATCTGTCGACAGCCCCTTCCTGGTTGTCGATAGCTACAATCCTGATTTGAATTCCAGCACTTTCTCATGTGCGAATCCTTGCTAAAAGTTCATCCTAATAGCCTACCAAGTTACCCTCTTATTTACTTTGATATTTACTGTTATTCTACTGTAAAGATCACCCACTTGGGATACCTTACTCACCATTGAATTATCCTTGAAGTCGTCAACTACGAATGGTACTCCATTGGGTCCTTATCTTCGGTAACTGAGTTCATATAACCTGATGTCTTGAGAGTTCAAAGGCTTGAACACCTTGTGAGACATGATAAACTAATGATGATGACATTTATTGGGTCCTTGGACCCCACATGATTATTATGCCTGGCAGATAAGGGCTGGTTCAGTCTTGGGGGGAGCGCCCGAATTCATCAGTGGCCGCGCGGGGGTGATAAGGACATCGTGGATGTTGGCATACATCAGTTCGTGTTTGATTAGTCATCATATCATACTTGTGTGTGTGAAAATATGTCTGATTGTCAGTGGCCGCACGGGGGCAATGTGTCAGTGGCCGCACGGGGGCAATGTGTCAGTGGCCGTGCGAGGGCAAATTTGTCAGTGGTCGTGCGGGGGCATTGAGGACACCGAGATGTTTGGCATTGCATCAATACCTATTTGATTATAGTCATCATGATATCTGTCCTGTGAGAATATATATATGAGCTAGATTATGAGATTTACTGTGAATTCCTGAGCACGTTTTGTAATCCAGTACCACTGTTCCAATTTCATTATCATGATAAGATACTTGTTTGTTCATCTTTGATATCAGTCAAGTCTTTTTCCTTGATCATCATACCTTTAATCCTTTGATTTGAGAATTTGAATCCTACTGGGCTAGTTAGCTCACCAAATCCCACTTTTCAGGTATCTACAATTCTAGAAGGCGGGAACTTTGGGATTTGTGTGTGGAGAGACCATCCTTGACAACATTTTACTGTTGATATTATAAACTGGAAATGTTGTAATATTCTTAGAACGACAACTATAAAATTTTTATTTAGTAGAGCTTCTGAGCAAATTTCTGCTCAATTAGTTTAAATTTTACTTTTGATTTCTCGTTCGCTCACATTCCGGCATTTATGGACATTTAATGATGGGACATGACAAGACCTTCCACTAAGCTTTTCTTTAATAATCTCCTCATACTGTCTAAGCTGTAATGTCCTAATCTTCTGTGCCATAAATCAGTTGATTGATCTCTATTTGCTGACAAACAGACATCTTGTTCTTTCAGTTCTTCAAGATACAGAATATACAAATTCTTTTCTCAATTAGCTTCAAAAATGACTGCTCCATCCTTCATGATAATACACTTGGATTCTTGAAACTTTATTTGGTGACCCTTGTCATATAGTTGGCTGATGCTTATGAGGTTATGCTTCAGACCCTTTACACAAAGAACATCTTCAATTATGGGTTTTCCTTTACTGCCAACTGATCCAATACCCATAACAGTGCCTTTCCCATTGTCTCCATAAGTAACTGTTCCTTCTTCGGCTTTTAGTTGAGAGAAAATTTTTCTGTTCCCTGACATATGCCTTGAGCACCCACTGTCCAGGTACCATTTTGATGCTCTAAGGCCTCCCTTATCATCTGTTTTTGCCATGAGAGCCAAGTTGGCTTCTTCTTCATCACTGCTCGAGCTTGACTCACTGTCTGAGTCGCTGTTGTTTTCCCAACCGGCTGCCATTGCCTTCTTCTTGTATTTCTTGAATCGTCTGAAGTTGTCCTTTTTCTTGTGTCCAACTTTCTTAAGCTTTGGACATTCTGCCTTGATGTGTCCAGGGTTCTTACACTCATAACATATTGGATCAATCTTTTTCTGATCTATTCCTTCTGACTTCTTGAAATCCTTGTGTTTCTTGAAGTGTCTTCTGCTGGATTGGAAGTTCTTTTTCTTGGCCAAACTTCACTGCATCTTCTTGATAGCATTGCTTCTTCATTTTCGCTATCCTCAATATTCTCATTTTTATCTGAGCTTACTTCTGACGAGTCCTCTTCAGCTTTCAGGGCATTGGACTGCTTCTTTCTACTTGAGGACTCTCCTAATCTCTCCATATTGATCTCATGGGCCATAAGAGACCCAATGAGCTTTTCCAATGACATTCTTTTCAAATCATTGGCTTCTTTAATGGCCGTTACCTTTGGAGTCCATGAGGATGGTAGAGACCTAAGGATCTTCCTGACCATATCTCCCATTTCATAAGTCTTTCCTAGTCCAGCTAACCCATTTGTGATATCTGTAAATCTACTGAACATCTGGGTTATGGACTCACCTGATTGCATCTGGAATCTTTCATATTGAGTTACAAGAATGTCAATTCTTGTCTCCTTCACCTTTTCTGTGCCTTCATAAGTAATTCTGAGCTTTTCCCACATCTCCATTGCGGATTTGTAGGCTGAAACTCTGTTGAATTCTTTCTTGCTCAGAGCATAGCATAAGATACTTTTAGCTTTACAATTCAAGGAAATCTTTTTCCTGTCATCATCTATCCACTGAGCCTTCTCATTAGTGACTAGTAGATCGCCTTCTTCTATTATGGACCATATCTGATAATCGTGACCTTGTAGAAAGTATTCCATTCTGGTTTTCCAGTAAGTGTAATCTTCTCCATCGAACAATGGTGGTCGGTTAACTGACTGACCTTCGAATTGACCTTGGGCTGCAATGGATCTTTACTCTTCAGATCGTTGGATCTTCTTTTTATCGAAGAGACTCGCTCTGATACCACTTGTTGCCCAGTTAGGTAGCCCAAAGGGGGGGTGAATGGGTCTTTTGAAATTTATCAATTAATACCTGTTCACTAAAAACGTTCAAAAAAAAATAAACTTTGAAGATTGTTAGTGTTAGTAAAGAAAAACAACAAACACAAGAGGACAATTACACAACACCAGATGCATCCTGGTTCGGACCTCCTTTCCACAGGAGTCCTACGTCCAGTCCCTGAGCAACAACTCAGGATTTTACTAACTAGGGTACAGTCCCCCTACGGACACTATAACACCCAGCTCAGCTGGTCTTCTCCCCACACCCAGAAGAGGAACAACACCCTGGATACCCCACCAGGTCTTCCTTCACACCAGAAGGGCACACACACACCCTGGATACCACCAGGTTTTCCTTCACACACGAAGGGTACAACCACAGAAGCAAGCAGGAGATTAAGCCCCTAGATCAAGCTTTGACAAGCTAAGATCTGAAGCTAGGGACTGAGAGAAATGAGATCTATTAACACAAGCTCACTCTCAGAACCAAACAAGCTCTCACAAAAATCTACAAACAATGTAGAGAGCAATGAGCTAATCTAATGGAATGAGGCTTGGCTCCTTCTTGAGAACTCGCAGAAGACTTGATGATTATAGCGATTTCTATTACTGTCGTTCTCTATGTATATCTTCTTCTGAAGCTTCTTTCTTCAATATATAGGTTCAATTTGAAATCTGAATGTTGAAGTATCTGTTGCCTCTAGCTTTTGGTGGACGTTAGACTTAGTGGCACTTGGAAGCTTCCAGTCAACAGTCTTTTATCCATTTGTGCACGTAAAGAGATAGGATCTTCTGAACTGTCCTTCAGCTACTACAGGGTCCAACGTTGTATGACGAATGGTTGTCAAAGACCTGCATATATTAAATGCTAAAACAGTAGACAGCCAAGCTGTCTCTTGTTGTCAGACATCGTTGGTGTGAGTATTCACCAAAGTGGTAATGCTATTTTGCTGTTCTAAAAATGCATAAAGAGTAAGCACGATAATGGACTATATCGTCTGCATGCATGCAGAGATACGTTCAGTCTTCATTAAATGCACAGATGTCAGAAAGAAATGTATGAAGACTTTGACTATTCAACGCTGTTAAATATCAAGTCGTTATAAACATAAAATCGATGCATCCATGACTTATGAAATCGTTATGCACTAACTGCCAAATCGTTGTATCTTAGCCTCAAATCGTTATGTTTCTACAAAAGAATCATTATGAGCTCTAAAGAAGTCGATGCGCGAAGCAAATCTATATGAGCTCTAAAGAAGTCGATGTGCGAAGCAAATCGATATGAGCTCTAAAGAAGTCGATGCATGAAGCAAATCGATATGAGCTCTAAAGAAGTCGATGCGCGAAGCAAATCGATATAAGCTCTAAAGAAGTTGATGCGCGAAGCAAATCGATATGAGCTCTAAAGAAGTCGATACGCGAAGTAAATCGATATGAGCTCTAAAGAAGTCGATGCGTGAAGCAAATCGATATAGCTCTAAAGAAGTCGATGCGACGACTTAAGGAATCATTGCGATGAGCAAATCATTACAAGGTCTGAAGAAATCGATGCGATGAGCAAATCGTTACGAGGTCTGAAGAAATCGATGCGATGAGCAAATCATTACGAAGTCTTAAGAAATCAATGCGATGAGCAAATCGTTACAAAGTCTGAAGAAATCGTTACGATGAGAAAATCGTTACGAAGTCTGAAGAAATCGATGCGATGAGCAAATCGTTACGAAGTCTGAAGAAATCGATGCATAGCAAATCGTTACGAAGTCTGAAGAAATCGTTGTGATGAGCAAATCGTTACGAGGTCTGACGAAATCGATGCGATGAGCAAATCGTTACGTAGTCTGAAGAAATCGATGCGATGAGCAAATCGTTACGAAAACAACTTCTTTTTATCCACGCAATGCTATGAGTAAATCGTTACGGCTCTACTGAAATCGATGTAATATGAACAGAGTCGATGTGGAATTAGCTAAATATCAAGCTTGAACTTACTTTTACTACAGTAGGAGTAACACTTACCAATTTGACTTGATTTTCCATTGTTACTTTTCCTGTGCTTAAGACTTGAAGAGAAGTTTTGTTAATCACCAAAATATATGTAGATTATTTAAATTACATGGCGACAGTTAGATCATCACCAATATCGATATTATAATCAAACAATTGACTTTTGATCCACAATATTTGAGTTGCACAACTTTCTGCAGCAACATATTCTGCCTCTGCAATGGAAAGTGCAACTGAGTGTTGCTTCTTGGATACCCATGAGACCATGCATCCTCCTAGTAATTGACAAAAACCACTAGTGCTCTTCCTATCAATTTTACATCTAGCATAATCAACATCTGAGTAAGAAATTAAACCAATGTTGCAACCACCTGGACACCATAAACCCAAACAAATGAACCAGAAAGATATCTAAAGATTCTCTTGACTACATGTAAATGACTTTCTCTAAGACTAGAATGAAATCTAGCACAAAGATAAACACTGAATTGTATGTTGGTCTACATGCAGTAAGATATAGGAGAGAGTCAATCATACCTTTGTATTATTTTGCATCTACTATTTTACCTTTCTCACCACTTCCATTTTAATACTTATGCTCATCAGTGTAGATGTTGGCTTGGCTTGCTCAAACTAAAATCTCTTTAGTAATTCCTTGATATATTTCTCTTGCTTGATGAAAAATCCATCTTCAAATTGTTTAACTTGTACTACAAGGAAAAGTTGCAACTCTCCCATAAGACTCATTTCAAATTCATTATGTGTATGTTTAGAAAATTCTTCACACAGTTAAGGATTAGTGGAACCAAAACTAATATCATCTACAAATACTTGAACTACAATGATGTGATTGTGGACACATTTTGTGAAAAGAGTTTGATCCACTTTATCTCTGGAATAGTTTTTACTAACCAAGAAATTGCTCAATCTATCATACCATACCCTTGGTGCTTGATTCAAACTATAAAGAGCTTTGTGTAATTTATATACATGGTTAGACTTATCAAGAATTTCAAAGTTTGGTGGTTGTTCAACAATGACTTCTTTCTTAATGTAACCATTTAGAAAAATAGTTTTGACATCGATTTGAAATCATTTAAATTTGTTTGAGCAAGTATATGCTAACAAGATTCTCACAGCTTCTACCCTAGCTACTGGTACAAAGGATTCTTCAAAATCTACCGCAAATTCTTGATTGTACCCTTTTGCAACCAAATAAGCTTTATTCCTAACAACTTTCCCTTCTTCATTTAATTTATTTCTGAAAACCCACCTAGTTCCAATTATTGAGTTTTCTGCGGTTTTTAAGCACCAAACATTATTTCTCTGAAATTGATTCAACTCCTCTTGCATTGCATCTATCCAAGATATGTTTTTTAAGGCCTCTTCTATGTTTTAGGTTTCACTTGAGAAATGAAAGCTAATTGATCTTGTTCAACAATGTTTCTAAAGTGAGATCTAGTTTGAACCTTATCATGCACATTTCCAATCACATTCTTAAGTTGGTGATCTATCAAATACTAGACATTTGTTACTGTTGTTTCATGCTGATGAGTTGCTTGCAGCCTATCGACAACCTATGTTTGCTCTTTCGATAGGTTCTTGTCAGTTTCCTCTTCAGGTATTTCTCCTTCATCCTCATCAGATCTGCAAGCATTTGAATTGTCAGTTTTTGTATGGAGTTCATAAAAAACAACATGTGGAGTTTCTTCTACTGTTTTGTTTTTGGAGTTAAAAACTCTATAAGCTCTTGAATGTTCAGAGTATCCTAAGAAAATTCCTAGATCACTTTTTGTTTCAAATTTGTCTAACTCCATTTTGTCATTGTTGTGAATGAAAATTTTGCAACCAAACATTCTAAAATATCTAATGTTTGATTTATTACCTTTAGAAGATCATATGGGGTTTTCTTGATTACTGGTCTTACCATGGCTCTATTTATTATGTAACATGATGTATTCACAGCTTCTATCCAAAAATTTCTTGAAAGTCTACTTTCCATCAGAAGTGTGCAAGCCATTTCCACCAGTGTCCTATTCTTTCTCTCTACAACTCCATTTTGCTCCGGAGTCCTCGAAGAAGAAAACTTATGCTCAATTCCCTTGTTCTTACAGAAGTCAAAAAATAGATTATTGTCAAACTCTCCCCCATGATCAATAAGGATTGAACATATTTTATTGATGTTTCCATGCTGAATTTTGTTAAAGAAAGTTTTAAGGGTTTTCAGAGTATCACTTTTTGAGATAGAAATATGTAGCAACTGAATTTTTACGAAAAATAAAAAAATTTAAATAAAGAATTTAAAACCCAGCTTAATGGATATTTAAATAGAGCATTAAATAAAACTCATTAGATGAAAATGAGTAATGGGCTTTGCTTAATGGATCTTCTAGAATTTATTGGGTCAAAAATATGAATTTACAAAGGGAGAATAATAGGAAAATACCCTAAATTCGTAACTAAATTATTACCTAAATAGGAAAGTGGTATTTAATGCATTAAATAGCTAGTTTGAGTTATAATAGGATTCCTAAACCTACCCCATATGGATTAGCATGAATTTGGATCTCTTCCTAGTCTAAATAGAGATTGGAAAGCAAGGAAGGAAGGAGGAAGTAAGGAAATTTCGGAATAAAGAGGAATTAGAGTCCTATTAGGAAATAGAAAGAGGAGAAGCTTAAATACTCTCCTAAAACCCTCATGGCCGACCCAAGCTCGTGCCAAAGGATTCCTGGACAGAAGGAGAGGCCAAGGAGGAGGAGATTTCGTGGGGAGAAGAACCTTTCAAGCTCTCAACCCCGTTCTTCAAGTTCTAAGCCCTAGAAGAGGAAATCGAGTCAAGGTAGGCATTCTCACAAGCATAAACCGTGAAACTTTTTCTGTAGGATCTTTCTACCCTCTGGAACAAAACCCTCAAATTTCATAATTTCCATCGATCAAATCTTTTCTTATGAATTTTCAAAGTTCTGCAGTTCTTATGACCCGAACCTTCATGCTTAATTCATATCTCCTTGAATACTGTATCTCATGCCTCCAAATTTTAATGGGAGATACTGATGCATGATAGGCATCTTTTGCCCCTAAAATCCCTAATTCTATTGAGCATGTTACTCGAGTTAAATCGATCTTGCTCCCTGTATCATGTTCTATGTTACTTGTTCTTGTTCGTTCTCAAACCATGTTCAAACCATGCTCTCTCTCTAATTCCGATTTATTGGAAGTACCTTACATGTCTAGTTTAATTTGCAACTGGTTTCATGATTTTTCGTTGACTATATAATTAGTTATGATTTCCTGAACGACCCTGTATCGAAATTTCAATGTTCTGGCCCGCAATCCAATGCCTGGTCTGACTCCTGTCGGAGTCCGGCGCAGACAACCAGAACGCGACACCTCGATATGTCGTTTTCTGGGGCCTGATTGCGACAGCCACCCTGTCGCGACCAAGAAGGCGACAGGTGAGCCGTCGCGTTCTCAGTACCCGATTTGCATGCCCTGTCGCGACCCTTTTTAGGCCCTGTCGCATTCTGTCCTGACCCTGTCGCGACCAGTACAGGGGTATGTCGCCTTCACAAGTTTTTGATGAAAAACCCATAAAAAAAATAAAATAAAAATATTTTGTCACTTTATAAAAACCCTACTTAAAAAGGATGCTATATTGAATGATTTAAAATACATGTTCACGACTTACTTCTATCTATGATTTCTCTTGCACTTGCACACACTGAACCATCCATTTATGGCTGAAATCTTACAGAAAATATCTCATAATGTATTACAATAAAGCATATTAACTGCCCTATTTTAAAGGACTTGCATTCGTTTTCTTGCGTGTTTATATACCGATATTGACGCTCCACTGTCCTAGAATTCCTCTAGAACGTCGAGCACCTGTTTTATTACACACTTTTCTTGGCTTGTGGTGAACTCTCCGTCGGATATTCCTTTCGCCGGACTAGTGACCCTTGCACAAGGCCTCCGTAAGTCTCCTCTGATCATGGATTCCCACATGGTCGACGAGCCGTTGTACCCTAACACCCATTACCCTTTAGGGATCGATATGATCCAAACGGCTATTAGAAGTTCGCTCTTACCTTGAATCACGTCGGACTTCTGGACTTGTGCTTAACATGGCCAGCGGGAAGATCGTGAATTCCACCTGACTGCCAATACGACGTGCACGTGTTGTGCAACTGTTACTATCGCCTGTTTACTCGTCGCATACGTGCAATGTCCACTAGCTCTTATCTATACTCTACTCGCTCACCTATTCACGTTCACTCTACTAGTCATCTATTCATCTAGTGCTCTTATCTACTTCTTGGTACTCTATATTGGCCATTGACTGATTGTCTAAAGATAAACAATATAACCAATGCCTGGCAATATATAAAGGGCCCGATCTGGTCCTGAGATGTGCGCCGAAAGTGCTAGTGCCCATGGGAGTAAATGATCAGAGTGTTTGGCATTACACTCAAGTGCTATCTATCTCGACTATCTATGTGACAATCAAAAACACAAAAGTGCTATACTCTCTCGATGTCTAGAATGACAAACAAGTGCTTACTCGTCGTGCTATTACTATACTTGTGATAGTTGTGCTATGGCCATTCTGCTATTGTGTTACTCGATACTTGTGCTACTTTGGAAAAACTATACTCGCTTCCGTGCTATTGTGTTATCTCTTGATATATTTGACTCTCTTGTACCTGCTATCTTTAGATACTCTGCCATTAAAATGCATTAATTATTTAAAGCCTGCTTGAGCCTGAGATTAAGTCCTACTGGGAGTTATCGCTCACCCTACGTTATTTATGTTTGTGTTCTCAGGTGAGACCGAGGATGACACATACACTCACGAGGAAGGGAATGACCAAGAGTGAGCCAGGAGTACCCTCGAGTCGTATGTTATTCTAGAGTTGTAGTTGTTATTTCCTTCTAATGAAATGTAAATTGGGCCCTATAGAATGGCTTGCGATATAGTGGTTGTAAACTAGACATTTGGAAAAATAATAATGAGAAAGATTTGCTTTAGTATTATTCAGTGTGCAAGGTTGATGTCTAGTAACGCTCTATACCTTTTCTTGCAACGCCTTCACGCTCCGATATTCCGCGTGGGGCGGACAAAATATGACCCAAGTGAACCTAGAAAAGCCATCTACAATGACAAAACCAAAACGTTTGTCATTGAGACTGAGTGTTCTAGTAGGTAAAAACAGGTCCATGTGCAACAGCTTAAAAGGTTTTGAAGTGATTAATGGTGCTATGGATTTGAATGATTTCCTTGTTTGTTTACCTTGCACACATGTATCACAAAAACTCAATTTTTTACTTGACTGAATTTCAGGAAGACCTTTAACTAGTTTCAACCTCATGAGTTTATTCAAAGCATTGTAGCTTGCATGCCCTAACCTATGATGCCATAATTGAAGTTGGTCATTTTATTTGCAACAAGACACAAATTTTTATTCTTTGGTTCATTTAAATCAACTAAGTTAATGTTATTTACTCTATTACTAGAAAATCTAACAATTCCTAATTCCTTATCGATTATTTGGCATGCTTCTGAATCAAAGATGACTTTGTGACCTTTATCACATAGTTGACAAATACTTAGCAAGTTGTGATTAAGACCTTTCACAAGCAACACATTTTCAATTGAATTAGAAGCATCCTTACCTACCTTACCTATGCCAATTATCTGGCCTTTATTGTTACCTCCAAAGATGACTTGACCACCATCTTTTTCACCAGGCAACAAATTTATTTTTTGTCTCCAGTCATGTGCCTTGAGTAGCCACTATCCAGGTAACATTTATTTTGAATCTAGGCTGCTAAGCATTCCTGCATAAACAAATCAGATGGAAGAATTTTGATACCCAAATTACTTTGGGTCCTATGTGTCATCCATACAAGAAAGTAGCTGCTTTGAATCCACATTTGTGTACATTTTATCATGCTCAGATTATGCAACAATTGTGATTCAATATGACCAAATTTTTGCAAAGTTCTGATGGAGCTTGGTGGCTTTGTGATTTTCTGTTACTTGTTTGACCATGTGCATTTTGGTGTTTTGAAATTTTGTAACTTAATACTTTGTTGGTCTAGATATGTCGATAGACTGCCATTCTTATCGACAATTCAAGTTTGGATGAATACTTGTCGACATGCACTCTCATTTCTCGACCAGTCCAATTCTTTTACTTATTTTATCATCTAGCGTTGGATCAATTCAAACCATAGAACACAAAGATTTAAGGTGGTTCGGACTACACAACTTGTGTATTCTACATCCACCGTCCACATACACACAAATTGCTTATTCTTAGATGATGAAAGTCTCAGATAAAACCACACATGTTTGGATTGAGCTCAAGGAATGCTCAATTCAACAATCCACACACTTAGGAAGATGGAATTGAAGTTCAGAGCAAGAATTCAAACTCAGAGAATAATAGATGATAAGATTGAATCCTCTAAGCCCTTTTGTCCAAATCTTCTAGCTTCGAGTTGCAGAAGTTTGAAGTAGATCCTTGACCTCTAATGACAAATTTGACATCAAATTGATCTCCTGAGATGAATCTTCTGGTCTTCAATCCTTGAAGCTTGAGCAGAGCACTAGGGAGCCTTCCACTGGTTGCTGCTAGTCCTTGGAGAGTGTGTGAGCGCTCTTACTCCGAAAAGGGGCAAAGGACACCTTTTATAGGTCTGTCCTTATCCTCACACGTACATGGGAATTTGTGTGTACGAGGAAAGGACGTCCTAATTAAGAGCGCATGGTGCTCACATGTTGGTGCTGAAATTGCGGTTGTCAAAAGATGCACCATGGTTGTCGACAGCCACTGCTGTAGATGCTGTATCCAGAACCTAATTCTTGAACATTTGTCTGGGTTGTCGACAGACGAAACCTGGTTGTCGACAACTACTGCTGACCTTGGTTTTTCCAGAAGCTGAGTGTTGAAGGCTTTCACTGGTTGTCGATAGGCAATTTCTGCTTGTCGACAGCAACTGCTTGAGTCTATCCATCCAGAAGCTATTTTGTCAAGATCTATACTTATCTATCGATAGATGATCCCTGGCTGTCGACAGATACTGTTTTGAACTTCGACTACTTTGAGCTTCGACTGTCTTGAATTTCGACTTTAGTTCAAGCACTTTGATGACTACTTTGAGCTTTGATTGTCTTGAACTTCGACTTTAGTTCAAGCACTTCAACTGCTTTGAGCTTTGACTGATAGCACTTGAAGCTTGTCTTTGTGCTTGAGCCTGTATAAAAAACCAATATGTTTAATGTCATCATTAAAACACATATCATCATTAGAATTTCATGAATTAAAATATGATATTCTTTAATTAATGAGGACCATGACTTAATATCTAGATTTGTATGTCGACATGTGACTTACATGTGTCGACACATCAGTGCAGTGACTTGACATGTGAATAGTATACTTGTGTTCATCAACATGAGAGCTACCCTCAGGTACACAATCATTGGAGGAGTTTTGTATAGGTGGCTCTTAATGGAGTTCTTTCAAGATGTCTTAATGATGATGAAGCTTGGAAAGTGGTAGAAGGAGCTCATGCTAGTGAGTGCAAAGGGCATGCCAACAGTCAGATGCTAGGTAAGAAGATCCTTAGGCAGATCTACTATTGGCCACCCTAGAAGAAGACATCGCCATCTATGTCCATAGTGTGTCAAATGCCAACTCCATGATGATAAGATTAATGCTCCTTCATCTTCACTTCATCCCCTCTCCACGCCTTGGCCATTCTCCATGTGGGCTTTTGATATTGTTGGTTCTCTCTTGGTGATCCTAATGCTCACACCAAGCAAAAATCCTTCATCCTAATAGCAATGGAGTACTACAACAAATGGGTAGAAGTAGAAGCATTTGCAGAAATCAAAGCATCCACAGTGTGCCACTTTATCATGAAGAATATCAACTCATGGTTTGGAGTACGAAGCAGCATTGTCACAGATAATGGGCCACAATTCATCTCATAAGAACTTCAGGACCTCTGTAAGAAATATAATATCACTCTTCATCATTCATCTCTATATTACCCACAAAGTAACGGTGAAGCTGAAGCAACTAACAAAACCCTTCTTAAAATCTTGATGAAAACTTGTGAATCACATAAATTCACTGATTGACCATAAAAGCTAATAGAAGCTCTTTGGGCATACTGGACCTCTATTCGCACTTCCACATGGCAAACCTGTATGATCTCACCTATGGGATGGAGGTGGTAGTTCCATACGAGATCTTGATCCCTTCATTAAGAGTCCACCTTGATAAGGAACTTAATATTGATGAATGTCGAGAGGTGTTGCTAGTTCAATTGGAACTCTTAGATGAAAGACGTCTAATGGCGGCCGATCATGTACTCTCATATCAAAGATGAATCTCAAGGACATTTGGAAAGAGGTAATTGAATAAAAATTTCAAGAGGGTGATATGGTTTTGAAACTCATTTTTAACAAACTTAGAGGTCCAAGGTCTAAACTACAGCCAAATGGGAAGGTCTATATATAGTAAGAGAAGTGTATCTAGGGAATGCTTATTGCCTAATCAATGCTGAGGATGTAGAGTTGTCACATCTATAGAACAAAATGGACCTCAAAAGATTTTCTCCATAGGTCTATAAGTGAGAGGCCACAACACTTAGAGTAGGGATGACCCTGTGTTAAGAGTCTAAAATTCCTTCCCCAAATATCAAGGTTTTCCCTAAGCTAGAACCAACACATAGACATGACAAACTTAGGTGGCTGTGCTTAATGGACACCGGGGCTACGTTGGCATGCTTAAGCAATGCGAAGGTTGTTCTCTTCCCAACTCGGTAAAAGTGTATAGGAAAGAGTTGTGAGGAGAAGGAAACGAACCTAAATCATACCCTAGTGATAGGAAGTGTCAAATGGGGGTGGTCGGGTATGAAAATAGCAAAATAAAAGAGTCAAAAATAGAAAAACACATAAAAACAACATGGCACAATATGGGCATGACAAAGAGTAGCAATGTCCTCGCGGAACACTCATAAGCCCGGTCATACGCATGTCCCAAGCAAAATAGGTTCATACAAAAAGACCACAAAGTCCTAGTGCAACAAACCTAATCTTCAAGGGGTGTACTACTAAAAAAAGCCGAGACCTAACACACTTAAACCTACATTAGTCTTTCCTTAATCAATCTTGTATTTCCCTCCCCAAGACCTGATCATCCCTTAGATATGGCATGGGTAGCCACATTGTTAACTAGAGGCAGCTGTCTAGGGTAAGTCACCATCTAAGCGCACATCTGTCCTTAGTAAAGACCTTGGTGAAGGGATGGAACTGACCCCTAAACAACGGTTTGGAATTGGGTCTTGTGTGTGGGTGCATCTTTTTTTCGATTTATTTATGTTAAAACAAAAACAAACTTAACACTTAAAAAAAAAAAATATATTCAAAACAAAAAAAAAGATATTTCAAACTCTAAAAATCAAATTTCAAAACCCCCACAAAATATAATATTTCAAAAATAAAAAAATTCAAATTTAAAACCCAAAAATCAAATATTTTTTAAAAACCCAAAAAAAATATTTCATTCATTCATTCATGCAAACATGTCATTTATTTATTTCCATATATTTAACTAGGCTTAGCCCCTTGACCATTATCAAGGCCAACACTCATCATGCTCAGGCAGGACTAAGTCAAAGAACAGATCTAATCTTATTTTATGTCTACTTAAGTGTGCAGATCACAGCAAATAAAGAAGAAGACACTCATATCTTGCTCATCGTTGTCACACACACACAATCACATTCCATGTCTCCAAAAAACATCCATTCCATATCATCATGTCTATACATCATCATTGTAGGGCCACCGAATTTTGTCCACTTATATTTTATGTATGTGATGTTTGCTTGTTCTTGCATATATGGTGTGCACAAAATTTGTGCATGTTATAATTGTTAATTTCTCATGTGCATGTGTATGTATATACATCTATAATACTCTTGTGAATATAAATTTTTAACTCATTTTGTACAAATAGTATTTATTTAAATCTTGTGTATATTGAATTTAAACCATGCTACACATATAATATGTAAGTATTGCTACATATAATCATAGGAATATATGTATGTATGTTATTTATACATATTATCTTTAATTAAGATTAGTGTAAGTTATACTTAAATAAAAATTATGAAATGCATGTATTTTATGTGGAGAAGGTTTGTGTAATTACTTTTACATATATTAAATTATTTGGGTGTATTTATGCAATTATTTTAAGGTTTACCGGTGTTTTGGCCTAGTGGCACTGCTGGGTGATTAGCGTCCACATCACTGGACGTCAATGCCCTGTTGGCGGCCACCCCCTGCCAGGTTGACTACAACCGATGTTGATGTCAATATCCTACTGCGTAACGGTTCTAGATTTGTTAATGCCCGCGTTTTGGCCTGTTCCAATTTAGGAAACCATCCTAATGAGTAGGAGACCTACCCTAGTGCGTACCCCAACCCCCAAGTCCATCAAATACCCATCCTAGGGCGAGGGGAAGGTTTTTAGCATGGTGGAAACCCTAGCACCCAAATGGTGAAAAGTTGATCTTTGACGACTTCGATCTGGCGACTGGAAGAGCTTTTCTGAGGAGCTACAACATCTGGAAGATAGCCAACACTTCCAAGAAGAGATCCCAACTCTGAAGAGCAGCTTCATCAACAGAAGAACCCGAATCTGGAGGTTTTGGAGGCTCTTTGGCACTGGCCGAGCGGAGCTTCTCCGACCATTAAAACTGTCTGTAGATTTTTACAAAGGTAAGTAACCTATAGATATCAATCCTATACATGTCCCCTAGGTTCCAGCATTTTTATGGATTTTTCCTCGAGTCCTGAACCCTAAATTCCCATTTGTATTGAGTGTTGTCTGTGTGTGATGCTGGAAAGAAGTTGGCGGCAACATCTGTTGCAGTCAAGTTCTTCAGTTGGCGGTAAGGGATGTTGCAGTTGAAAGTAAACGGCCACATCCCCTGACATCTACTTCTTCAGTGTCCTAAAAATGTACTGTTTGATCTTCTTTGGTTGTTTAATGATTTCTGGATGTGTGTACATACTGTAAATTTTATGTGGGGACATATACAGTCATTAGGTCATATCATGAGGTTTTAGTGAATTTTCATGATTTGTGTAAATTATTAAATTAGGATAATTGGACTATGAATGAGCATATTCTGACCTTGTTTAAATTGTGTAAATAGGTCATTTGCGAGTTAGGGTTTTCGTGAATTTTTCTATAAACATATGATCGTTGTATTTACGCATTAGTTCTGTCATATTCAACTGTTTTACACTAAATTTTTACTTAAGAGAAATTAGTGATGAATGCACCTGTAATTAGTTTTTAATTGTTATAATGTATTCCTTATCAAAAAATCTTAAAAATTGTGAATGTGATATGTTTTTCTATCTTAATTCTGTGATAAAATTCTCATGTTATTTTGATAACATAGGTATTGTTATGGATTTTATATGAGAAAATGACCATATGAGCATGTTTAATGTGATTCTGTAACGACCCTCTTTATACCGGTACGATTATACCAATCCCCATCGGTAAAAAGGGCGTCGTCACAGTGGGACATGTACCCAACATTGGTCAATAGGTTGATATGTACCTAGATAGCAATAGAGTACAGCGGAATAAAATAAACAACTCAACTCTTAACCCGTCACCAACACACATTCCACAATCTAAATAGCGAAATGGAAAGACAATGTCCACATTAATACAAAGTAAAGAGAACTACAATGTCCAAATATTGTTCATACAATAATCCTTTTTGTGCAAAAGAAAAGTACAACTGGTAACAGCTCCACAAAATAGTCTTCTATATGATGATCCTCGTCACGCTTCCTTCTAGTGCACGATACCTGTCAACCTATACGCCGAAGCAAGAGTGAGTCCAAAGACTCAGCAAGCAACACTACCCATAACATACACGTATAAGTCATAGGGTTTTACATGCACATTACAATTTTCAAAACATGGCATACTAGTCATTTCCGAAGTTTCAACCTATCATGAAAGTTTGACAAGTTTATACATGGATCATGCTTTCGTATGTTTTAGGAATAAAATT
The DNA here is from genome assembly GCA_014218235.1 of Colocasia esculenta. Taxonomy (NCBI): domain Eukaryota; kingdom Viridiplantae; phylum Streptophyta; class Magnoliopsida; order Alismatales; family Araceae; genus Colocasia; species Colocasia esculenta. The sequence goes on from CM024761.1 coordinate 65,500,982, forward strand.
TACCTATCACATGCTCTCATTCAATTTACTTATGAAACTTGTCTTTAAAGAACCAAGATATGAGAGCTACTAACATGAACATCGTGCACACATGAAGGAAACACATTAGCATGGATCTTACATGTTTTTAGACAAATACATGGACATTTCTACATGCTTTAGGTTGCTGATTTCACATGATTCAATGGCTATAAATCTACACATGAGAGCTACAACGTTGCTTAAAACATATCATGTGAACAAACAATCATGCTATCTTGTACCAAACTCATTGGTTACCCCTAACATGGATTCTAGACATTTTTGCCCATAATAACATGATGATAATAACATAAATTCACTAATTTCACATGATTTCAGATTTGTCTCACATGTGGTTCATAACATATTCTCGCATTTTCAGTTTCACATGATTGCACACACTTACTCATTCACATTGTTCGCTTTTACACCTTTGACATGTACACATGTTCACACTTACACAATTTACTCATTTCCACATCATTTTCTCTACCACTTCACTTCTCACATATCACGTCGATTGCACTTACCACGTGCATCTTGGGCACTTACCACTTGCCATGTTCACATATTTCACACTTTAGTCATTTTTCATTACTTAAACGATTTGCCATGACACATAGTCCTAACCACCAGTAGAGGACACTAACAAATATCTCATAGCTCGTGCTCATTCCTTAGCACAGCTCTCAACACAACTCATAACACAACACATGACACAACTCATACACATACTCACCACCTAGGCAATACAGCGGTGAATCTTGGTAACTGCGCAGACCGGGAGAAGCCCTCTCCACCCTATCCAGTGGTACTTGTCCACCTCCGGGTTTTTCCCAATGCCTTTGGGAAAAACTTATATCACATGGAGCCTTCTATAGGGACTTTTCTATATACGGCTCCCGATGCCTCTAGGGTAGCAGTGTCACATAGGCACAACTTTTACACTTTACCCATACCGAGTTTTAACATGTATTTTACACATAACACTCACATCTCCTTCGTTTTTCTCATGCACATTGTGTCTTCGTTTTTCTCCTAATCATGCTACTACAGATTTCAGGAGTTTAACACAGTAAGTTTACCAATCAAGTTGGTTTTAGACACTAACTAAGCACATTTCGATCATACGTAGATTATCACAATTCACATGAAAATACATAACTTTTTATTTACTGATCCAAATGACCTGAAATTTTAACCACACGTTGTTTTCGGGTTCAAGATCAACACTCAAATTTTTCAGATTTTTCTGAGCTAAATAGATTTACAGAAAATAAAATACCTAATTTGCATGCTATTAACAACTTAAGTTAACATGGGGTCTAACACATCTTGTAATTTAGCCACTTGCTGTTTAAATATAAGCTACTAACATATGCAGGAATTAGGATACAAATTACCCTAATTCATACATCTATGGATTGAACCCTACAAACCATTCTTGCATGCTTCTATTTTACCGAACCGAGCTTATTTACAAATTGCACAAGCATGGATAAGTTACCAAATTTGTAAACACAGATGCTGACCCACTGATCTTCATGACTAGACTTAAACCGAGGCATTCATACTAATTCAAATCATGAACAAGGATTTGCAAGATTATCTATAAGTCATGCTCACAAGTTTAAAAGATACCATTATCCCACATTCACCATCCCACACCACATTCATCCATACATCACAATTACAATATACATAGAGTATAAGGTTTACCATATATCCTCATCACGGAAAACATATCGAAATTAATACATAAGAAGGACAGAACAGCTCACTGTTCTGTCCAGAGGAACTAGGCGGCGGTCTCTGGCCGCTGACTCAGGGTCAGCGGCATGGTCGATGGACGCCAAGCTCATCACAGGCGTCCAGGGACCTTGCCGTCGAACCAGGTCTGTGCAGAAACACAGACCCGAGCTCTGAATCTTGGGTGAATAGGAGGGTTTAGGACTCGAGGAAAAATCCATAAAAATAGCAAAACCCACCTAGACTCATACGGGGCATCACATAGATAGGTCACTTGCCTTTCAAAATTCCTCCAAGGGATTTATGGCTTGGTGAAGACCTCCTTGGGCAGTCCCAAGAAGTTGCAGAAACGCCTCTAGATCACCTTCCTCCGGCTTCTGGTGAGCTCCACAGCACGGGGATGATGGTACCTTCTCCTTTGCTCCAGCTTCCTTCTTGTCGCAGTAGATGGCCGGATCAACCTCCAGGGGCGGATTTGGGGTGCTAAAAGGGTTTTTTTCTCACAGACTTTCTCTAGGGTTTTTCTTTCTCTATTTCTCCTCTTGCAAGGTGAAGTGAGGAGTGGGAGGGACCAAATTCGGGTTCAGACCTAAGGAGAGCTCCTCCCCACTCACCATACCGATGTGACAACCTGAGAGCCGTTGGGGGACATCCCCCAATGGTGGCCATGCCTTGCTCCCGGATTTTCTGGCTCTGCAATGCATGCAGTCCAGAATTGGCGTCCATATCGCTGGACGCCGGAGTTAGTGTTGGCGTCCATGTCTGGACGCTGACACTGGCTCAACGGCCTGGGCTTGACGCCAAGGTGCCTTCGGCCAGAACCCTAATTATGCAGAAAACCACGCATACCAAGCTTATATACATGCAATATGTATACGGTATTATATCCATACTATCACCATGCAATACATACCTTATTTATATTTAATATAAACACATTGACGCTGATTGGCCCTTCGGCCAGAACTTGAAACATGCAGAAACCATGCTTACTCTATATATATACATACAATGTATAAGGTGTAACATGTACATTACCATACCAGCAATCATATCATTTATACCTAGGCATACACAAGCATACATAAATACACTAAGATAGATGTACGTAGATATCTACCTATGCGTACATGATGTTTTTCATAATGTGACTCAACACACGGCAAATAGAATGACAAGAATTGTGAGGGCTTCGCAAATCATTAGGAGGTGATATGAGTTAGGTTAGCTAGGAATAATCTATTCGATAAAATATTCCTTGCACACACACACTTGTTTGACATATATAGTATACACATACGGGTGTAGCATACTTATGTACTTATGCTTGAAATAGATGGATACAACATGCGCACCGGTAATTAGATTAACTTACACAACTTTACCTAACATTGCTTAAGTACTATATGCATAGGATTCCTTAATATGTACTATATGCATAATTTAGCCAATTGACTATTCTCACCTAAATATCATAAAATACATGCATGTTATTCTTGAGGAGTATAGAATTTCAATATAAACCACTAATTATACCTACCATGCTTGAACTCTTTATGCATATGCAATGTACGAAGTACAATATACACATTAGCTAAACCATGCAAATGAGCAACGCTTACAACTAATCATACACATGCATACACAATTACACCAAGGTGTTATGCATGTAGAATTAGGTATACAATTGTCACACGCACAAGATAACATACATACGTACATACACATATGTACTTCATACACTCCCATACAAAATTCCATGAAATAGGTAGTATAGGATATTCTTCAATATTTAGATAGCACACGCATAGTATTATTCAAGTATCCTAGTCAGAGATTCTTGGTATTCATAATAACACCTCTAATTAGCTAATTGTTCACTTCCACATAATCATCATATACACCATGTATACATATATAGATATTCGCACATGCTCATATTCAAAAGAAGGATAAAACTTATAGTAGGCACAATGACTACGCATGCTAAGCACACAACAACCGAACACCCCAACACACCATTCCCATACATACATATATATAAAGAGAATAAAAATTCGGGTCTCACACCCTCCCCCTCTAGAAAAATCTTCGTCCTCGAAGATCGCATCGAGTACCTGTGGTGACGTCGCCGAGGTCATCACCATTTACTCCTTGCTCCCTTATTACCGTCGATGAAGCACCTCGTGGAGTAAACTTTGTCTTCAGGTTCGGACACTCTTTAAGCCGATGATCTTTGCTTCCACATTTAAGACACCTTCCTTCCTTCCTCCAACATGCTTTCCCCCCATGACGCTTCCCGCACTGGGTGCACTCGGGCTTCTCGATGCTTGAGGCCACAGTTGATTGTTGACCTTCCAAGGTTTTCTCCTTCTTTCTATCTTGCCTTTGGAATGGCTTGATCATATTCTCCTTTGGAGTTGCCTCCCCCTCTGGGAGAGATCCCGCTCCTTTCTCTTGCTGGGTGGTCACACCTAGAAGTTCTCCTAAGGTACGTGAATCGAGTTCCAGAAGTCTAGCCCTTACTGATGGCTTAAGTCCTTTCACGAAATTCTTCAGCTTGCGGTTCTGCTCATACCTCCGAGACTGAGCACCACGTCTACCACGTCCAGCCATAGTCTGTAAAATAAATAACTCAATTAGAACCTAGTTACTACATTCTAACTATTCTCCTATTATCTTCCATCTACTATTAGTAGATTTTATATATATGGACAATTCCCTATGAAGACTTTGCAATGATGTGACGGTGATGGCCTATCCATGTACAGTCTCAACCTTATGCTCTGAACCAATCTCTGTAACGACCCTCTTCATACCGGTACGATTATACCAATCCCCATCGGTAAAAAGGGCGTCGTCACAGTGGGACATGTACCCAACACTGGTCAATAGGTTGATATGTACCTGGATAGCAATAGAGTACAGCGGAATAAAATAAACAACTCAACTCTTAACCCGTCACCACACACATTCCACAATCTAAATAGCGAAATGGAAAGACAATGTCCACATTAATACAAAATAAAGAGAACTACAATGTCCAAATATTGTTCATACAATAATCCTTTTTGTGCAAAGAAAAGTACAACTGGTAACAGCTCCACAAATAGTCTTCTATATGATGATCCTCGTCACGCTTCCTTCTAGTGCACGATACCTGTCAACCTGTACGCCGAAGCAAGAGTGAGTCCAAAGACTCAGCAAGCAACACTACCCATAACATACACGTATAGTCATAGGGGTTTTACATGCACATTTACAATTTTCAAACATGGCATACTAGTCATTTCCGAAGTTTCAACCTATCATGAAAGTTTGACAAGTTTATACATGGATCATGCTTTCGTATTTGTAGGAATAAAATTTACCTATCACATGCTCTCTATTCAATTTACTTATGAAACTTGTCTTTAAGAACCAAGACATGAGAGCTACTAACATGAACATCGTGCACACATGAAAGGAAACACAACTAGCATGGATCTTACATGTTTTTAGACAAATACATGGACATTTCTACATGCTTTAGGTTGCTGATTTCACATGATTCATGGCTATAAATCTACACATGAGAGCTACAACGTTGCTATAAAACATATCATGTGAACAAACAATCATGTTATCTTGTACACAAACTCATTGGTTACCCCTAACATGGATTCTAGACATTTTTGCCCATAATACATGATGATAATAACATAAATTCACTAATTTCACATGATTTCAGATTTGTCTCACATGTGTTTCAATAACATATTCTCGCATTTTCAGTTTCACATGATTGCACACTTACTCATTCACATTGTTCGCTTTTACACTTTGACATGTACGCATGTTCACACTTACACCATTTACTCATTTCCACATCATTTTCTCTACCACTTTCACTTCTCACATATCACGTCGATTGCACTTACCACGTGCATCTTGGGCACTTACCACGTGCCATGTTCACATATTTCACACTTTAGTCATTTTTCATTACTTAAACGATTTGCCATGACACATAGTCCTAACCACCAGTAGAGGACACTAACAAATATCTCATAGCTCGTGCTCATTCCTTAGCACAGCTCTCAACACAACTCATAACACAACACATGACACAACTCATACACATACTCACCACCTAGGCAATACAGCGGTGAATCTTGGTAACTGCGCAGACCGGGAGAAGCCCTCTCCACCCTATCCAGTGGTACTTGTCCACCTCCGGGGTTTTCCAATGCCTTTGGGACAAACTTATATCACATGGAGCCTTCTATAGGGACTTTTCTATATAGGCTCCCGATGCCTCTAGGGTAGCAGTGTCACATAGGCACAACTTTTACACTTTACCCATACCGAGTTTTAACATGTGTTTTACACATAACACACATCTCCTTCGTTTTTCTCATGCACATTGTGTCTTTGTTTTTCTCCTAATCATGCTACTACAGATTTCAGGAGTTTACACAGTAAATTACCAATCAAGTTGGTTTTAGACACTAACTAAGCACATTTCGATAGTATACGTAGATTATCACAATTCACATGAAATACATAACTTTTTATTTACTGATCCAAATGACCTAAAATTTTAACCACATGCTGTTTTCGGGTTCAAGATCATACACTCAAATTTCAGATTTTTCTGAGCTAAATAGAATTTACAGAAAATAAAATACCTAATTTGCATGCTATTAACAACTTAAGTTAACATGGGGTTAACACATCTTGTAATTTAGCCACTTGCTGTTTAAACATAGCTACTAACATATGCAGGAATTTAGGATACAAATTACCCTAATTCATACATCTATGGATTGAACCCTACAAACCATTCTTGCATGCTTCTATTTTTACCGAACCGAGCTTATTTACAATTGCACAAGCATGGATAAGTTACCAAAATTTGTAAACACAGATGCTGACCCACTGATCTTCATGATTAGGCTAAAACCAAGGCATTCATACTAACTCAAATCATGAACAAGGATTTGCAAGATTATCTACAAGTCATGCTCACAAGTTTAAAAGATACCATTATCCCACATTCACCCATCCCACACCACATTCATCCATACATCACAATTACAATATACATAGAGTATAAGGTTTACCATATATCCTCATCACGGAAAACATATCGAAATTAATACATAAGAAGGACAGAACAGCTCACTGTTCTGTCCAGAGGAACTAGACGGCGGTCTCTGGCCGCTGACTCAGGGTCAGCGGCATGGTCGATGGACGCCAAGCTCATCCCAGGCGTCCAGGGACCTTGCCGTCGAACCAGGTCTGTGCAGAAACACAGACCCGAGCTCTGAATCTTGGGTGAATAGGAGGGTCTAGGACTCGAGGAAACCATAAAAATAGCAAAACCCACCTAGACTCATACGGGACACCATAGATAGGTCACTTGCCTTTCACAATTCCTCCAAGGGATTTATGGCTTGGTGAAGACCTCCTTGGGCAGTCCCAAGAAGTTGCAGAAACGCCCTCTAGATCGCCTTCCTCCGGGCTCCTGGGTGTGAGCTCCACAGCAGGGGATGATGGGTAGGCCTTCTCCTTTGCTCCAGCTTCCTTCTTGTCGCAGTAGATGGCCGGATCAACCTCCAGGGGGTCGGATTTTGGGGTGCTAAAAGGGTTTTTCTCACAGACTTTCTCTCTAGGCTTTTCTTTCTCTATTTCTCCTCTTGCAAGGTGAAGTGAGGAGTGTGGAGGGACCAAATTCGGTTCAGACCTAAGGAGAGCCCCTCACCCACTCACCATACCGATGTGACAACCTGAGAGCCGTGGGGGACATCCCCCAATGGTGGCCATGCCTTGCTCCCGGATTTTCTGGCTCTGCAACGCATGCAGGTCAGAGAAATTGGCGTCCATATCGCTGGACGCCGGAGTTAGTGTTGGCGTCCATGTCTGGACGCTGACACTGGCTCAACGGCCTGGGCTTGACGCCAAGGTGCCTTCGGCCAGAACCCTAAATTATGCAGAAAACCACGCATACCAAGCTTATATACATGCAATATGTATACGGTGTTATATCCATACTATCACCATGCAATACATACCTTATTTATATTTAATATAAACCATTGACGCTGATTGGCCCTTCGGCCAGAACTTAAAACATGCAGAAACCATGCTTACTCTATATATATACATACACATAAGGTGTAACATGTACATTACCATACCAGGCAATCAATATCATTATACTTAGGCATACACAAGCATACATAATACACTAAGATAAGATGTACGTAGATATCTACCTATGCGTACATGATGTTTTTTCATAAGTGTGACTCAACACCGGCAAATAGAATGGCAAGAATTGTGAGGCTTCGCAAATCATTAGGAGGTGATATGAGTTAGGTTAGCTAGGAATAATCTATTCGATAAAATATTCCTTGCACACACACACTTGTTTGACATATATATAGTATACACCACGGGTGTAGCACACTTGAGTATCTATACTTGAATAGATGGATACAACATGCGAACCGGTAATTAGATTAACTTACACAACTTTACCTAACATTGCTTAAGTACTATATGCATAGGATTCCTTAATATGTACTATATGCATAATTTAGCCAATTAACTATTCTCACCTAAATATCATAAAATACATGCATGTTATTCTTGAGGAGTATAGAATTTCAATATAAACCACTAATTATACCTACCATGCTTGAACTCTTTATGCATATGCAATGTACGAAGTACAATATACACATTAGCTAAACCATGCAAATGAGCAACGCTTACAACTAATCATACACATGCATACAACATTAACACCAAGGTGTTAGCATGTAGAATTAGGTATACAATTGTCACACACGCACAAGATAACATACATACGTACATACACATATGTACTTCATACACTCCTATACAAAATTCCATGAAATAGGTAGTATAGGATATTCTTCAATATTTAGATAGCACACACACGCTTAGTATTATTCAAGTATCCTAAGTCAGAGATTCTTGGTATTCATAATACACCTCTAATTAGCTAATTGTTCACTTCCACATTAATCATCATATACACGCATGTATACATATATAGATATTCGCACATGCTCATATTCAAAAGAAGGATAAAACTTATAGTAGGCACAATGAACTACGCATGCTAAGCACACAACAACCGAACACCCAACACACCATTCCCATACATACATATATATAAAGAGAATAAAAATTCGGGGTCTCACAGATTCAGTATATATCAATATGATAGATCCATATTATGTTACTTGTCAGTTGGAACAGTGAGGTTAAAATCAGTAATGAGAACTTATTGTGTATTATTATGTATGAGTGTGTGCATGGGAAGTGAGAGAACAAGTGATATATGTGTGTAAAATGGTTAATATGATAAGATAAACATTTGCCCATCAGACACCACCCTAGATGCTTGAGTTGTGCTGTAGTAGTGCCCCTACGGAAAAGCTCAATAGGATATGTGATACCCTAGATAATGGTCTTGATAATTGTTATACCTTGGCAAAAGGTCTTGAGAACTTCTGTAGGTGGACAGGTTTCACTGGTAATGGTGGGAGGGCTTTCCCCAGTTTCTACAGAACTAACTGATCACTGTGGCCGGTGATTAAGTACATGAATGTGAATTGTGTTGTTATATGATCATCTATGGTGGTTTGGGATGTGTCTTGGCATTATGTTAAAACTGAACATAGGTATGATGTGAAAAGTGATATGTGTTTATGGCACAAGGTATATGCAAGATATATGTAAATGTGGCACATATTATGTGCAAAGTGAAATGATAACAAATGTGAATTGAAAGTGAACCAATGGGAAACGTGTGTAAGTGATTGTGTGATAGAGTAAAAGTGAGCGTAGGTGAAAGCCAAGGTTAAGTATATGTATGCATGTCACGAGAAAATAGTACAAGTTAAATGGTAATATTGTTTAATTGATATCCTGTCTATTGCTATCTATAAATGTGTGTTATAGTACCCATGAATTAGATCATTCCTTGGTGTGCATGTGTTTAATATAGTATTTGTCAAATGATCAAAGTGATGTTACTTTTAGTACCAAGTGTAAGTTATGTTTTCATATCCATGAATTAGAACTACTTGATGTACATGTGTTAAAAATTATGTTATGTAGTTTAATGTGATCCATATGCAAGTGTTATGCGATTGTGATAAAATTTATATAAAACAGCAAGCTAGAGGTATAGTAAAGTGTTATTTTGCAAGTAAAGTGAGTTAGAAATCCTGCTAGAGTGCTACCTATCTTGTATATGTTTCCATGACTTAGTTATGCAATTATACATGACTTGAGTAAAGTATGAAAACATGTGAATGTGTATTTGTACTCATGTTAATGATACCATGTTATTAGTAATCTTTGTTTAGATTATAGTTTTACATGTGTTAGAATAGTCGTTTAATACAATTCCATGTGATTTTATTTATGTTATAGCATAAGCATGTATGACATTAATTACTGAAATTCTATTGTGTTAAATTGTTTGAAAGCATGTATGTTTTGAATCTTTAGTTACTTGCTGAGTCTATTGTGTAGACTCACTCATGCTAAAATTTCAAGAAATTTAGCATAGAGGAGCTAGGATATTTGAAGTGGGGTTGGAAGAGTGGATTGAAGATTGAAATTTTATTTCTCATAGTATGTAATGCTACAATTGTAATTTGAATTTTGCTCATTATGTACTTGGAGTTGGCTATGTATTTGGAAATATTGTGTTTATGTTATCTCTTGTTGGACTATATAGACTGTGTATGTGAATTAAAAGTTGATAGAATAAGATTTATTTAAATTTCGTTGCGTTATTCATTTCTATTTGTGTATATCTCAGCTCACTTGTTACTTGATGGGGTATTCTCCCCTGTAGCGCTTGCTCTCATCCGATTGCTTGGTAAACCGTACCGGGTGGAAGTGGGTCGTTACAGAGATGGTATCATAGACCTTGGTTGAGATTATACATGGATAGCCTCAACTAATTTACATTTCTAAGTCTTTGTAGTGGATAGCAATTTGGAGGAATAACTAAGATAGGATTAGAAAAGTGATAAAGTAAATGCATTATATGGATTGAACCCTACAAACCATTCTTGCATGCTTTATTTCCACCGAACCGAGCTTATTTACAAATTGCACAAGCATGGATAAGTTACCAAAATTTGTAAACACAGATGCTGACCCACTGATCTTCATGATTAGCTAAACCAAGGCATTCATACTAACTCAAATCATGAACAAGGATTTGCAACATTATCTATAAGTCATGCTCACAAGTTTAAAAGATACCATTATCCCACATTCACCATCCCACACCACATTCATCCATACATCACAATTAACAATATACATAGAGTATAAGGTTTACCATATATCCTCATCACGGAAAACATATCGAAATTAATACATAAGAAGGACAGAACAGCTCACTGTTCTGTCCAGAGGAACTAGACGGCGGTCTCTGGCCGCTGACTCAGGGTCAGCGGCATGGTCGATGGACGCCAAGCTCATCCCAGGCGTCCAGGGACCTTGCCGTCGAACCAGGTCTGTGCAGAAACACAGACCCGAGCTCTGAATCTTGGGTGAATAGGAGGGTCTAGGACTCGAGGAAAAATCCATAAAAATAGCAAAACCCACCTAGACTCATACGGGGACATCATAGATAGGTCACTTGCCTTTCACAATTCCTCCAAGGATTTATGGCTTGGTGAAGACCTCCTTGGGCAGTCCCAAGAAGTTGCAGAAACGCCCTCTAGATCGCCTTCCTCCGGCTTCCTGGTGAGCTCCACAGCAAGGGATGATGGTAGGCCTTCTCCTTTGCTCCAGCTTCCTTCTTGTCGCAGTAGATGGCCGGATCAACCTCCAGGGGTCGGATTTGGGGGTGCTAAAAGGGGTTTTTCTCACAGACTTTCTCTAGGGTTTTCTCTTCTCTCTATTCTCCTCTTGCAAGGTGAAGTGAGGAGTGGAGGGACCAAATCGGGTTCAGACCTAAGGAGAGCCCCTCACCCACTCACCATACCGATTTGACAACCTGAGAGCCGTTGGGGGACATCCCCCAATGGTGGCCATGCCTTGCTCCCGGATTTCTGGCTCTGCAACGCATGCAGGTCAGAGAAATTGGCGTCCATATCGCTGGACGCCGGAGTTAGTGTTGGCGTCCATGTCTGGACGCTGACACTGGCTCAACGGCCTGGGCTTGACGCCAAGGTGCCTTCGGCCAGAACCCTAAATTATGCAGAAAACCACGCATACCAAGCTTATATACATGCAATATGTATACGGTATTATATCCATACTATCACCAGCAATACATACCTTATTTATATTTAATATAAACACATTGACGCTGATTGGCCCTTCGGCCAGAACTTAAAACATGCAGAAACCATGCTTACTCTATATATATACATACACGTATAAGGTGTAACATGTACATTACCATACCAGGCAATCAATATCATTCATACTAGGCATACACAAGCATACATAAATACACTAAGATAGATGTACGTAGATATCTACCTATGCGTACATGATGTTTTTCATAAGTGTGACTCAACACCCGGCAAGATAAATGACAAGAATTATGAGGGCTTCGCAAATCATTAGGAGGTGATATGAGTTAGGTTAGCTAGGAATAATCTATTCGATAAAATATTCCTTGCACACACACACTTGATTTGCATACATATAGTATACACACACGGGTGTAGCATACTTATATCTTATGCTTGAATAGATGGATACAACATGCGCACCGGTAATTAGATTAACTTACACAACTTTACCTAACATTGCTTAAGTACTATATGCATAGGATTCCTTAATATGTACTATATGCATAATTAGCCAATTGACTATTCTCACCTAAATATCATAAAAATACATGCATGTTATTCTGAGGAGTATAGAATTTCAATATAAACCACTAATTATACCTACCATGCTTGAACTCTTTATGCATATGCAATGTACGAAGTACAATATACACATTAGCTAAACCATGCAAATGAGCAACGCTTACAACTAATCATACACATGCATACACAAATACACCAAGGTGTTATGCATGTAGAATTAGGTATACAATTGTCACACGCACAAGATAAATACATACGTACATACACATATGTACTTCATACACTCCCATACAAAATTCCATGAAATAGGTAGTATAGGATATTCTTCAATATTTAGATAGCACACGCATAGTATTATTCAAGTATCCTAAGTCAGAGATTCTTGGTATTCATAATACACCTCTAATTAGCTAATTGTTCACTTCCACATTAATCATCATATACACCATGTATACATATATAGATATTCGCACATGCTCATATTCAAAAGAAGGATAAAACTTATAGTAGGCACAATGAACTACGCATGCTAAGCACACAACCCGAACACCCAACACACCATTCCCATACATACTATATATAAAGAGAATAAAATTCGGGGTCTCACAGATTCAGTAATAAATATTACAATCCATATTATGATTACTTGTCAGTTGGAACAGTGGGTTAAAATCAGTAATGAGAACTTAAACTTATGTGTGTATGAATTATGTATGAGTGTGTGCATGGGAAGTGAGAGAACAAGTGATATATGTGTGTAAAAGGTTAATATGAAAGATAAACAATGTGCCCATCAGACACTACCACTAGATGCTTGGAGTTGTGCTGTAGTAGTGCCCCTACGGAAAAGCTCAATAGGATATGTGATACCCTAGATAAGGGTCTTGATAAATTGTTATACCTTGGCAAAAGGTCTTGTGAAATTCTGTAGGTGGACAGGTTCCACTGGTAATGGTGGGAAGGGCTTTCCCCGTTTCTACAGGAACTAAGACTTGATCACTGTGCCGGTGATTAAGTACATGAATGTGAATGTGTGTGTGTTATATGATCATCTAGTGGTGGTTTGGATGTGTCTTGGCATTATGTAAAAATGAACATAGGTATGATGTGAAAAGTGATATGTGTTTATGGCACAAGGTATATGCAAGATATATGTAAATGTGGCACATATTATGTGCAAAGTGAAATGATAAGAAATATGTGAATATGAAGTGAAAACAATGGGAAACGTGTGTAAGTGATTGTGTGATAGAGTAAAAGTGAGCGTAGGTGAAAGCCAAGGTTAAGTATATGTATGCATGTCACGAGAAAATAGTACAAGTGTAAATGGTAATATTGTTTAATTGATATCCTGTCTATTGCTATCTATAATGTGTGTTAGTACCCATGAATTAGATCATTCCTTGGTGTGCATGTGTTAATATAGTATTTGTCAAATGATAAAAGTGATGTTACTTTTAGTACCAAGTGTAAGTATATGTTTTCATATCCATGAATTAGAACTACTTGATGTACATGTGTTAAATTATGTTATGTAGTTTAATGTGATCCATATGCAAGTGTTATGCGATTGTGATAAAATTTATATAAAAACCAAGCTAGAGGTATAGTAAAGTGTTATGTTTGCAAGTAAAGTGAGTTAGAAATCCTACTAGGAGTGCTACCTATCTTGTATATGTTTCCATGACTTAGTTATGCAATATACAATGACTTGAGTAAAGTATGAAACATGTGAATGTGTATTGTACTCATGTTAATGATACCATGTTATTAGTAATCTTGTTTAGATTATAGTTTTACATGTGTTAGAATAGTCGTTTAATACAATTCCATGTGATTTTATTTATGTTATAGCATAAGCATGTATGACATTAATTACTGAAATTCTATTGTGTTAAATTGTTAGAAAGCATGTATGTTTTGAATCTTTAGTTACTTGCTGAGTCTATTGTGTAGACTCACTCATGCTAAACATTTCAAGAAATTTAGCAGTAGAGGAGCTAGCAAGATTTGAAGTGGGGTTGGAAGAGTGGATTGAAGAATTGAAATTTTATTTCTCATAGTATGTAATGCTACAATTGTAATTTGAATTTTGATCATATGTACTTGGAGTTGGCTATGTATTTGGAAAATATTGTGTTTATGTTATCTCTTGTTGGACTATATAGACTGTGGTATGTGAATTAAAAGTTGATAGAATAAGATTTATTTAAATTTCGTTGCGTTATTCATTTCTATTTGTGTATATCTCAGCTCACTTGTTACTTGATGGGGTATTCTCCCCTGTAGCGGCTTGCTCTCATCCGATGTGCTTGGTAAAACCGTACCGGGTGGAAGTGGGTCGTTACAGAGATGGTATCATAGACCTTGGGTTGAGATTATACATGGATAGCCATCAACTAAATTCACATTTCTAAGTCTTTGTAGTGGATAGCCAATTCGGAGGAATAACTAAGATAGGATTAGAAAAGTGATAAAGTAAATGCATTATAATATGTTAGGAGTAAGAAAAAAAATGGAGTTTAACTTGGTGTTTGTTTTGTAGTAATGGCTGGAAGGACTCATCATTCGGGCGTGCCTATACAGAATGAGGATCCAAGGAGGACTGACGGTGAGCAGCAGGAAGTACCAGCACCTCAGGGACCACCTGCACCACCCCCGCCACCTTTGGCTGACTACGGTACGTTCATGCAAGGGCTTGTACAAGTAGTGCAAACTCAAGCTCAGACGCAAACAGCTCTTTAGACTCTGCTTCAGGCTCATGTTCCAGCACCAGCTCAGCAGGACCGTAATATAGGAGGTGTATCGATCATGGAGAGGTTCAAGCAGATGGCTCCGCCTCTTTTTAAGGGGGAGAGTCAGCCGTTAGTTGCAGAGAGTTGGCTCAGGGAAATCGAGAAGATATTTAGAGCCATCAGGTGTGCAGAGGATGACAAGGTCAGTCTGGCGACATACATGCTTCAGGAGCGAGCGGATGTGTGGTGGTCTTCCATTCTTCGCACGTAGTTTGAGGGAGTGGAGTTAGAGGTGACCTGGGAGGAATTTGTGAGGTTGTTTGAGGCCAAGTATGTCCCCGAGCACATACAGAACAAAATGGAGCAGGAATTCTTGACGTTGACTCAGGGATCGATGACAGTTTTGGAGTATGAGGCTAGATTTGCGGAGTTGACTAGATATGCATAACACATAGTTGTTGATGAGAGGCGCAAGGCAAGGAGGTTTTTAATGGGGCTTAGACCGTCATTGAGAGCTAGACTAGCGGCATTTGACCATAGAACTATGGATGTAGCTTTTAGTGCGGTGTGCAAGCAAGAGTGTATAATGGAGTTAAAATTGGCAGAGAAGAAAGCTCGGTTAGAAAGGTTACTAGAACCATTTCAATGGCAAAAGAGGAAGATGAAGAAGCTCATGGAAGGGCAGCAATCAACTATGGTACCAACCGAATCAACATCGCAGTCAGTAGCTTCGGCAGGCAGCGAGAAGCCCGTATGTGTGCATTATGGCAAGCGCCATGGCGGAGACGTGTGTTGGATGAGGTCGGGAAGATGTCTCAAGTGTGGTAGTAAGAATCATCGGATTATAGAGTGTCCGAATCAGAAGAAAAGGTTCATTCCCTGAGATGTTCCAGTAGCGAAGAAGCCAGCGGCAAGAACTTAAGCACCGGTCTAAGTGGACTGGAAGTGACACCGACCATGTCACTAAAGGTACATGATCCGATCTTCGAGGACGAAGATCTTTTTAAGGGGGAGAGGGTGTAAGGCCACCGAATTTTGTCCACTTATATTTTATGTATGTGATGTTTGCTTGTTCTTGCATATATGGTGTGCACAAAATTTGTGCATGTTATAATTGTTAATTTCTCATGTGCATGTGTATGTATATACATCTATAATACTCTTGTGAATATAAATTCTTAACTCATTTTGTACATATAGTATTTATTTAAATCCTGTGTATATTGAATTAAAACCATGCTACATATATAATATGTAAGTATTGCTACATATAATCATAGGAATAAATGTATGTATGTTATTTATACATATTATCTTTAATTAAGATTAGTGTAAGTTATACTTAAATAAAAATTATGAAATGCATGTATTTTATGTGGTGAAGGTTTGTGTAATTACTTTTACATATATTAAATTATTTGGGTGTGTTTATGCAATTATTTTAAGGTTTACTGGTGTTTTGGCCTAGTGGCACTGCTCGGTGATTGGCGTCCACATCACTGGACGTCAATGCCCTATTGGCGGCCACCCCCTGCCAGGTTGACTACAACCGATGTTGACGTCAATATCCTACTGCGTAACGGTTCTAGATTTGTTAATGCCCGCATTTTGGCCTGTTCCAGTTTAGGAAACCCATCCTAATGAGTAGGAGACCTACCCTAGTGCGTACCCCAACCCCCAAGTCCATAAAATACCCATCCTAGGGCGAGGGGAAGGTTTTTAGCATGGTGGAAACCCTAGCACCCGAAATGGTGAAAAGTTGATCTTTGACGACTTCGATCCGGCGACTGGAAGAGCTTTCTCAGGAGCTACAACATCTGGAACATAGCCAACACTTTCAAGAAGAGATCCCAACTCCGAAGAGCAAGCTTCATCAACAGAAGAACCCGAATCTGGGAGGTTTTGGAGGCTCTTTGGCACTGGCCGAGGGGAGCTTCTCTGACCATTAAAACCGTCTGTAGATTTTTACAAAGGTAAGTAACCAATAGATATCAATCCTATACATGTCCCCTAGGTTCCAGCATTTTTCTGGATTTTTCCTCGAGTCCTGGAACCCCAAATTCCCATTTGTATTGAGTGTTGTCTGTGTGTGCTGCTGGAAAGAAGTTGGCGGCAACATCTGTTGCAGTCAAGTTCTTCAGTTGGCGGTAAGGGATGTTGCAGTTGAAAGTAAACGGCCGCATCCCCTGACGTCTACTTCTTCAGTGTCCTGAAAATGTACTGTTTGATCTTCTTTCGTTGTTTAAATGATTTCTGAATATGTGTACATACTATAAATTTTATGTGGGGTCATATATAGTCATTAGGTCATATCATGAGGTTTTAGTGAATTTTCATGATTTGTGTAAATTATTAAAATTAGGATAATTTGACTATGAGCATATTCTGACATTGTTTAAATTGTGTAAATAGGTCAGTTGCGAGTTAGGGTTTCGTGAATTTTCTATAAACATATGATCGCTGTATTTACGCATTAGTTCTGTCATATTCAACTGTTTTACTAAAATTTTTACTTAAGATAAATTAGTGATGAATGCACCTGTAATTAGTTTTAATTGTTATAAAAGTATTTCCTGATCAGAAAAATCTGTAAAATTGTGAATGTGATATGTTTTCTGTCTTAATTCTGTGATAAAAATCTCATGTTATTTTGATAACAGTAGGTATTGTTATGGATTTTATATGAGAAAATGACCATATGAGCATGTTTAATGTGATTCAGTAAATTTCAATATGATAAGATCCATATTATGATTACTTGTCAGTTGGAACAGTGAGGTTAAAATCAGTAAATGAGAACTTATGTGTGTACGAGTTATGTATGAGTGTGTGCATGGGAAGTGAGAGAACAAGTGATATATGTGTGTAAAATGGTTAATGTGACAAGATAAACAAATGCGCCCATCAGACACTGCCACCCTAGATGCTTGGAGCTGTACTATAGTAGTGCCCCTACGGAAAAGCTCAATAGGATATGTGAAACCCTAGATAAGGGTCGTGATAAATTGTTATACCTTGGCAAAAGGTCTTGTGAAATCCTGTAGGTGGACAGGTTCCACTGGTAATGGTGGGAAGGGCTTTCCCCGGTTTCTGCATGAACTAAGACTTGATCACTGTGCTGGTGATTAAGTACATGAATATGAATGTGTGTGTGTTATATGATCATCTAGTGGTGGTTTGGGCTGTGTCTTGGCATTATGTAAAAATGAACATAGGTATGATGTGAAAAGTGATATGTGTTTATGGCACAAGGTATGTGCAAGATATATGTAAATGTGGCACATGTTATGTGCAAAGTGAAATGATAAGAAATATGTGAATATGAAAGTGAAAACAATGGGAAACGTGTGTAAGTGATTGTGTGATAGAGTAAAAGTGAGCGCAGGTGAAAGCCAAGGTTAAGTATATGTATGCATGTCACGAGAAAATAGTACAAGTGTAAATGGTAATATTGTTTAATTGATATCCTGTCTATTGCTATGTATAAATGTGTGCTATAGTACCCATGAATTAGATCATTCCTTGGTTTGCATGTGTTAATATAGTATTTGTCAAATGATAAAAGTGATGTTACTTTTAGTACCAAGTGTAAGTATATGTTTTCATATCCATGAACTAGAACTACTTGATGTACATGTGTTAAATATTATGTTATGTAGTTTAATGTGATCCATATGCAAGTGTTATGCGATTGTGATAAAATTTATATAAAAACAGCAAGCTAGAGGTATAGTAAAGTGTTATGTTTGCATGTAAAGTGAGTTAGAAATCATGCTAGGAGTGCTACCTATCTTGTATATGTTTCCATGACTTAGTTATGCAATTATACAATGACTTGAGTAAATTATGAAAACATGTGAATGTGTATTTGTACTCATGTTAATGATACCATGTTATTAGTAATCTTGTTTAGATTATAGTTTTACATGTGTTAGAATAGTCGCTTAATACAATTCCATGTGATTTTATTTATGTTATAGCATAAGCATGTATGACATTAATTACTGAAATTCTATTGTGTTAAATTGTTATAAAGCATGAATGTTTTGAATCTTTAGTTACTTGCTGAGTCTATTGTGTAGACTCACTCTTGCTAAACATTTCAAGAAATTTAGCAGTAGAGGAGCTAGCAAGATTTGAAGTGGAGTTGAAAGAGTGGATTGAAAAATTGAAATTTTATTTCTCATAGTATGTAATGCTACAATTGTAATTTGAATTTTGATCATATGTACTTGGAGTTGGCTATTTATTTGGAAAATATTGTCTTTATGTTATCTCTTGTTGGACTATATAGACTGTGGTATGTGAATTAAAAGTTGATGGAATAAGATTTATTTATATTCTGTTGCGTTATTCATTTCTATTAGTGTATATCTCAGCTCACTTGTTACTTGATGGGGTATTCTCCCCTGTAGCGGCTTGCTCTCATCCGATATGGGTTGGTAAAACCATATCGGGTGGAAGTGGGTCGTTACAATCATGGTTGACATCATACCGACACTCACTCACTCTCCCCCGTGCCCTTAGGTGGATGAGAGGATGAAGGGGGAATCTCCCTCAGCCCTATCGTGCTCCCCTCTACAGGGCCCTCGGGCCACCTAGCCTCCTCTTGGCTCCTCCACCGCCCGAAGGAACCTGTCAAGTAGTGCCCCACAGAGGTGTTGGGGACACCACTTTTGCTGGAAGACAAGCAACTCTGGCTCACTAATGTCGGAGCCTACTCCAAGCCTCTCATCTCCGCTCTAACAATTGAGATTGGCGCTCGGTCCCCATCTGGGTGCAAGCTCGTCAACCTTGCGATGTAGCCCTGCTGTCTCGTATGCCTAAGGGCATAAGTGCAGCTCCTCCACCTCCCTCTCTAGCTCAGCAACCCTGGTTGCCCATGCTAGAGCATCCCTCAACTCAACCTCCTCCAAATGGGAACATGGGTCAGGACAAGTAATAAGGAAAATTAAGGAATAAAGGGCATGAGGTTAGTGTCTTACCCGCTCAATGAGCTGAGTTGTGGCCTCCTCTACTCGGGCCACTACTGTCGCCAGCTAGCCCTCCAACGCTAAATGGATGGGCTAGCCATGGGATAAGGAAGAGCCACCTGCCATCTACTAAGACCGCTCGAGCTTAGCACGCTACAAGGAACACAAAGTCAAAAGCTGTAAGAATTAGGAGAGAGAGAAAGAGGTAGTATTCACTCACCAGCTCAATCATCGTTTGTTGTAACTCATCTCGCCGTTGGACGGTGGAGTGGAGGAGCCCCTGAAGGGTGGCAACTCTGCCCTCAGGGTCGAACTTCAAGCACAGATCATGTCAACCTAAGCAATTAATGATTAAAACATTTAGAAAAGGCTAAGTTAGAAGCACTCACCAAGTGTCGAGACCCTTGGTACA
Source organism: Colocasia esculenta (assembly GCA_014218235.1). Classification (NCBI taxonomy): domain Eukaryota; kingdom Viridiplantae; phylum Streptophyta; class Magnoliopsida; order Alismatales; family Araceae; genus Colocasia; species Colocasia esculenta. Next base: position 65,521,746 of record CM024761.1, read on the forward strand.
CCTTGGCCCCATACCTCCGTGCAAAGGCATGAAAGTAGTGCTTGTCACTAGAAGCCTTTGAGGTCACCTCCTGTCTGCACTACTGCTAGTCCTAGCACTCCCCAACAAAGGGAAGGGAGTTGCAGGTATGCCCACACCTGAAAAAGGAAGATAGTCAATTACATGAATCATAGTGAAGCATGAAAAGCAATAAAAGTAAAGGCAAGAAGTGTACCTACAAAAAGGGGAAGAAGTCGGCCACCCATGTCTCCTTGCAGGAGGTGCCAAAAATGTCAAAAAGGTACATTAGAAGGGCTGCATCCCAAGCATAGCACCCAAACTAGGTCAAGTCCTCCAATAGGGGCAGTCACTTGAAGCTCACCGGGGCACCTCTACGACCAAAGATGAGCACCCCGGTCATGAGGACCAAGAAGCGTCTTAGATCTTAGTATGCTGCTACTCCCTCCTCCTTCGACAGTGTCGCCCTGGCATCCTGTGTTAGCCATGCCATATACTCTCTTTGTCCATCTCCAATCATATGGTAGATGTCTGTTAGTCCTAGGCTTACCTATAGCCTCATCCGTGAGATCAGAGATGAACTCTCATGGTCCATCTCCAACCCCAACAGTCGCTCCACGAGCTCCTAATAACAAGTGTAGGTCACCCCTGTCACTTCCTGGCCATCCACTATCAGGCCAGTGATCTGTGCCACATCCTCAAGAGTGGGGATCATGTCACCCCACTGAAGCAGGAAGGCATGGCACTCGAGGTCCCACCTCTCCTTTAGCACATAGATCAACACCACATCTGGCGTGAGCTCATCTAGTCTCAAAAATGGACTAAATGCCATCTACTCTAGGTGGGTCCTCTAGAAATTTGGTAGCCCCTAGTACACTGCCCGAACTATAGCCCACCCTAGGCAGGACCTCAACATGCCCTACAAAACAGCCAAAAGATGTACAAGGTCAATCAAAAATTGAAGTGGGATACTCATGTTAGGGTGGCGACGAATCAGGTTGTCTCAATCTGAATGCGACACCGTGAATGTTACGTTATGTTTCATAATGCGATAGTCTGGTCGTCACATTATGAATGCGAAATCTATAGTGTCATGTTCATCCTGGTATTGTGACGACTATGTTGTCACTGTAGACGCGACATTTGGCCCATCCTCGCATTGGCCCATGGCTCATTAAGACTTGTTCAACTCATTGTTGACTCACCTCAGATCCCATGTAGACGTCCACATCAATCGCCGTTTACCCCATGTTGACGGCACAGTCCCTTGGCATTTATTCTGGTTGATGTCAACATAATGTGACATATGCATGATGTTGACGGTAGCATCGATTGACTTCAACCTGGGTTTACCTATTCTATGGAACTGTCTGGGTATCTTGCCCACTTCGCCCCTACTTCGGCCATGCCACGTATAGGGCCGTTCCCAACGAGCAACTGAGCCACCTTGGCACTCCCTTGACCCAGTAAAAGTCCTATGTGGCCTCCCTCCATTTGCCCTCACTTTCTACATGGATTGCCACTTTTACAAGTGTGCTTTCTCACAATTGAGCATTCAATGCTCCATAGCTCCGCCCCCACTGCCTATATATGAAGCTCATTGGCCTTCTTAGGAGAGGGGGAGGTACTGGACGAGCTAGAGCTTTAGTGCTTTGAGATAAGAGACAGAAAGAGTCCTTTGAGCCTTGAGAGCTTCAACACTTCTGTGCTTTCTATCTCCCACCATTTGGAGCGTCCAAGAGGCTTCACCACGAGCTAGAGGAGCCCACCAAGTAGCCACAAGAGTCTTCAATGGGGATTGTCTCCCTCTCCTTCCTCTCTTCCCTTCCTTTACTTTCTAGCCTTGCATGCTAGTCACTCTTCACACACACACCATCGAGCACGTAGTGCACACTCCCACACACCTAAAAGGGGTTTTCCAAACCAAAAACAGAGGGAAGAGGGGTGGTCATAACATTTGGCCACCCCTATTCTCAAGCCCGCAACCAATATGGGGCTCACCTTTTGGGTTGTTCTCCTTTATTTATGAGCATTTACTACACCATCTTAGAGTCTTATAGAGTCTTTTGGTCACAGGAACACCTTCAACAACATTGCGGAGCTGCTTCCTTTTCGACAGCTGAAAGAAGGGAAGTCGGCCTCCCCGCCATCAACTGCTCATGAGGCCATGTCGTCTTCATGATTTGAACACCTCCTAGGGCACAGGTAAGGCTCTTCCTTGGTCAACTCGGTTAAATGAGGTCAACACAAAGAAAGGAGGAGGACGGGATGAAGCCAGCACACAACCTCACTGAGAGCACGGGTAGGCGATCTCCAATACTCCAAAACAAAACATCTACAACTCTCTTCTGGCCATCACGGTGGGATAGGTAGACGTCAATCGTTGTTGATGTCTACCCAGGTAAACGTCCACATCTTGTGTCATTTAGTTTTTGTTAGCGTTCACTTCCTGTGTCGTAAACTCCATCTTAGTGTCCATCGTTCTTGCTGTCTACCAACTTCTGAATAACTTGACGTCATCTGTGTTGCCGTTTACCTTCACAGAAGTTGTTTCTGTCTAATTTTTTCTTTGTTTTCTTCTGTTTGCTTACTCTTTGGTCTCTGATGGTCCTATGTCACAGTGGTGGGTCTCATTTCTAATATGTTCTAGCATCCCCACACATTTAAGGATACCCCCTTCTTGATTTACAATCTTTTACTTGAGGATTCCCTCTCGGGTAAATTGGATTGGTTTCAAGAAGAACTCCATAAGTCCCTAAATTCCATGGATTCCCTCATGGTATCGGGCAGGAGGACCTTCAGCCTCCCAATTAGCTAGCCTATTCACCCGGTTTTGGGTGAGAAGTGAGAGAATTGGCCTCTGAAGATAAGTTAACACACAATCACAACATTTAAAATATTTTGGGCATTGTTTGACAACATTGTTTGTGTAGAAATCCATATTTCTCCTGATAACAATGTGGTTAATTGGCCTAATCATCTTAAAATTAGTAGGTTGTGTGCTAATAGACTCTTGGTTGAATTCTGTCAGCATGTCTAACAATCCAGCTTTTGAATATGATGATAATTTGAATGATGAGTTTGTTGGAATGGTCAATTATAAGATTCAACCTGAAGAATCAGTGTAATCATCCTCTCAAGCTGATAATGAAGAAGTGAGTTTAAGGTTCAATCCCGCTTATGCACATGAAACTCAAGATGACCCTGAAATCTCCCAACTTTTGCCCCGCTACTCGCCCGAGGGCATCATTTCTATGCACTCCAAGCATATGATTCAGGCGAAAGCTTCCACCTCTTCACCTTCTCCCTTTAAGGCCTCTTCATCCAAGCCCATTCTGAGGCCTCTCACTCCATCTCGGGTCCCCATCCCCACTCTTTCCCCTACTCCTCCTGTACCAACTCACATTCCAACCCCTCTTTCCGTTTATCCACCTTTCATTCAACCCACACCCCCCACTCAATACGAATCCGTCTCCAAATTTGAGATGGAGGGTTTTGTTAGGAAGCATTTGGATGAATCTCTATCCCTATCTAAACCTCATTCCATTCAAAACTATTGCAAGCTCCTAAATGCCTACTTTCCTCTGTGTTTCAAGGCCCCAAAGTACCGCAAATATGACGGGACCTCCGACCCTCAATTCCATCTCGCCGGCTTTCTCATGGACTCTCATCGGTTGCTATATGATCGAGTCTTCATGGTTCACCTCTTCCAACAATCGTTAGAAGGGGAAGCCTTGAGGTGGTTCACTGCCTTACCTGCATCCGATCTTCTTAACTTCGACATCATCTCTGAACGCTTCATTTCTCATTTTTCTTACATGGCCACCCTGTTGGGTTGTGAGTGAATGAACATTCATAATCATTGTTGTTATATGCTTATATGTTTTTGATGATGACATAAATATTGTGCAAACATGATATTGACTACATGATATCTAAATTGATGATTTGTTTATTGTAGAAGACTACATGATAAAAGGATGTGCATAAATATCTACAATAGTTGTCGATAACCACAGCCTTGCCAATCAGACATCCTGAAGAAACCCTCAGTAAAAAGCTTCTAGATGGATGACTTCAAGTAGTAGTTGTCGACAACCTCTTTGCGTCTGTCGACAACCAGTGATGACCATCAGACAACAAGGTTCTGGAAAAACCAAAGAAAGTAGTAGTTGTCGACAATCAGGATTCTTCTGTCGACAACCACTGTTGGCCTTCAACAATGAGCTTCTGGAAAATCAAAGCAAGTAGTAGCTGCAGACAACTAGGATGCATCTGTCAACAACCCAGCCTAAGCTTCAAGGATCCATTTCTGGATAGTAGACTTGCTGCAGTACCTGTCGACAACCGCAATGCATCTGTCGACAACCGTCGGTTAAGTTCCAACACGTTAGCAACATGTGCTCTTTATTAGGGCATCCTTTTGTCTTACATATGAATCCCAAGGTCTGTATGAGACAAGGACACACCTATATAAAGACTCCTTAGCCTCCTTTCTGGACTAAGGAGCCTCTACACCATTTGCAAGGCATAGAAGCATCCAGAGGAAGGATCCCCAGTGCTCTGTTCAAGCTCCAAGAACCAACAACCAGGAGATTCATTTCTGGAGATCAAATTGGAGCAAATTTCTCCTCAGAGCTCAAGCATCCACACCAAGTCATCTGCAATTCAAAGTCAGAGGTGGATCTGGACGAAGAACCTGATGAATTCAACTCTCCCATCTGTTCCTTCCACACTTTGAACTCTTCCTTGCAATTCATTTATTCAATTCAAGTGTGTGATGTTGAATTGAGCAATCCTTGTGCTCAATTCACGTGTGTGTGGTTTGATTTGAGATCTTGATCATCCCAAATTGTGTGTGTGTAATTGTTTATGTTGAACTTGCTTATAAGCAGTTTGGCGTGTGTGTGTGACAGGTGGATGTAGGATACACAAGTTGTGTAATCCAAAACACCTTAAATCATCGTGTTTTGTGGTTTACTTTGATCTATCGTTAGATGATTGATAGGCATAATTGTTTGATCTCACCTCTTTCACACTGCTAATCTTGTGTACACACTTTGCACACACAATTGGACTCAAATTCGATCTACATTCTCACTAGCTTTCCATATTCACTCTTAATCTAGAAATTAAGGTCTATTTGTTTTAAATTGGTGGTAATCTATTCAACCCCCATTCTAGATTCCCTTTAGGACTAATTCCACACACTCTACAATTGGTATCAGAGCGGGTTTCTACGATTTCATAGCTTAAATTGCTTGATCTAACGATCAGGAGAGATTATGCATGATGAATACTAGTAGGGGATTTTTAGCTGAAGGACTCTCACTGTCTAGGCCTCCCTTCTTTGATGGAACTGACTATACCTACTGGAAAAATCGTACGGAGGTATTTCTGAGAGCTCAAGACTATGAGCTGTGGAAGATTGTGATCAAAGGTGCTTATGAGCTTCCTAATGATGGGGAAACTTGGACAAGGGAGCAGATTAGAAGGGAAACTCTGAATTGGAGTGCTATGAACATGATGAAGTGTGCCGTGCATCCAAAAGAATACTCAAGAGTATCCGAACGCACATCTGCAAAGGAGATGTGGGACAAAATCGAACTCATCAATGAAGGTACGTCTGAGGTAAGAGTAACGAAAGCTAGCATACTTGTTTCTGATTACAAAATGTTTAAAATTAACAATGAAGAAACTATCTCAGACATGTTTGCTCGATTCATGATAATTATCAATGGTCTAAAAAGTCTTAAAAAAGAATACAGTGAAAGTGATTCAGTGAGGAAGATACTTCGGTCTCTTCCATCTTCTTGGCACACTAAGGCCACAGTCATTGAGGATTCTAAAGACTTGTCCACAATGAATTTAGTTGAACTGATAGGATCATTAATGACTTACGAAATCAATTTGAAAAGAAAAGAATCTGAGGTCACTCTAAGAAAATCAGTTGCATTGAAAACTTCTAGTAAAGCCTTATCAAGTTCTAAGAAAGAAATTGAATAAGAAAAGGATGAAAATGAAATGTCAAGTGCAAGCAAAAATGATGAGATAGCCATGCTGACTAGACAATTTAGGAAATTCCTTAAGTTCAGAAAGAAAGGACAAGGTAACTTCAAAACGCCTCTTAAAATATATTTTGCAAACAAGTTTGATACAAACAGAAAAAATGACATAGTTGTTTGCTGTAAGTGTAAAAAATAGGGGCATATGAGAGGTGAATGCCCAGAGCTCAAAAGCTGATAAAGAAGAAACATGCATACAAAAAGTCTAGAGCCATGATGGCAACATGGAGTGATGAAGATGAACGTGATCAAGAGGAATCTATGATGAGGATGAAGAAATCAATGCTTGAGGGCAAGGAGTGATGACTTTAATGAGGTAAACTCCTCCTTTGAAAGCTATATAGTTGAAGAAAGGGAAGAGGCTTACACTATGCTATTTGAAAATTTTGTGAATATCGATCCGAAAACAAAGCCTTGAAAAAGAAAACCAATAACCTTGTGCATAATTTAATGTTGATGAACAAGTTGAAATTATGAACATAGAAGTAAATTTATTGAAAAATAAAAAAATTTTCAATATTAAAATGGACTGCATGAAGGAAAAACGTCAAGAAAATGAAGAAGAAAACAAGCACAAAATGAATCTGTTGAAAAACTTCAAATGAGAATCAAAAGATTCAGAAGAAAATTGAAGAAGCTCAAAAGGAACTGAAAGACAAAAATGAAACTTTGTCAAGGTTTGTTAAGGGTAAGGAAACCTTGATGCTATGCTAGGAGTTAAGACAAAAACTAACATGGACTGGCGATTTCAATGTGAAAATCAGAAAAGATTTGGACAAATATTGATCACTTCATTTGTTCAGCACAATCCAATGTAAATAAGCAAGTTCATCTTGAGAACAAATATCTGAATGAGAAGAAAAACAAGTAGAAGAATTGGATTAGTCGACAAGTGAGAGCACCTGTCGACAAGTACCCATATCAAAAGTTGAATTGTCGATAGTATGACAGTCTGTCGATAGATCCAAACCAACAAAACTGTATAAAGGACAAAATTTCAAATCAACAGAAATTCACATGCTTAAAACAATACAAGAGAAAATCAAAAAATCAATTCCATTATGTAACTTTTGCAAATAGTTTGGTCATTCTGAGTTACATTGTGGGAATAAAATGAGAAAGATAATGCAACAAATGTTGATTCCAAAGCATTCCCTTTATAGCATGAATGAAAACATGGGACCCAAAGTAATTTGGATACCAAAATTCTTCTTCTGATTTGCCTTTGCAGGAAGGCCTAGCAGCCCAGAATCAAATATGTCGTACTTGGATAGTGGCTGCTCGAGCCACATGACGGGAGATAAAAAGAAATTCTACTTGCTGGTTGAAAAAGATGGTTACAAGTTGTTTTTAGAGGTAACATAAAGGCCAGATAATTTGCACAGGTAAGATAGGTAAGAATACTTCCAACTCAATTGAAATGTGTTGCTTATTGATGGTCTTAATCACAATTTACTAAGTATTAGTCAACTATGTGATACAACCCACAAGTTATCTTTGATTCACTAGCATGTCAAATAATTGATAATGAATCAGGAAGTGTTAAATTTTCTAGAAAAAGAGTCAATAACATTTATCTAGTTGATCTAGATGAACCAAAAAAAAAACTTGTATCTTGTTGCAAATAAAAAGAATCAACTCTCTTTACGGCATCGTAGGTTCAGTCATGCAAGCTTCAATATTTTGAACAAAATCATGAGATTGAAATTTGTGAAAGGACTTCCTTTAATTCACTATAGTAAGATTCTGTGATGCATGTGCACAGGGTAAACAAACTAGAAAATCCTTCAAATCCAATGCACCAATAATCACTTCAATAACAAGGGAGAGTATCCGAACGCACATCTGCAAAGGAGATGTGGGACAAATCGAACTCATCAATGAAGGTACGTCTGAGGTAAGAGTAACGAAAGCTAGCATACTTGTTTCTGATTACAAAAGTTTAAAATAACAATGAAGAAACTATCTCAGACATGTTTGCTCGATTCATGATAATTATCAATGGTCTAAAAAGTCTTAAAAAAGAATACAGTGAAAGTGATTCAGTGAGGAAGATACTTCGGTCTCTTCCATCTCTTGGCACACTAAGGCCACAGTCATTGAGGATTCTAAAGACTTGTCCACAATGAATTTAGTTGAACTGATAGGATCATTAATGACTTACGAAATCAATTTGAAAAGAAAAGAATCTGAGGTCACTCTAAGAAAAAGTTGCATTGAAAACTTCTAGTAAAGCCTTATCAAGTTCTAAGAAAGAAATTGAATAAGAAAAGGATGAAAATGAAATGTCAAGTGCAAGCAAAAATGATGAGATAGCCATGCTGACTAGACAATTTAGGAAATTCCTCAAGTTCAGAAAGAAAGGACAAGGTAACTTCAAAACGCCTCTTAAAATATATTTTGCAAACAAGTTTGATACAAACAGAAAAAAGAACATAGTGTTGCTATAAGTGTAAAAAATAGGGGCATATGAGAGGTGAATGCCCAGAGCTCAAAAATAAGCTGATAAAGAAGAAACATGCATACAAAAGTCTAGAGCCATGATGGCAACATGGAGTGATGAAGATGAACGTGATCAAGAGGAATCTAATGATGACTGTGAGGGCAAGGAGTGATGACTTTAATGAGGTAAACTCCTCCTTTGAAAGCTATATAGTTGAAGAAAGGGAAGAGGCTTACACTATGCTATTTGAAAATTTTTGTGAATATCGATCCGAAAACAAAGCCTTGAAAAAGAAAACCAATAACCTTGTGCATAATTTAAATGTTGATGAACAAGTTGAAATTATGAACAGAGAAGTAAATTTATTGAAAAAATAAAAAGAAATTTTCAATATTAAAATGGACTGCATGAAGGAAAAACGTCAAGAAAATGAAGAAGAAAAACAAGCACAAAATGAATCTGTTGAAAAACTTCAAAATGAGAATCAAAAGATTCAGAAGAAAATTGAAGAAGCTCAAAAGGAACTGAAAGACAAAAATGAAACTTTGTCAAGGTTTGTTAAGGGTAAGGAAAACCTTGATGCTATGCTAGGAGTTAAGACAAATACAACTAAACATGGACTGCGATTTCAATGTGAAAATCAGAAAAGATTTGGACAAATATTGATCACTTCATTTGTTCAGCACAATCCAAATGTAAATAAGCAAGTTCATCTTGAGAACAAATATCTGAATGAGAAGAAAAACAAGTAGAAGAATTGGATTAGTCGACAAGTGAGAGCACCTGTCGACAAGTACCCATATCAAAAGTTGAATTGTCGATAGGTATGACAGTCTGTCAATAGATCCAAACCAACAAAACTGTATAAAGGACAAAAATTTCAAATCAACAGAAATTCACATGCTTAAAACAATAACAAGAGAAAATCAAAAAATCAAATTCCATTATGTAACTTTTGCAAATAGTTTGGTCATTCTGAGTTACATTGTTGGAATAAAATGAGAAAGATAAAATGCAAACAAATGTTGATTCCAAAGCATTCCCTTTATAGCATGAATGAAAACATGGGACCCAAAGTAATTTGGATACCAAAATTCTTCTTCTGATTTGCCTTTGCAGGAAGGCCTAGCAGCCCAGAATCAAAATATGTCGTACTTGGATAGTGGCTGCTCGAGCCACATGACGGGAGATAAAAAGAAATTCTACTTGCTGGTTGAAAAAGATGGTTTACAAGTTGTTTTTAGAGGTAACAATAAAGGCCAGATAATTTGCACAGGTAAGATAGGTAAGAATACTTCCAACTCAATTGAAAATGTGTTGCTTATTGATGGTCTTAATCACAATTTGCTAAGTATTAGTCAACTATGTGATACAACCCACAAGTTATCTTTGATTCACTAGCATGTCAAATAATTGATAATGAATCAGGAAGTGTTAAATTTTCTAGAAAAAGAGTCAATAACATTTATCTAGTTGATCTAGATGAACCAAAAAAAAAACTTGTATCTTGTTGCAAATAAAAAGAATCAACTCTCTTTACGGCATCGTAGGTTCGGTCATGCAAGCTTCAATATTTTGAACAAAATCATGAGATTGAAATTTGTGAAAGGACTTCCTTTAATTCACTATAGTAAAGATTCTGTGATGCATGTGCACAGGGTAAACAAACTAGAAAATCCTTCAAATCCAATGCACCAATAATCACTTCAATACCGTTTGAACTGCTACACATGAACTTGTTTGGACCTACTAGAATACTTAGTCCCAATGGCAAACATTTTGGTTTTGTCATTGTAGATGATTTTTCTCGGTTCACTTGGGTCAGATTTCTAACTCATAAAAATGAAACACTGAAAAACTTTGAAGATTTTTTAACAAGATTGAGCATGAAAACACAAATAGAATATGCTCAATCCTAACTGATCATGGGGGAGAGTTTGATAATAACATGTTTTTTGACTTCTGCAAGAACAAAGGAATTGAACATAAATTCTCTTCTTCAAGGACTCCAGAGCAAAATGGAGTGGTAGAGAGAAAGAACATAACCTTGGTGAAAATGGCTCGTACACTCTTAATGGAAAGTCAACTCTTAAGGAACTTCTAAGCAGAAGCTGTGAGCACATCATGCTACATCCTTAATAGAGCCATGGTAGACCTGTAATGAAGAAAACCCATATGAACTCCTAAAAGGTAAGAAACCAAACATTGGATACTACAGAGTTTTTGGTTCCAAAGTTTTCATTCATAATAATGACAAAATTGACCTAGACAAGTTTGAAGCTAAGAGTGATCAAGGAGTTCTCTTAGGGTATTCTGAACATTCTAGAGCTTATAGAGTGTTTAACTCAAAGAACAAAACAGTAGAAGAAACTCCACATGTTGTCTTCGATGAACTTCATAGAAAATCTAATGATTCAAATGCTTGTAGACATGATGAAGATGAATTAGAAATTCTTAAAGAAGAAACTGACAAGAAGTTGTCGACAGACCAACCAGTTGCTGTCGATAGATCTCAAGAAGCTCATGAGCATCAACCAACAGTAACAAATGTCAGGTATTCAAAAGATCACTCACTTGAAAATGTGATTGGAAATATGAATGATAGAGTTCTCACTTTAGAAATATTGCTGAACATGATTATTTAGCATTCATTTCTCAAGTGGAACCTAAGAACATTAAAGAAGCTTTAAAAGACAATTCTTGGATAGATGCCATGCATGAAGAATTAAATCAATTTTAGAGAAACAATGTTTAGAGCTTAGTCCTTAAAACCGAAGAAAACTCAATAATTGGAACCAAGTGGGTGTTTAGGAATAAGCAAAATGAAGAAGTGAAAATTGTTAGGAATAAAGCTAGATTGGTTGTAAAAGGTACAATCAAGAATTTGGGATAGATTTTGAAGAATCCTTTGCACTAGTTGTAGCACCCCAGAAATTTTCGTTACATAAAAATTCAAATAAATGGAAATAAATAATTTTCATAATATCAGAGAATTTAAACATATGTATCATTATCGTATGTGCTAAAACACAATGGAAAATTTTGTAAAAATTATAAATCAACCCCACACATTATTCCCAAGTGTTCCACGAAGAAATTCATGCAACGGAAAATCCGATTAACCAAGTGTACATCACATGGTGACCGATTATCCAAATAAGGAAACGAGTCGGAAAATCGTTAACACGGAAATACGACGCAATCATAAATTAAAAAAAAATGTTGGAGGAACTTCCAACATTATATATTAATGACCCAATATCATAATTGAGCCAATGGACAACATTTGACCCAAAAATCAATTGAAGCAAGAAAATGCATGGTAATTCATAACTTAAATCAATCTGGGTTGAATTGGGATGCAATCATGCATTCTTGGCAACCCAAATTCGTGCCTAGCCATCCTTTGGGATTGCTTGATGGCCAAGGCACTCCAATGGAGGAAGAAATCCTCAAATTAGGAAAGTAATATGCTAAAACCTCAACCCTAGCTTCCTTGTTACAATAGGACTCCTATACACCATAGATGCTTAAATACTCTTCACCAAACCCTAGGGACGAGTTTTACAACTTGTTAGGGTCGTGTGGAGGAGTGTTGGGCGGCTGGGGAGCTGTGGAACGACCACAAAAAGCTCATCATCTTCCCCTTTTCGTCTGCTTTAGCATGTGCAACCCGCCCCCTTGGAGTCGAGCAAAGGTAGCGTAAACCTAAATCCCATCATGCAAGGCTTACACCCCTGGAAAGAGGGTCAAGTCTACATTCTAACCCAAGTGGAATGCACAATTTTCATGCAGTACACTAGGAGTATTAGGTGTTCTTCAATAGACAGCCATAACGAGGGTCTTCTGAAGAACAAAACTTCATCAACCAAGAAGGTAGGTTTTCTCGGGCCAAACATTAACAAATCATATACCAGTCTATAGATCATCAAATCTAGTTTCATGTCCAATTGGTTTCATCGAATTCCAATGAGTAGATTTTGAATTATAGGCGTTTTGACAAAGTCGCGCATGTTAGGGACTTTTTGTGTTCATATCGATTTGTCGCGCATCTCGAGGTCATTTTAAATTGTTTAAAAATCATAGTTCGCACCTATTCCATGTTCCCAACAACTTTCATGTTGAGACTTTTGTTTTAAAAGCCCTAGTTTAGAAGATATAGGCATTGCATGGATCGAACCCCTGTGTTTCAGAATTTTTCTGCGTTTTCGGTCTGTCTCTGAACCGCGTCTAGTTCAGACGATGCTTTTGAAGCGTCTGGAATCGCGTCGCTCGTGGATGATGTGATTCGGTGAGAGGCGTCTGTGAGACCCGACGTGTTTAATGCATTGATGAGTCAACCCACACGTGGGTCTGCGCACCGCCTGGGAGTCAGCGCCGGTCTAAATCGCGGCGGGATACCCCGACGCGTTTCAGGCAGTTTTCCCGCCCAAGCCTTTATTAAATGAATTTCCTTGAACGTGTCTGTTTACCTTGACGTGATTCAGGTATGAACGTGGCCACAATGGTGGACGCGATTTGGAAACTTCACTGTTTCACTGGCTTTCGTTGTACACTGTGTTTTAAAGTGCGTCCACTGTGTTGGACGCATATTTCAAAGCTTACCCGCGGTTTGTTTAACATGGTATCAAGTGTGTGATTTGCACATCTTAGGTCTGATCATTACATGATGTCTGTTTAATGGCTTAAAAGTGTTTAACCCTTTTAAAAGTTATAATTACATAAATATTATCCTAATTGCTTTCTTAATGATATAATCATTCATGAAACTTGTGATTCGCTCTTGTTACTATTCTAGCTTGATTAAAATGATAATTTGTTATCTTAAAATCTTGCAAATCATGATTAGTTAAAGTGCATATTTTCTTGTCATGCCATCATGTTAAGTGCTTTCCGCAAGTTTGAAACCGGTGGATTGTGGATTGAGATGCGTACATCACTACACACTTGCACATCTAGGCAGCCCTTTCTTGGGGATTTGGAAGCTCTCTATCAGTCATTCCGAATTGGTAGACTAGTGAACTTTTCTCTAAGACCTCCATAAATCTCCGTTCTTTGTGGATTCCCACATGGAGATCGAGTTAGTTGTACCATTGAAGTTCCCTAGAAATAGCGTGCACTTCCTTTCTTCTCTTGTTCTCGTGAGTGTGATTCAAAATCTAAACTCAAGCCATTAATGTAAAGATTGGACTAAAGTATAAATCGTGTTGTTATGCTGACAAATTTATCTCTTGACCATTGTTATCATGAAATCGTGTTCAATTTACTTATTACTTGTTCTCATCATCATCATGAACATGACATTACACATGCTTACTTATTGAAACTCTCATTGGCCATTATTAATGACTGTGGGTATCTACATTTAAATTTAAGTGAGATGCTGACCGGGCACGGCGAGTGTCCAAAGACTTCAGTCTAGCCCCAATGATGAAGAGTCATAAATATACTGTTAACCATGGGGTATAATGATTACTGGTGTTGCATCTGCGCTGGGAGCCGTGCGTGTCGTGTTGAATGATAGATACAATAACCACATGCATGTGTCCTGGTGGATCTTTCCTTGGTGTACATTAGTGTCTACGTGCCTAATTAGTGTTACATGATCGTGCTCGTGCGTTCTTGCTTGCGTGATATGGCCATCCTGCATTTAATGCAATTAGTGATATCTTGCGTTTTTGAAAGCTATTGACATCAAGTGAAACCTTGCGTGCTTGTACAAAGTGATATATTGCTAGTTTTATCTTGTTATATCCTTCTAGATCTTGTTCTATCATGATCACTCTATCTAGCTTGTTCATGTATCATGTTTTAATGAGTTTTATTCGTACATGCATATCATGATAATCATTGTGCTTACCTAGTTCTAAATTGTTAATCAATTATATCATTGCCCGTACATTAAGATATAAATCCTACTGGGCTAGTTTGCTCATCCCCTACTTTTAACCATTCTAGGTGATTATGACATTCAAGAGGAAGAGCAAGTCGAGGATGGGAATGCGTCGAGTGATGAGTGTTCCAACTATGAGTCTAGTTATATTTGTTTGCTTTGAGTGTTAGATTCATGTAGTAGGAAGTGAGGAATAAATGTACTTTTCCTTTTTATTGAGTCTTAGTCTTGTAATAGTTTCCATTTGGAATACAATGAGTTGAGATTTGAATACAAGATTAGTTGAGTTCAATATTTGGGCCCTATGATGATGTATGTTGTTATACATTTAGTCCGTGCTAACTAGAGGCTTATTTGTCGACTGTTCACATCTCAAAATAACGTCTCGAATTATATCCGAATTAATTATTCGCTGCGTAATTCTCGGGACGTGATACCAGTAGCTAGGCTAGAGATTGTAAGAATTTTGTTAGCATATGCCTATTCCAACAAATTCAAACTATTTCAAATGAATGTCAAAACTATTTTTCTAAATGGTTACATTAAAGAAGAAGTTTTTGTTGCACAACTAGCTAGATTTAAAATTCTTAATAAACCTAACGATGTTTACAAATTGCACAAAGCTCTTTATGGATTGAAACAGGCACCAAGAGCATGGTACGACAGATTGAGCAATTTCCTGGTTAGTAAAAACTACTCCAGAGGTATGGTGTGATGATCAGTCCATCCCCATATAATTTTATTTAATTATATATATTTTTGGTGATTAACAAAACCCTAACAATTATTGTCTAACAAGTTTTATGAAGTTTATCCACAGGGAATAAATCGAGCAAAATCTGTGAGTAATTCTTACACCGTATCATTTAAAGTTCAGAGCATGTATTTTCTCTCAGTCCACATCGATTTTCTTTATAGCATAACGATTTCATAAGCAATGATTTCCCTTTTAAGCATAAAGATTTCATAAGTATCCGTTTCTTTATAAGCATGAACGATTCTATCGCTACAACGATTTGTTAAGTGAAACAACGATTTCGGTTTCACATAGATTTCATAACAAAAACAACAATTCGGTCATTGGATTCTTAAGAGAAACAACGATTTGATTATTGTAACGATTAGATAAGTGAAGGCAATGATTTGATAGCTAGAACGATTTGCCTTTACGGTAGAACGATTTTCTCAAACAACGATTTGCTTATTTCTGTATAACGATTTGCTTGTACAACGATTTGGTTACTCTCGTACAACGATTTGCTTATATCTGTGCCATAATTTACTTGTACAATGATTTGGTTACTCTCATACAACGATTTGTTTATATTTGTACAACGATTTGCATGTACAACGATTTGGTTACTCTCGTATAACGATTTGCTTATATCTATACAATGATTTGCTTGTACAACGATTTGGTTACTCTCGCACAACGATTTGCTCAAACAACAATTTGTTTATATTTGAACAACGATTTGCTCAAACAACGATTTATTTATGTTTGAACAACAATTTGATTGTGTTTGAACAATGATTTGTATAAACAACGATTTCATAAGTTGCATAACTATTTCCTTGTCATAACGACTTCATGGATTACATCGATTTCACATATGATATTCAAATTTATTTTCAACTATTGTGAAAGTCAAAGTCTTCCCGCGTGCATCACTAATATCCTTGCATTTAATGGGATTGTACACTCCTCTGCACGATGCATATCTGGGCGCCTTCTATTCCTATGTTTCTATAGCAAACACTTTTCATGATAGCAGAATGGCATCACTATTTTGGTGTACGCTCTTACTGCATGGTTTCTAACGTTGACTGACAAGCATAGAGAGAGTCTAGCTATCTGTGCTACAACATTTATTGTGTGCAGGTCTTATCTTACAACATTGGACAATAAGAAGCTAAGGAATATCTGGATGAATCTTCTCTTTGCGTGCATGGCTGCAAGCTTACCTGTCGTGCACGATGAACCATGTTGTCTTACGTGCTTCAAGCTTAGAGACAACGCCATTTCAACGGCTATATTCTCAAGAGAAGACATATATATAGAGGACTGAAGACTCCCAGTTACACAATTCGACAATTTGAATCCTTGCGGAAAAGAGCCTTCAACAAAAAACCTTCAACAATGAAGAAGAGCCTCTTGCTTCACTCCATACATTCCTTAGCTCGTAGCTCTAATCCTTTATTGTCTAGATTTTTGAGAGCTTGTAGTTCTGAGAGATTTGTGTTATTGTTGATCTTTCTCTCTCAGACTTTGCCTCAGATCAAGCATTTCATTATGAGCTTGGTCTAGGGGCCTTTCACCTTCTTTCACATTTGTTGTGAGGTTCCTCCTCGGGTTGTGAAGAGAAGACCTATTGAAAACAGGTGGTGCGTATTCCCTTCAGTAAGGAAGGAAGACCTGTGTATCAGGGTGTTTGTATACCTCTTCGGGGTTTGAAGAGAAGGCCAGCTGTGGTTGGATGTGTAAGGGTCCTTGAGGGGGTCTGTACCCTTAGTTAGTGAAATCCCAAGTTGTTGCTTGGGGACTAGACGTAGGACTCCTTGGGATAGGAGGTCCGAACCAGAATAAAAACTCATGTATTGTGTGATTGGCTCTTTGTGTGTTTGTCTTTATTATCTCTAACACTAACCATCAATCTTAGTGTTTTCCTGTTAAGTGTTTTTATTGACAGGTGTAGATTTAATCAAAATTTTTAAAATCCCATTCACCCACCCCCCCCTCTGGGCTTGCTAGCTGGACAACAAGTGTTATCAAAGCCAAGTCTCTTCGACAAAGAAGATCTCCGATCTGAAGAGCAAAAGATAAATGGCAACTCAAGGGTATCCAGAAGGTCAGCCAGTCAACTGACCCCCTCTATTCGATGGAGAAGATTACAACTATTGGAAGACCAGAATGGAGTTCTTCCTACAAGGTCTCAATTTTCAACTGTGGTCCATCATAGAAGAAGGAGATCTAGTAGTTCTAACAACAGAGAAAATTGGACAGATGATGATAAGAAGAAGATCTCTCTTAACTGTAAATCTAAGAGTATATTATGCTGTGCTCTTAGTAAGAAAGAGTTTAATAGGATTTCAGCATGCAAATCAGCGATGGAAATGTGGGAGACACTCAGAATCACTTATGAAGGAACAGACAAAGTCAAGGAAACAAGGATAGATATCTTGGTAGCTCAGTATGAGTGATTTCAAATGCAGATAGGAGAATCAATTACAAAAATGTACAGTAGATTAATAGATATTACAAATGGTTTAGCTGGTATTGGAAAGAACTACGATATGGGACACATGGTAACGAAAATTTTTAGATCCCTACCAGCTTCATGGACTCCAAAAGTGACAGCCATAGAAGAAGCAAATGATCTAAGAAGGATGTCACTAGAGAAGCTTGTTGGGTCACTCATGGCCCACGAGATAAACATGGAAAGACTTGGGGAGTCCTCCAGCAGAAAGAAACACAGCAATGCTCTCAAGGCCGCTGAAGATACATCTAGTGATGAATCAGATGGTGATAAAAACACTAGAAGCAGCGAAGATGAGGAAGCATTTCTTTCCAGAAGATTGCAAAGAATTCTAGCCAAGAAGAAATATCAGTCTGGAAGAAGACACTTCAAGAAGGGTAAAGACTTCAAGAAACCTGAAGTTAAGGATGTCAAGAAGTCAGAACCCATTTGCTACGAATGCAAGAAGCCTAGACACATCAAGGCTGAATGTCCAAAGCTAAAGAAAACTAAGTTCAGAAAGAAAGACAACTCAAAGAAGTTCAGAAGATACAAGAAGAAAGCCATAGCAGCTGCATGGAGCTATGGCAGCGACTCAGACAGTGAGTCAAGCTCCAGTGGAGAAGAAGAAGAAAAGGCCAACCTAGCCTTCATGGCAAACTTAGAGGAAAAGGTAACCTCTAACTCTTCATTTACTTCTTGTAATGATTCTGATAGTTTAGAAGACGCATTTAATGAATTATACAATAAGTATAAAGATGTATGTAAAGTATTAAAAACTACTAAGAAAAGTCATGCATGTTTAGAAATTACTAACTCAGATTTAAAATCTGAAAATGAGCAGTTAGAAAAACAAATTTCTGAATTAAAAAGGAGAAATAAATTATTATGTAAAGACTTAAAAACTAAAAATGAACAAATAACAAATCTCGAAAAATAGGAGACTTCAAATGAACTTAAAAAGGAAGTTGACAAACTTACAAAAGATAATGAATATTTATCTAATACAATTGACAAATTCACAAACTGTAAATCATCTCTAATATTAAAAGGAGCTAGAAGATCAGGTAAGAAAAAGCATGGTTTAGGATATACTCCACCTGATAACAAAGAAACAATAGTACATCCTAAAATCTATCCTACACCAAAGTTTGTAGCTGAACAAAAACATTGAATATAAATCTAACTTTAAATACATCCCCACTGAAAAAGTTAGTAGAATTTCTTGTTTTAGTCATTGTAATAAACTAGGACATACCAAAACAACCTGCACGACAAAACACCTAAAATGGATTCCTAAAAGGAAGAATGATGAAACTAACCATCAAGGACCCAAAGGAACTTGGGTACCTAAATCTTAGTGTTTTTATTACAGGGATGTCTTAGAGCATCAAAATGGTACCTGGACAGCGGGTGCTCTAGGCACATGACAGACAACAGAAAGTTGTTCTCACACATAGAAGATGAAGAAGGTACAGTAAGTTATGGGGATAATGGAAAAGGAACAGTGATCGGCTGTGGACCAATTGGCAGTCATGGTAGAACCCTCATTGAAGATGTTCTATGTGTTCAAGGACTCAAGCATAATTTGATAAGTATCAGCCAGCTGTGTGACAAAGGACATCAAATCAGATTTCAAGAATCAAAATGTCTTATTATGAAAGATGGTGTAATAGTGTTCGAAGTCTGCAGAGAAAAGAATTTATATGTATTGCACCTAGAAGAATTAAAGGATCAGGCTGTATGCCTTGCAGCAAACAAAGAACAATCAGCTGAATTGTGGCACAGAAGATTGGGTCACTACAGTTTGGATGGAATTAGAAAATTGTTCAAGAGAAATCTAGTGGAAGGTCTGCCCAAGATAAGCTCAAGGATAGAGGGTGTGTGTGAACCTTGTGCAAAAGGGAAGCACACAAAATCATCCTTCAAGTCAAAAACAATTGTAACCACTTCCAAACCTTTAGAACTGTTGCATATGGATTCTTTTGGGCCAATGAGAACAACCAGTCATGGTGGAAAGAATTTTGGATTCGTAATTGTAGATGATTATTTAAGATTTACTTGGGTATCTTTCTTAGAGCATAACGACGACACATTTGACAGCTTTGTTAAGTTCAAAAGGACAAAGAATTCAGTATAATAAGTATTCAAACAGATCATGGAGGAGAATTTAAAAATGAAAAATTTGCAAAATTCTGTGATGATCAAGGAATAGAGCATAATTTCTCAGCACCAAGGACACCACAGCAAAATGGAGTAGCTGAGAGGAAAAATAGAACACTATTGGACATGGCCAGAACAATGTTATCAGAATACAATCTTCCTAGATATTTTTGGGCTGAAGCAATCAACACTGCCTGTTACATAATAAATAGAGTGATGATCAGGCCAATACTAAAGAAGACAGCATGTGAGCTCTATAAGCAAAAGAAGCCAAAGGTAAGTCATTTCAGAACATTCGGTTATCCATGCTTCATTCATAACAATGGTAAAAAAGATATTGGCAAGTTAAATTCCAAATCTAATGAAGGAATATTCATGGGGTATGCTTCTAAACCTAAAGGTTATAGAGTCTTTAACAAACAAAGTTTATTAATAGATCAAATCGTCCATGTTAATTTTGATGAGTCTAACCCTTCCTTGAGAAAGGAAGTAGATAGTGATGATGATGATGCAGATAAACTATCCAAGAAACTCAAGGATACATCTATCAAGGATAATGAAGATCCACCCTTGGAAGAATTGCAGCAGAAAGAAATATCTCATAATGATCTTCTGAAGGATTGGAGATACAAGAAGGATCATCCAAGAGACAAAATCATTGGAGATCCATCTGTTGGGGTAAGAACTAGAGTTAATGTAATTCTATGTGATTACTTAGCATTTGTCTCTCAAATTGAACCGAAGACGGTCAATGAAGCACTGTCTGATGAATCTTGGATTTTAGCCATGCAAGATGAACTTAATCAATTCAAGAGAAACCAAGTTTGGTCCCTTGTTCCGGGACCATCAGATCATCCTGTTATTGGCACCAAATGGGTGTTCAGAAACAAATTGGATGAAGCTAGTGTTATCACTAAAAACAAGGCTACACTGGTCGCTCAAGGCTATTCCCAAGAGGAAGGCATAGATTTCGATGAAACCTATGCACCAATGGCTAGACTTGAGGCTATTAGAATTTTACTTTCATATGCATCTGCATTGGATTTAAAGCTTTTTCAAATGGATGCAAAATCTGTATTTTTAAATGGCTATATAAAGGAGGAAGTCTATGTAGCACAACCTCCTGGTTTTGATGATGAAAAATTTCCAAATCATGTCTTTAAATTACATAAAGCACTATATAGTTTAAAACTAGCACCTAGAGCTTGATATGAAAGGCTTAGTGCATTCTTATTAAACTATAGTTTTATCAGAGGATAGGTAGATAGCACATTGTTTATTAAGTCTAAAGTCAAAAATATATTGCTTGTACAAATCTATGTGGATGATATAATATTTGGATCTACTAACAAATCTCTGTGCATGTACTTTGAAAAGCTTATGCAGGGAGAATTCGAAATGAGCATGATGGGGGAACTAAATTATTTCCTTGGACTTCAAATCAAGCAAAGCAAAGATGGCACACACATCTGTCAAGCAAAATACACCAAGGTATTATTAAAGAAGTTTGGGTTTGGAAATGTAAAGCCACTGTCCACACCAATGAGCACAACTACAAGGTTAGACAGTGATAAAGATGGTAAGAAAGTAGATCAAAAACTTTACAGAGATTTGATAGGATCATTATTTTACTTAACTGCTAGCCGACCTGATATTTTATTTAGTGTATGCATGTGTGCAAGGTGTCAGACTGATCCCAAGGAATCTCATTTAATATCTGTTAAAAGGATTTTTAGATATCTAGCTAGAACTCATGATCTAGGTTTATGGTATCCAAAATCATGCGAAATTAATTTAGTAGGATATTCTGATGCTGACTATGTTGGATGCAAGGTAGATAGAAAAAGCACCAGTGGATGTTGTCAATTTCTTGCATGATGCTTGATTTCATGGTCCTCAAAGAAACAAAATTCAGTAGCACTATCAATAGCTGAAGCTGAGTATGTGGCTGCTAGAAGCTGTTGCACACAACTCCTATGGATAAAATAGCAACTTGAGGATTATGGATTGCACATCAAGACCATTCCCTTGCTGTGCGACAACACAAGTGCAATAAATCTTACCAAGAATCCAGTTCAGCACTGAAGAACCAAGCATATAGAGGTTAGATATCATTTTATTAGAGATCATATAGCAAATGGCAATATAAATATTTCTTTTATAGATACATTAAATCAGTTAGCAGATATCTTTACAAAAGCCTTACCTGAAGAGAGATTTACGTCTCTTATAAGAGAATTAGGCATGTGTAATTTGTGATAGATTTTTCTGCACATAACTGAAATAATAATATCTTCAGAATAATGCTTATTCTCTCCCCTGGATTTAAGTGAATTCTTTAATTACGTGCGTCATAAATTGCCTTGACGGTTCGTTATTTTATAAGACTTTATCCTTTGCGAAATCGTCTCCTTGTTTGTCGTTTTCCGCATTTGTTGTTGTGTCCTTTCAAAAGTACCTTTAAAGTTTTTTTGTTAATTCCTCAATCTATGTCATATCGATTCCACAATCTCTCTCCTCTCTTTAGACTCGCCTGGAACGATAAACCCTATCGACTCCGACATCGACTCTGTGAGATTTCAAAGAATCCCTCTTCTCCCGCCAAAATCTCTTGAGGGATTCTGCTCTATTCCTTCCCACGATCATCCAGAACCTTTCCCTGTTCAATTCCATGGCGGTTTTTGAAGTTTCTGGCACCGTTGGGGGCTATGGCGTGGCGTTCCTCACAGCTGAGCAACTGGAAGTTGTGGCATCAGGCCACAGTATAGATGTTCAGATGGAAGATGCCCCTATTCAGGGGAAGCATGTGTGTGAAAAGGATGCAGAGACTCAAGGGGAGCACACAACTAGTGCCCCTGCTGATCAATTTCAGGAAGGTGTTGTGGAGAGCACCTTTGATGAGGATAATGTTGATAATGTGGAGCCAGATGTTGGAACAAATGATAAAGGTAAAGGTGTGGCCACTGAAATTCCACTCCATACTAGAAAGGAACACCAAAGATCAAGGAAGAAGAAAGTTCATGTTCACTTGAAACCAGTTATTGAGAGACTAGATGCATAAGGTCAGATTCTATGCTCTATCCAATCAGATATTGCTTCAATATTTATAAGTTAGAGCACTTGAGCTAAGGAAATGGGAATGGTCAGAAATGCATTAAGATGGGTGAGAAGTGAATTGGAAAGCATAAAGGAATTAATAACTATTCTTTCAAATCTGATGAGGGCACAAATATCTACTCATGCCCTCCCACTCCTGCAGTACCTACAAGCAGTTCTGGGTCATCAGGGTCAAGGCAAGCAGAAACAGAAGTCCGGCCAGCAGGGCCAGTGGTTGTTGAAGAGTTTGGGCCATCAAGGCCAAGGAATGAAGAAGCTGAAGTCCAGCCAGCAGGGCCATCTATTGAAGAAGTCCGGCCACCAGGGCCAGTTGTGCATGAGCAGTCAGGGCCATCTGGGCCAGTGGAATCTCAAGAAGAGCCAGGCAGAGTTGAAGAACCTGTAGAAGAGGTTGTGCCCCCAGAGCCCCCTACTTCTCCTCTTTAAACTCCAGCCCCTCCCTCTCCACCTTCATCTACCACTGCTCCTCTAGCTCCTGCCACCTTTAAACAACCTCTTCCTAAAAACATTTCCTCACCTACACCATTTCCTACCACAACCTCCTCTTCTCTTGCTTCTTCCACTTTCATACCTCCTCCTCCTTCTAAGCACCTCCAGCCTCATCTTCCTCAGCTGGAGCCTCCTCTTCTGGTCCTTCATCAGCTGGACCATCCATACCACCTCCATCTACTTCTCATTCTTTCCTTCATCCTCCTACTCCTCCCTTTTTTGTTACAATCATTCTTGAGGGTGCTCAACTTGAAGGTCATGAAATTCAGGACATTAAAGATGAGTTTGAAGTAGCCATACTTCGCTTAGTCCTGTTAGTTGGCACTCACATTCATAGGACAGGCTCTTCCAGCTATGTTCTTAAAAAGAGAAACTATCTTCCACCCTTGCCACCGCTTCTGAGCCTCGTTTTCCACCTCTTTGGTTTTCTCTCACTGTTGAAAATCGAAGAAGGTCTATCTATTGTGAATTCCTCCAGAAATGCTCATTTGCCACCCTTTTTGGCCTTCCTCACCTTAATCTAACCGACCACCTCAATGTAGTTCTCCCTCTCTCTTTTCTTTCAAAAGCTGAACACTCAAAAATTTTCTCCTTGACTGAAGCTAAAACTGAAGATCAGTGGGCTCGGGGTCATCAGTCTTTATACAGGCAATTCTTATCTGCCAGCTCTGCTCGATTCCCACCCAGGGATCACCCACTCACTCTCTCTAAGTGGTTTGTGATTCATCATAAAAATACCTGGGGTCCTTTCATTCGGAAGGAGATCAAGCTCATCAGGTACTTCCAGATGTTTAATGATTACTGCTATCTCCATAATCTGCCCGAAGTTCAGCTTGGCCAATTCCGGCAAGCTATTTCACTTCTTGGTTCGAATGCTTCTCACACCACCTCCATCCAAGAGGACTTTACCACATTAGAGATACCAGATGTTGTATTTCTGCCTCGACTTCATTCCTTAGTCATGGAATCTGCAGTTGGCCCTATTATTTTTGAATGATTTGCCAAGGTAATGGGGCGCATTTCAGTACAGAAAGGAAATTCCCTTGCATTCCATAGATTTGTCTACCGGGAATATCACCAGGGCCACATCAAATCTGATGTTCTTGCCCCTCTTTTATCTGAATGTGAGCAGCTATCTCCATCAGATTGGAAAAGACTTTATCCTATCACAGCTCAGCAGCTTGTTGATCTCAATGTTTCTCAAGCCCGATCAAATCAACCTCCTCTGTCTGCTACAGAATTTTTAGATCTGAATTTCATTCATCTTGTTCGAGATCAATTTGATACATGGGTTGAGAGATACAAGGTGTATGTGGCTATGAAAAAGGAACTGAAGGCCAATCATATTTTCTATCCAATTTCTGTTGATCAGTTCCTCCAGCATGCTAGTTTTGGCACCTCTACCCTCTACATATTTTCTCTTGGCAACAATGAATATGGCACTTTCATAGAAGCTCAGAGGCATCTGCACATCCAAAGGATGGCTCCTATTATGGGACCTTTCTACTCTATGGTCTATGGAGTTTTTCAATAATTTTTTGAAGAGCAAGAACGCAAAGCATGGCCGATCATTACTCGCTATGCTTCCCTTCTATCCCCTGCTTTCTACATTCTTGTACCTCCTCAAGAAATAATATAAGGTCTTTTCTATCTTCCATTTATCTTTCTTCTCATCTTTGTTGATTTTTTTTGCTTACTGACAAAAAGGGGGAGAAATAAACCATTCTGAAATACATATTAATTTTTTAAAAAAATTATTTCAACAAATTACATGTTATGTTTTATCATCACCAAAAAGAGGGAGATTGATAATCAGTCCATCCCCATGTAATTTCATTTAATTATATACAATTTTGGTGATTAACAAAACCCTAACAATTATTGTCTAACAAGTTTTATGAAGTTTATCCACAGGGAATGAATCGAGCAAAATTTGTAAGTAATTATTACATTGTATCATTTAAAGTTCAGAGCATGTATTTTTCTAAGTCCACATCGATTTTCTTTATAGCATAACGATTTCATAAGCAACGATTTCCCTTATAAGCATAATGATTTCATAAGTATTAGTTTCTTTATAAGCATGAACGATTCTATCGCTACAACGATTTGTTAAGTGAAACAATGATTTCCGTTTCACATAGATTTCATAAGAAAAACAACGATTCGGTCATCGGTTTCTTAAGAGAAACAACGATTTGATTATTGTAACGATTCGATAAGTGAAGGCAACGATTTGATAGCTAGAACGATTTGCCTTTATGGTAGAACGATTTGCTCAAACAATGATTTTCTTATATCTGTACAATAATTTGGTTACTCTCGTACAATGATTTGCTTATATCTGTACAACGATTTGGTTACTCTCGTACAACAATTTGCTTATATTTGTACAATGATTTTCTTGTACAACGATTTGGTTACTCTCGTACAACGATTTGCTTATATCTGTACAACGATTTGGTTACCCTCGCACAACGATTTGTTTATGTTTGAACAACAATTTGCTCAAACAACAATTTGTTTATGTTTGAACAATGATTTGCTCAAACAACGATTTGTTTATGTTTGAACAACGATTTGCTCAAACAACAATTTGATTATGTTTGAACAATGATTTGTATAAACAACAATTTCATAAGTTGCATAACTATTTCCTTGTCATAACGGCTTCATGGATTACATCGATTTCACATATGATATTCAAATTTATTTTCAAATATTGAATGTCAAAGTCTTCCCACGTGCATCACTAATATCCTTGCATTTAATGGGATTGTACACACCTGTGCACGATGCATATCTGAGCGCCTTCTATTCCTATGTTTCTATAGCAAATACTTTTCAGGATAGCAGAATGGCATCACTATTTTGGTGTACGTTCTTACTGCATGGTTTCTAACGTTGACTGACAAGCATAGAGACAGTCTAGCTGTCTGTGCTTTGACATTTATTTTGTGCAGGTCATATCTTACAACGTTGGACAATCAGAAACTGAGGAATATCTGGATGAATCTTCTCTTTACGTGCATGGCTCCAGAGCATTAAATGGCTGTAAGCTTACCTGTCGCGCACGATGAACCATATTGTCTAACGTGCTTCAAGCTTAGAGACAACGGCCATTTCAACGGCTATATTCTCAAGAGAAGACATATATATAGAGGACTGAAGACTCCCAGTTACACAGTTCGACAATTTGAATCCTTGCGGAAAAGAGCCTTCAACAAAAAACCATCAACGACGAAGAAGAGACTCTTGCTTCACTCCATACATTCCTTAGCTCGTAGCTCTAATCCTTTACTGTCTAGATTTTTGAGAGCTTGTAGTTCTGAGAGATTTGTGTTATTGTTGATCTTTCTCTCTCAGACTTTGCCTCAGATCAAGCATGTCATTGTGAGCTTGATCTAGGGGCCTTTCGCCTTCTTTCACATTTGTTGTGAAGTTCCTCCTCGGGTTGTTAAGAGAAGACCTGTTGAAAATTGGTGGTGTGTATTCCCTTCAATAAGGAAGGAAGACCTGTGTATCAGGGTGGTTGTATACCTCTTTGGGATTTGAAGAGAAGGCCAGCTGCGGCTGGATGTGTAAGGGTCCTTGAGGGGGACTATACCCTTGGTTAGTGAAATCCCAAGTTGTTGCTTGGGGACTGGACGTAGGACTCCTTGGGATAGGAGGTCCAAACCAGGATAAAAACTCTTGTGTTGTGTGATTGGCTCTTTGTGTGTTTGTCTTTATTATCTCTAACACTAACCATCGATCTTAGTGTCTTCCTGTTAAGTGTTTTTATTGACAAGTGTAGATTCAATCGAAAATTTTAAAATCCCATTCACCCCCCCCCCTCTGGGCTTGCTAGCTGGGCAACATGGTGAACCAAACTCTTTTCACAAAATCTGTTTACAATCATATAATTGTTGTTCAAGTATATGTGGATGACATTATCTTTGGTTCCACTAACCCTTCACTGTGTAAAGAATTTTCAAAACACATGCACAATGAGTTTGAAATGTGTCTAATAGGAGAGTTACAATTTTTCCTTGGCTTGTAGGTAAAATAATTTAAAGATGGATTATTCATCAATCAAGAGAAATATGTCAAAGAACTACTGAAGAGATTTCAATTTGAACAAGCCAAGCCAGCATCTACACTTATGAGCACAAGTATAAAATTGGAAAGTGATGAAAAAGGTAAACTTGTTGATGCAAAACAATACTGAGGTATGATTGATTCTCTCATATACCTTACTGCAAGTAGACCAGACATGCAATTCATTGTTTATCTTTGTGCTAGATATCAGTCTAGTCCTACAAAATGTCATTTGCTTGTAGTTCAGAGAATTTTTAGATATCTCTCTGGTTCATGTGATTTGGGTTTATAGTACCCGTCTGGTTGCAATATTGATTTGATTTCATATTCTGATGTTGACTATGCTGGATGCAAAATTGATAGGAAAAGAACTAGTGTGTTTTGTCAATTTCTAGGGGGTTGCATGGAGTCTATAAAGGCAGAATATGTTGTTGTAGGGAGGTGTGCAGCTGAAGTGTTGTAGATAAAAAGTCAATTGTTTGATTACAATACTGACATTGGATGCACACCTATCCTATGTGACAACACTAGTGCTATCAATCTTTCAAAAAATCCAATTCAACATTCAATAACTAAACACATTGAAATAAGACATCATTTTTCGAGAGATGAAGTTGCCAACAAAAACATTGAACTAAATTTCATTCCAATTGAAAAGCAAGTGACTGATATTTCTACAAAACCATTGGCAGAGGACAGATTCACATCATTGAGAAGAGAACTTGGCTTATGCAAAATGCAATGAATTTCATGTTAAATCTCAAGAATAATTGACCCTTCTACAATGACTATGTGGTATATCAAATGGTGAAATGTGGAAGGACAAGTTAGGCTTGTCTGGAAACTATCATTATGTGTGAGAAAATTCTCCACCATGTATCAATAGTCTTTTCTTTCATAAAGATCATAAAGACAAATGAAAATCTCAAAAACTCTATTTTAAGTTTTTGAAAATCTCTCCCATTCAATAAACTGCCTGTTGCTGAATGCTTAATCATGCTTACAATTCTCCTTATAAATTTCTTGGCATGAACTCATTTGAATTGCTTGAATGATCATTTCATTTCATGCATATATTATGGGGGAGTGATTAAAATGAATCTCTGAGTAAAATGGTTAAGGAATATCCTTTCATATATGTCTTGTCGACAACTCCCATTCAGTTTGTCGACAGATGATTTTCCTTCAAAAGATTTGGTTCTATTACTTCAGTGGCTGTCGACAAGTGTACATCTTATTGTCAATAGATCTTCATTCCCACAACCCATTGCTTGTTGTGCCTTAGTACTTGTCGACACATCTGTTCTGCTTGTCAATAGATACATTCTTTTTCTTCAACACAACTTTCTAAGCCTCCATAATCTAACACCTTTCAATTTTCATCAGTTGAGTTCAACTATGAATGAGATAGTTCATTACTTTTCAACGGGGGAGAATTGCGAACTTATGCTTCATTACAACTTTTCATAATCACATAGTAGAAAAGGCATTGAATTAATCACAATGATTTTGAAATAATGATCTGTGAATGAGTCTAAGCATGTATCATCTAGAAAACACTGAGCAAATCTAATTTCTTTAAAATGACTCTATTGAATAACTCTTTTGTGGATGACCTTATATCTGAAATGATTTGATAAGTAAGAAGATTCTTGACCTTAATATTCTACATTTGCCTTTGACCTCAAACATTCATGAACTTGATGTGATAAACAAAAAGGGGAGAAAAGCTACCTGTTTCTTAAAATAATAAAAAAAGGGGGGAAAGGCAGAGCAATGATGGTTAACATATTGAGTAACCGGAGGCATTGGCACCACAAATGTCTATCTTCGCGTCAGGAAGTCAAACTGTCAACTTTGTACAATGGTATGATGGTGAACTACACTAAGTAACTGGGGTATTGGCATCACAAATGTCTACCTTCACGTCAAAAGGTGTATACAAAACTGAATTACCACCTACCCCAAAGAAACATGAAAAGTCCTATGTGAAATTGAAATAGAGTGAAGCCTCCATAAATTCAGTCAAGCTCATTCTTCATGTTTCTTGTCAAATGCTAATTTGAATATTCATTTCAAATGTCAACTGAACTTCAGCATAAAGATATAAGTAACTCTTCACCAAAAGATTTCATTCAATGAGTTATTTTACATAAATCTATTTTGTAAAGTGCATTCTTCTTGCTATATTAGCCAAGGCTTCTAGAATATTATCTCCAAACCATTGTGAAAAGATAAAATGCATTAATATTATTGTTTATGACATTTTATAATGAATGCACCACACCATTCCCTCTCTAAAATGCATCTTGAACACTCATTTCTCATCTCATACTAAACAAAAGCCACTTCTGCACATTCTGTCTTAGTGGTTGTCGACAGACGAAGTGTGGTTGTCGACAACCAAAATTCCGTTCAAATCAGAACATGAACTGGTTCACATTCTATCCAGTTTTCTTGTGTCAGATCACTCTCAAAGGTTTTTAAGCAACACCCCTCCCTCTCTCCATCACACCATCTCCAGTCTCTCTCTCTCTTAGCTTCTATCCTTCTTCTATCTTCTCCATCTACTCCATTCCTCATCTTGCTACATCCTCTCAATGGCAACCCAATAGAAGATGACTGCGAAGATCTTCACAAGAGGTCGGTGGCAGTTCTAGGGCTCTTGCAGAGCGCCGGAGCAAACATAGTGTACCATAGAACCTGGATCTCTGTAGAGTTCGTGGTGTCTCAAGAAGATCATGCAACCAATATATGTAGATTTCACTTCCCTTGAAGACATGTTTGAAGGCTTGGAAGCCTTGTTTGAAAAAGCAAGGATGGCTCCCCTTTTTGAAATCGCAGAAGAAGTACTCACCAACGGCTGTCACTGAGTTCTTCAACAACTTGGGTATGTCAGATCAACAAGACTTCTACACTATAGTCAAAGGCATCACCTTTCAACTTACCCCCAATCTTTTCAGTCGTGCCTTGCAAATACCTAATAATGGGGCTGACATTCTTCTCACGCACCTACATCCCTCTAACTTCTATACTCTAATTACTTAGCAACCCTATGATTTTACAAAGCCATTGTGAAATTGAATGCCAACACCTTTCCACCCCTTTATCAGATGATCCATCATATCTTTACAACCCTCATTGTTCTGAAAGATGGTAGTAGAGAACTTGCCACTGAGGTACACAAAACTCTCTTCTACTATTTTCTTCAAGGCCAACAAATCAATCAACCAAATCTCATGTTTGACCTCATCAAACCATGATACAACAATCTCAAATGCTCTATACCTTACGCCTATCCCATTACATCCATTATATCCTTTATTGGGATTCCCCTTACAGTGGGTGAGACAGTCACCCTCAAAACCAGAAGTGCCTATGATGTAACGGCCCTAGATATTTATGCCAATTAACGCTCCATATCCAAGTCCGCCTCTCGCGATCGGACCGAAGTCTCACAAGGGATAGCTCGTACACGTGTCCAGTAAGAATATAAAAGGCAATCACAACAATATAAGATACAAGAAAGTACATGTGCTCATATCTGTATATAACAATTTACAACTGTCCTAATACATCATTACATGTCCAATTAAAAAGTACAACTATCTGGGGCATACCCCGAGGGAGCACAAGCTCACACAACACAACTAACACTACTGCTGGTGGTACAAGTCTGCCACAACGCCATCGCAAGCCATACCAACGGTAAGCCCTTAAAAGAACTGTAGGGGAGTGAGCCTCAACAAGTCACCGGCTTAGTAGGGGACTACCCAAAAAACAACACACCAAACTAAAGAGACCTCAACCCTAAAGGGTCTCACTGGCAACACAGATAGCCAAACCAAAGCATGCTCATAACAATACATGATTAGCAACAATTAAATATAATTATATCAGCTAATACAAATCTCAGAACGGATGAGGAATGGCAAGACTAGTCCAACACCCCTAGTCTACTCAACAACTAAAATGCCTAGGCCACAAGCCTCATAGGCAAACTATAACAACAACTGGTCGCCCAAGTTATAAGCTACACAGGCAAACCTCTGGCTAGGCTACAAGCTTCACAGGCGAACCTCAAGCAAATGGGTAACAGACTGCTGACCAAGAGCTAGTCCATTATACCCCAAACCACGATATGTTGAAAGCCACACACACACAGGGTAGAAGGACTGGCAACAGTGGGCCAATCCATCACACATTAAAACCATAATCGGAAGTTTACCCGAGGAAGGGTAAAACACAACAAGTGGAAGGTCTTACCACACAACCTCCACAGAGCACAGCTCCACCACACCACCTAAAAAGGCTGGTACACAGCATACCACGAGAAACTGGTACCCACAAAGGGTACAGGTACCTACCACCATGATGTACAACCACAAAGCCTAGCACAACTGTGCCTCCTACCAGGCACACCTCAACGGATCAAACCACAACCAACGAGTCGCTACACATAAACCACAACCAGTGCAAAGCACGAGTCGAAAAGGAACAACGCCACCATACGGGAACGGACTACTGGTTCATGACGCCAGTATCCAACCTGGACAACACAACACAAGAACTACCTCTCAATCTCATAGTCACAGACGTAAGGTCCAACTGCCGCTCCACAAGCAAAAGCCAAAGAACAGTGGAGACCAACCAACACCACACCTGCAGACCACACAGCTGCAAGTACATGCCTGACACCTTTAGGGACTCTGGCCTAAGCTCCCCAAAGTGAGGCACTGGAAAACAGGGCTAGTTGGGGACCAATGTCCACTACTGGTGTCTGTACCCCCAACCACGAGCGTGCTACAAGCGACTGCACACCCACAACCACAAGCCGCTGCCCCTAGTCGTCTTTCCCTCATCCGGACGTACAACTCAAACACAGGAGTGAGGGTGTCCAGAACAGACGACACGAACCTCGACGATAAACACAGTATCGGGACAAACTCCGAGCACAACAAACAGACGTGCCTGGCTCACACAGAACCTGGGGTACCCAACTTAAGAGGTATTCTAGAATAGGCGCCGGACCACCAAACTCGGCAACGCATAAACCACGGTATATATACTTGTATATTCCTTATTACAAACCAAGGTTCAAATATGAGAATAGCTTGTCCTGGTCACATTGTGACCTACAAGCTAACCTACACAGACACATACATAAATCATAGTAACTAGTCATACCTGGCCTATCATTGGTCATCTCATGACCTCAATTGCCATATAAACACAACATACGATAACCATACGTTAACTCTTAACTCTACTCAAATTATAATATCTTAAATAGCCCATAAATGACGTCAAAGAACTGAGGCTAGGCTCACGCTGGAACCTCACTACCTAACCACCACGACCAAAAAGTTAAACCACAATAGAGTATGTGCCATGCACACACTCAACCCACGTAAACACCACGTCAATTACGTAAACAACACGCTAACTATGTAAACGACACGCTCAAGGAGCGCTACAGGTGCCAATGCACCTCTCTCCACTGCCATGCACAACTAACCACGATAATCGGATAATCATGGCAACATGCACAACATAAAGCCCCTCGAACCTATTAACTGGACAGGATCCAACATCGCCATCAGAACGCGGCCCTTCGACATGTCGCGTTCAAAAGCTGAAGGCGACGGGTCGGGCTGTCGCGTTCAGAACGCGACACCCTTCACAGGTGAAACCCTAATCCGGAAACCCTTCTCTGGATCCTCCATGCAAACCACCCCAAACAACATTCTAACCCTATTTTCATGCTCATTTCATTGCCCTAACATGATATCTATCGTTTATAAAGTGTGAAACAAACGAAGCATGCACCACACACGTTTCACACAACGAAACAGGGTGGAATCTCCCTGCCTTCATGAAGAACACGTAAACCAACCACGGTACGGTGTCTCCCTCGCTCCATGCAACATCCTCGCGGCGAGAGCACACCGAAAACCACTCAGAAACACCGAATTGCCCAGAAATCTACCGCAGTAGCCTCCCCTGACCGAGCAGAGCTTCTGAAAGCTCTGTTCGGCCGACCTTGCATAAAAACGCATCACAGTTGAGAATGCACCGTGCACCTCTATCACGACCTGAACGCGACAGAGTAGGGCGTCGCCTACTCAAGGTCGACGTCAGCATGCCGCCCAGCGTGCGACACATAGTGTGCATGCAGACAAGGACCGCATCTTGGCGGCAATGGGAACATGACCACCAGGGCCATCGTGTTCAGAACGTGACGCACACCCTTGTCCCAATCATAGGCAGAAAACCTGTGAGCGCTTTGGGTCGAATCTGTCAGCCCACAAAGCCTCACAACCTATGAGAACACCTGAAACACAGACTAATGGGCCATACCATGGACACCAAACCCGCTAAACAAGGATCCGCGAAGATCCGAAAAATGCGCGACGTTGCATATGATATCACAACAACTCATAGGATGGGGTACAAGATGGTTAAAGGCATAGTCACAAGGACTCTGAAAGGTCAAGAAGCTGAAGAACAACAAGACTCCAAGGAAGAAGAGGACAATGATGAAGAGGAGCAACAACATGAACAAATGGACATTTTTGGAGACAATGAGGACATAACACATATTCCAACTGATCTAGACATTCAGAGTGTACCTCCACCTCCATTGTTTGGAGATTTGGAAGAATTCTTTGCCGATCAATTGCTTCAACTTCAATCAACTCTCACACAGCACATCAACACCCAATTTGATCAGTTGAAGCAGCAAACGAACACTAGAATGGATGCAATTGAAGAAAATCAAGCTCACATTCAAAAGCAACTAGATGGCATGGATTATGGAATGATGAAGCTTCATGATGATTATCAAAATCTACAAAATTTCTACAATCTTCCAGATCCTCTGTCACATCTCGAGAATTACGCAGCAGATATTAATAATGCTGAATAAGTCGAGTCGATATCCCGAGACGTGAACAGTCGGCAAATAAGCCTCTAGCTAGCACGCACTAAATGTATAACAACATACATCATCATAGGGCCCAAATATTGAACTCAATGGAAATTGTATTCAAATCTCATATTTGTTTCAAAGGAACTAACACAGGACTAAGACTCTATAAAAAGAAAAAGTACATTTATTCCTCACTTCCTACTACATGAATCTAACAGTCAAAATAAACTAACTATAGATAGACTCATATTTGGAACGCTGATCACTCGGATGCATTCCCATCCTCGACTTGCTCTTCCTCTGGAATTTCATAGTCACCTAGAATGGTTAAGAGTAGGGGATGAGCAAACTAGCTCAGTAGGATTTATAACTCAATGTGCGGGCAATGATATAAGTGATTAAAAATTTAGAACTAGGTAAGCACGATGAATGTCATGATATGCATGTACGAATAAAACTCATTAAAACATGATACATGAACAAGCTAGATAGAGTGATCATGATAGAGCAAGATCTAGAAGGATATAACAAGATAGAACTAGCAATATATCAGTTTGTACAAGCACGCAGGGTTTCACTTAATGTCAATAGCTTTCAAGAACGCGAGATATCATTAATTGCATTAAATGCAGGATGGCCATATCACATAAGCAAGCACACACGAGCATGAACTTTTAACAAGATTCACTTAATCAGGCACGAAGACACTAATGTACACCAAGGAAAGATCCACCAAGAATGTACACCAGGACACGTGTATGTGGTTATTGTATCTATCATTCAACACAACACGCACGACTCCCAGCGCAGATGCAACGCTAGTAATCATTATACCCCATGGTTATCAGTATATTTATGACTCTCCATCATTGGGGCTAGACTGGAGCCCTTGGACACTTGCCGTGCTCGGTCAGCATCTCACTTCAATTGTAAATGTAGATACCCACAGTCATTAATAATGGCCAATGAGAGTTTCAATAAGTAAGCATGTGTAATGTCATGTTCATGATGATGATGAGAACAAGTAATAAGTAAATTGAACATGATTTCATATAACAATGGCCAAGAGATAAATTTGGCAGCATAATGGCATGATTCATACTTTATTTCAATCTTTGCATTAATGGCTTTAGTCTAGATTGTAAATCACACTCACGAGAACAAGATGAGAGAGAAAGTGCACGCTATCTTCAGGGAACTTCAATGGTACAACCAACTCGGTCTCCATGTGGGAATCCACGGAGAATAGAGATTTACGGAGGTCTTAGAGAGAAGGTCGCTAGTCTACTGATTCGGAATTCTCGATAGAGAGCTTCCAAATCCCCATGAAATGGCTGCCTAGATGTGCAAGTGTGTAGTGATGTACGCATCTCAATCCACAATCCACCGGTTTCAAACTTGCGGAAAGCACTTAACATGATGGCATGACATGAAACTATGCACTTTAGCTAATCATGGTTTCCAAGATTTTAAGATAACAAATTATCATTTTAATCAAGCTAGAATAGTAACAAGAGCGAATCACAAGTTCCATGAATGATCATTTCATTAAGAAAGCAATTAGAATAATATTATTGTAATTATAACTTTTAAATGGGTTAAACACTTTTAAGCCATTAAACAGACATCCTGTAATGATCAGACCCAAGACGTGCAAATCACACACTTGATACCATGTTAAACAGACCTCGGGTAAGCTTTGAAATATGCGTCCAACACAGTGGACACACTTTAAAACATAGTGTACAGAGAAAACCAGTGAAACAGTGAAGTTTCCAAATCGCGTCCACCATTGTGGCCGCATTCATGATTGAATCACGTCGGGAGATCCGGAAGCATCTACGGAAAATCATTTAATAAAAGCTTAGTTGGGAAAACTGCGTGAAACGCATCGGGGTATCCCGCCGCGGATCAGACCGTCGCTGACTCCCAGGCGGCGGGCAGACCCATGTGGGCCGTTGACTGGTCCACACGTGAATCGCGTCGTACCCGATGGCCGCAATTCCTTGAATCACGTCGGCCCCGTGCGCCGCGATACCAGATGCCTTAAACGCGGTGTCTAAACCGGACACGGTTCAGACGTTAGACCGAAAGCTCAAAAAACTCAGAAATATAGGGGGCGATCCTTGCAACACTTATATCTTCTAAACTAGGACTCTTGGTACAAAAGTCTCAACATGAAAGTTGTAGGGAACATAGAATAGATACGAACTATGATTTTTAAATAATTTAAAATAGCCTCAGGATGCATGATAAATCAACATGAACGTAAAAAGTTTTAGACATGAGCGACTTTGGTAAAACGCCTATAACTCTACATGTACTCATTGGAATTCAAGGAAATTGGTGGGAAACGAAAGTTAACTTGATGCCCTACACATTGGTATAAGACTTGTTAATGTTTGGCCCGAGAAAACCTACCTTCTGGGTTAATGAAGTTTCGTTCTTTGGATGTAACGACCCTCCTCATACCAGTACGATTATACCAATCCTCATCGGTACAAAGAGCGCCGTCACAGTGGGATAATTACCCAACACTGGCCGATAGGTTGATATGTACATGGATAGCAATTGAGTACAGTGGAAATAAAATAACTCACTCAACTTTAATCCATCACCATCACACATTCCATAGTCTATATAGTGAAATAAAATGGCAATGTCCACATTATTACATGATAAAAGAACTACATTGTCTATCACATTGTCAATACAATTAAACTTTATTCATGCTATGAAAAGAAAAGTACAACTTCTAAGCAAACTGCACAAACTACTCCTTCAAGATGTCGTCCTCCGCTATGCCTCCCTCTGGCACGGGATACCTGTCAACCTGTACGCCGAAGCAAGAGTGAGTCTAAAGACTCAGCAAGCAAACTAAAGACTTAACCTTGAACATATCACATTAATGTTAAGCTATCATACACTAAGGAAATATGTACTATCATTTAAACTACAAGAATACACTTGGTACATACTCCTAACTATCAACACATATTTAATCACCTAGACATGCTTTAGACTATCACATGTTCATTATAAATCATGGATACTAACATACACTTGTACATGTTCTCTACACCTAACATGTAGCAGGATTCATCCATCCAAACATTTTCCATTTCATGATACATTTCTACAAACTAGAACATAGAGTTAAGCATAAAGAAATGAACAACCTAGCATGATGACTATTCACTTTTCATATTTAATTGCACATTTTGCTTGCTGTTTTCATGTAAATAAATATCATTTCACATGATCTCACATTTTATACCATGAATGAAAGGTCTAGAACATGTTCGATCAATTAGCAAACATATACAATTTTTAGACATGGATTTATGTACTAAGTGGGTATCACATCTAGTATGGAACCTAAACATTATTTCATGCATTTATCACATTCATAACCACACTTTACTTTCTGTTTTGACATGAATTAAACTCAATTATATGGATTTACATTTGTTCACATGTTATCTTATCATTTAATAATGCTACATGTTCACCTTTCATATTGCATAAATGACATGGTTACATATGTTTATTCACATACACTATTACATGAAGATTAATAAACTACATGACATAATGCTAAACATGATATTGTAATTGAGGTATTATTACATGAAAACATGAACATATTGTATTAATACAATGGTTTTCACATTCGAGCACACTTTCATTAACATTAACTCTCCCTTACATATCTTTTCACATATTCTTCATATCATTTACTCTTTTATTTTCACTTATCACATATCATATTATTTGCACTCATCACGTGCCACATTCACATATCATCTTACACTGTATTCATATTCCATCGCTTAAGATGCCATGACACATAGTCCTAACCACCTACTAGAGGACACGCACATCCATATCTCATAGCACATAGCTCATAGCACATAACTCATCTAATAGCACATCTCATAACAAAACTCATAATCACATACCCACCACCTAGGCAATGTAGTGGCGAATCGTGGTAACTGCGCATACCAGGAGAAGCCCTCTCCACCCTATCCAGTGGTACTTGTCCACCTTCAGGTTTTCATCCTAATGCCTTTAGGATATACTTTTCACAACATTGAGCCTTCCATAGGGACTTTTCTATGGTACAGCTCTCAAACCTCTAGGATAGCAGTGTCAATCTTGGCCCAATTATTACACATTTACTTCATCACATTTTCCCTCATTATTCACACATTTCACATAAACTATTAAATCACTTTACATGTATTATTTATCAATTGCACATGTCTCAGTTAGCCTAATCATGATACTACTGTTTTTAGAAATAAAACAACTCACATTACAGTCCTAAACATGCTGTAAATTTACTGAATTACACAAGATTAGATTCAACACATCTAATATGAGCAATTCCCATGGTTTAACTAGTAATTATATTTGTTGTCATCAATTTAGTTCTAAATTTTTATCACAGGTTATTAACAGTAAGCAAATCACATATGAAATTTTCCAGATTTTTCGAACAGTAAATATAATTTCTACAATTAAATCTAGATTTCATACAAATTCATTGAAATATCATTTGTCATGGTACACATTAACATGGTTGGCCGTTAACAATTCAAAAACCTAATATCAGTATTCAATCTGTCATGGAAAAATCATGAAATCCAATTCACAACAAAATCCATTTATACAAAATTTAAACATGCTCATATCATGCTCATAGTTCAGTTACTAAATTTTAATAATTAACACAGTTCATAGAAAATTAGGGCAACCTCATGATATGACCTAGTGACTATATACAACCACACATAAAATTTGCAGCATGTACCTATATCCGGAAATCAATTAAACAGCTTAAGAAGATCAAACAATGCATTTTCAGGACACTGAAGAAGTTAACTGCAAGGGATGTGACGCCTACTTTCAACTGCAACATCCCTGGCTGCCAACCTGAAGAACTTGACTGCAGCAGATGCTGCCGCCAACTCCCTCCCAGCAGCACACACAGACAACACTCAATACAAAGGGGAATTTGGGGGTTCTAGGACTCGAGGAAAAATCTAGAAAAATACCTTGGACTTAGGGGACATGTTTAATATTGAGATCTAGGGTTTACTTGCCTCTAAATAAATCTATGAAGATCAAGATTCGCCAATGAATCCCTCCTCAGCCTCGCCAAGAAGGTGCTCAAACTCTCGTCAGATCTTCTTCTTCTGTTGATGAAGGTGGTTCCTTGGAGTTGGAACTTCTTCTCCTACGTATAGGCTACCTCCCAGTTGTTGTAGATCCCCAAGGAACACCTCCAGTCGATAGATCCGGCCCTCCAAAGATCAGCTCTTCTCCATTACAGGTGCTAGGGTTTCACCAATGCTAAAAGCCTTCCCCTCGCCCTAGGATGAGTATTTTATAAGGTTGGGGTTTGGGGTACACAATAGGGTAGGTTTCCTTCACATTAGGATGGGTTTCCTAATCTGGAACCGGCCAAAACGCGGGCGTTAACAAATCTGGAACCGTTACACATGAAGGATATTGACGTCAATAGGTTGTAGTCAACCTGTATTGACGTCCACATCGGTTGTAGTCAACCTGGGGTTGACGTCAACATCGGTTGTAGTCAACTTGGGTTGGCATCCAGAGATGTTGCCGCCAACACAATGCTTGTCCAAAACACCGCTATGCATTCAATTAACGTACAATCACGCTCCAACAACGAAGTGTGTGCATAAATAAATAAATATATATGCATTCACTATATAAACTACTTGCATCATATTTTATTTATTTAAATAAACTTATAATAATTTCAATTAAAGATAACAAGCATGCACGCTCAAAGATATACATGTTCAGAATAACATACATATATATATATGTACATACACACAACATAATTATATGCATTATGCATGAACATATAAATATAATACACACACTATTATTTAGGTATCATACATGTCATAAACAGTTTAACATGCTTAAAAGTAGATAGATATCATTTAAACAAGATTAACATATGTATGTATACATATACACATCATGGTTACATACAACATGCATGGAATAATTAAATATAATAGGCATATCAATAATTAAATAACTCATACACATTTAAATATTTATTGCATGCATGGAAATAAACTCACAATTGTTTACAAGATGTATGATAATAACTTCTTACTACATGCACAACACATGCAATATGCAATGAATTTATAAATTTATTACATACATTAGTAGCTAGATAATGCATGCACACTTATATTTATATATTTATACGTGTACGAAAGTAACTCTCATGTACTTACAAGGTAGATAACAGTAGTTACAGATCGTATGCACAACACTATTTAAGTACAATATATGTATATACTATGGATAACTTAATGCGTATAGATTTATCTAGATATCACATGCATAAGAAAACACACATGTATACATATGTACTTCATATATTTACACACAATATCCATGGAATAAGTAGTATAATATGCACTTCAAGATTTAGATAGTACATGCATAATATCGTTAAGATGCAATATGAAATAAGTTAACTAAGAATATTCTATACGACAATAATTAATTATGGCATACACACACTTGAATTGACATATGTATAAATATACACACATGTATACAACATAGTTATGTACATTATGCACGAAATAGATAAATACAACATGCTCATCGGTAATTAGATTAAACATGCATAATATTATTTAAGCATTATATGCCTAGGATTTTAGTATACACAATATACACAAAGTTAGCTAATTGCCTATTCTCACGTAAAATATCATATATATACATGCATATGTTCATGAGATGTATAAAAAATTGTAATATGCACATTTGAATACACATGCTATAGACACAACAAGTAAATACACATGCACAGTATATAAAAAAAAATGAAATTTCGGGGTATCACATCAGAAGACCCTCGTTTTGACCGTCTGTTGAAGAACGCCTAATACTCCCAGTGTACTGCATGAAAATTGTGCATTCCACTTGGGTTAGAACGTAGACTTGACCCTCTTTCCAGGGGTGTAAGTCTTGCATGATGGGATTTAGGTTTACCCTACCTTTGCTTGACTCCAAGTGGACGGGTTGCACAGGTCGTAGCAGACGAACAGGGGAAGAAGATGACCTTCTTGTGGTCGTTCCACAGCTCCCCAGCTGCCAAGAACTCCTCCACACGACCCCAGTAAGTTGTAAAACTTGACCCTAGGATTTGGTGGAGAGTATTTAAGCAACCATGGTGTTTAGGAGTCCTATTGCAACAAGGAAAAGGAAGTTGCAGTTTCAGCATATTACTTCCCTAATTTGAGGATTTCTTCCTCCATTGGAGTGCCTTGGCCATCAAGCAATCCCAAAGGATGGCTAGGCACGAATTTGGGTCTCCAAAAATGTATGATTGCATCACAATTCAACCCTAATTGTCTTTTTCTAATTTTAGCCTATTTAGGTTACGAATTTCCATGTATTTTCTTGCTTCATTTGATTTTTGGGTCAAATGTTGTCCATTGGCCCAATTATTATATTGGGTTATTAATATATAATGTTGAAAGTCTCTCCAACATTTTTATTTAATTTATGATGGCGTCGTATTTCCGTGTTAACGGCTTTCCGACTTGTTTTCTTATTTGGATAATCGGTCACCATGTGATGTACACTTGGTTAATCGAATATTTTGTTACATGAATTTCTTTGTGGAACACTTAGGAATAATGTGTGGGGTTGATTTATAATTTTTACGAAATTTTCTGATGTGTTTTAGCACATACGAGAATGATACGTATGTTTCAATACTCCGATATTATGGAAATTATTTATTTCCATTTATTTGAGTTTTTATGTAATTAAAATTTCCTGGGTGCTACACCCTGCCCCACTTAAGAGAATTTGTCCCAAAATTCATAGATCATTAATTGGCTTTTGATAGTTATGATCCATGAGGTCGTTTCAGATTTAATTCCTCTAACTTGTTTCCACATCATGGATGCTAGTCCAACATCTACACCTATGGCCACCCGTACTATTCATTTGGTTCCTTCCACTCCTGTTTTCCTTCCACAGTTGTTATAACTCCATCTTAATCCACCAGATGAACTATGGTACAATTACTAGATTATTCCTTTCTAATTTCTCCTTAATGATTATAACTCCATCTTATTCCCCCACTTAGAAATGTACTAATAAGAAAAACATCATAAGATTAGTCTAGGGGTTTAACAATCATACCTTCTTCAGAGAGCTCCACTGGAGTTATTGCATTCACGCGTCCTTGATGCTTTACCACCCCCTGGTTCCTTCCAACTTGGTCTTTTAGCATGGGACAGTTCAGTATATGATGTTCCTGACTCCCACATCGCAAGCAAGCTCCGACCTTCTTCCAGCACTTGTCCGCTTGGTGCCCAGGCTTGTTGCAAAATTTATAATATTCTACCGTCGTTGTTTCTTCTACTTTGATCTTTTTCTTCATGCCATAGTCCTTCCCAATCATTCGCCTTTTGTTGTTGTTGTAGTTCTTGTTATTGTTGTTGTTGTGGAAAGTCCCAGTTGTATCGACTGGTCCTCTTTTTATGAAGGTCGGCTTCGAGATGTCTTTCCCCCTTATGCCTTCCACCTTAGCCATAGTGTCTTCTACCAGTTGAACTCTTTGGACCATCTCAGTGTAGGTTTGGATGTTGTGTGGTCCGAGCTTTTCAATGAACATGGGCCTGATCCCATCCATGAAACGGTTAGCATTTAATCTTTCCGTTCCCACCAGTGTGGGGCATAGACAACCAGACGCGTGAACTGAGCCTCATACTCAACCACGGACATTCCTTTCTGCTTCCGTGCGACAAATTCTGCTGCCTTCTTTTCCTTAACTCTTTCAGAGAAGTATTTTCCTCAGAAGATTTCCAGATATCCTTTCCACTCTAGCTCAGCTACATTTGGCAGATGGGCCAATGTGGCCTTCCACTATGCTCAGGCATCCTTAGTAAACTGAAAATGGCCAGAACCACCTTCTCCCTGTTAGTGCATTGCATGACTTGGAAGATCCTTTCTATCTCCTCCTGCCAGTTCTCTGCTTCGTCTGGATCAGGGGATCCAGAGAAACGAGGAGGGTTCAAACTCCTAAAATTACGATGAAGATCACCAGCTCCGTTCCTAGCTGCAGCTGCCTGATTTCCAGCCTGAACCATATTTTGTAGGGCATGTGTGAGTCCTGCCACTATTTCTTGCATAGCTTGCCATTGGTTGCGAGCCATTGCGGTTGAGTGAGAGAGTTATGAGGGTTCCTGAGAAAAGGATGGAAACCAATTAATGTCTCTAGATACACTATAAGAGTCAATGGGTAGGAGCGTTTTGTTCATTCTAACACATTCCCAGTTCTACCCATTCTCACCAGGTACTATATTTAATTTCCATGACCTAGGTTCCAAAGGTATCTCTTAATCCTGAGACATATATCCTATTTGGTGTTCCTAGCCTCTGATACCACTAAATTGTCACGTCCCGAGAATTATGCAGTGGATATTAATAATGTGGAATAAGTCGAGTCGATATCGCGAGACGTGAACAGTCGACAAATAAGCCTCTAGCTAGCACGCACTAAATGTATAACAACATACATCATCATAGGACGCAAATATTGAACTCAATGGAAATTGTATTCAAATCTCATATTTGTTTCAAAGGAACTAATACAGGACTAAGACTCTATAAAAAGAAAAAGTACATTTATTCCTCACTTCCTAATACATGAATCTAACACTCAAAATAAACTAACTATAGATAGACTCATATTTGGACCCTCATCACTCGGATGCATTCCCATCCTCGACTTGCTCTTCCTCTTGAATTTCATAGTCACATAGAATGGTTAAGAGTAGGGGATGAGCAAACTAGCCCAGTAGGATTTATATCTCAATGTGCGGGCAATGATATAAGTGATTAAAAATTTAGAACTAGGTAAGCATGATGAATGTCATGATATGCATGTACGAATAAAACTCATTAAAACATGATACATGAACAAGCTAGATAGAGTGATCATGATAGAGCAATATCTAGAAGGATATAACAAGATAGAACTAGCAATATATCACTTTGTACAAGCACGCAAGGTTTCACTTGATGTCAATAGCTTTCAAGAACGCGAGATATCACTAATTGCATTAAATGCAGGATGGCCATATCACGCAAGCAAGCACGCAAGAGCACGAACTTTTAACACGATTCACTTAATCAGGCATGAAGACACTAATGTACACCAAGGAAAGATCCACCAAGAATGTACACCAGGACACGTGTATGTGGTTATTGTATCTATCATTCAACACACACGCACGACTCCCAGCACAGATGTAACGCCAGTAATCATTATAACCCATGGTTATCAGTATATTTATGACTCTGCGTCAATGGGGGTAGACTGGAGCCCTTGGACACTCGCCGTGCCTGGTCAGCATTTTACTTCAATTGTAAATGTAGATACCCAAAGTCATTAATAATGGCCAATGAGAGTTTCAATAAGTAAGCATG
Organism: Colocasia esculenta; assembly: GCA_014218235.1. NCBI lineage: Eukaryota > Viridiplantae > Streptophyta > Magnoliopsida > Alismatales > Araceae > Colocasia > Colocasia esculenta. The sequence goes on from CM024761.1 coordinate 65,566,684, forward strand.
TGTAATGTCATGTTCATGATGATGATGAGGTCAAGTAATAAGTAAATTGAACATGATTTCATGATAATAATGGTCAAGAGATAAATTTGGCAGCATAACGGCATGATTCATACTTTAGTTCAATCTTTACATTAATGACTTTAGTCTAGATTGTAATTCACACACGAGAACAAGATGAGAGAGGAAGTGCACGCTTCTCCAGAGAACTTCAATGGTACAACCAACTCGGTCTCCATGTGGGAAACCATGGAGAACGGAGATTTACGAAGGTCTTAGAGAGAAGGTCGCTAGTCTACCGATTCGGAATGACCGATAGAGAGCTTCCAAATCCCCAAGAAAGGGCTGCCTAGATGTTCAAGTGTGTAGTGATGTATGCATCTCAATCCACAATCCACCGGTTTCAAACTTGCGGAAAGCACTTAACATGATGGCATGACATGAAACTATGCACTTTAACTAATCAAGGTTTGCAAGATTTTAGGATAACAAATTATCATTTTAATCAAGCAAGAATAGTAACAAGAGCGAATCACAAGTTCCATGAATGATCATATCATTAAGAAAGCAATTAGAATAATATTCATGTAATTATAACTTTTAAATGGGTTAAACACTTTTAAGCCATTAAACATACATCCTGTAATGATCAGACCCAAGACATGCAAATCACACAATTGATACCATGTTAAACAAACCTCGGGTAAGCTTTGAAATATGCGTTCAACACAGTGGACGCACTTTAAAACACAGTGTACAGAGAAAACCAGCGAAACAATGAAGTTTTCAAATCGCGTCCACCATTGTGGCTGCGTTCATGATTGAATCGCATCGGGAGATTTGGACGTGTTGGGTTGAGTGTGTATTTGAAACCTTTTAATGATGACTTTAATCATGACTAATTGACATCTCTCATAATTTGATTTTGATGATGACATTTTATACATTTTGTACATATTAAAATGATAACTAATTGAACATGTTATACATTTTATACATATCACAACAATGCTTAAACAACATGTTTTTGATGTTTAATATCTCATATTTTAATGATAATATTTGTATTAATGGTTTATAATTTATATTTTCAGGTTTACACAAATTTGTCATGGTGGTGTCGACACAGTCCACGTGTGTGTCGACACAGTCTGCATGTGGTGTCGACACAGTGCCTTGTGGTGTAGACACTAGTTCACTGTCCTAAAAGCATGTTATGAAGTAGTAGCCAGTGGTGCCGACACAGTCTGCCAGTGGTGTCGGCACAGTCCACCTGTATGTCGACACTAGTTCACTGTCCCAGAAGCATGTTCTGAAGCAGTAGCCAGTGGTGTCGACACAGTCTGCCTGTGTGTCGACACAGTTTGCCAGTGGTGTCGACACAGTCCACCTGTGTGTCGACACTAGTTCACTGTCCCAGAAGCTTGTTCTGCAACAGTTGCCTGTGGTGTCGACACAGTCTGCCTGTGTGTCGACACACTTCGACTAAAGCTCAAAAACGTGAATTTCTCTTGACACGTGGCTGCTTGGGAATCAAGGGATTTGACCTAGATTTCCATGCCCATGCACCCCAAGGCACTTTATGGACATATGGGGCTATAAATACCCATGATTCTCCTACCTCAAAGGGAAGAGAGCCCATACACTTCCAGAAGAAACTTTTTGGTGGCAAAAAGGGGTTTTTCCAGATCTGGCTCCATCTCCAGAAGCTGTAGGCCATCGTTTCAAGTGGAAGGACGTGGGAATCAAGGGGAATCTCTGGAGAGAAGTTTGCTATGCTAGAAAAGGGAGCAGATCCAACTGAAGAGCAGTAGTAGAAGAAGGATTTCTGGCGTTTCAGATGCCATAAAAGCAGAGCATCGCCGATTGAGGAGAATCTCCATCAAATTCCATCAAGTCTCCTCAATTCAAGCATCTGCAAGACTTCTTCACCGAAGAACACTCATTCTACATCCATTTCTCTCACTTCTGAGTTTGTTCTTCCTTATTTCGTCTATGAGATTTGTGCATGAAGTTCTGCACAAATTTCTGTGTACGAATCTGTCTTGAATCAGATCATTGCTAGAGGATCTGATCTCTTTTGTGTTTGATCTATCTTTTGTATTGTGAGCCGTCGAGCTCTGGTTTGTGAGTCGTCGCACTCACTGTGTGGTTTGAGCCGTCGTGCTCAATTTGGAGTCGTCGAGCTCCGGTTGTTGTTTGAGCCGTCGTGCTCAGTTTGTGAGTCGTTGAACTCAAGGTTGTGTGTTGAGCCGTCGTGCTCAAGGGTGTTTGGAGTCGTCGTGCTCTGGTGTGAGTTGTACTCTTTTGAGTAGTGGAGCCTCACTGTGTGAGGGGTGGATGTAGGAATCACTGGAGTGAATTCCGAACCACCTAAAAATCCTTTGTGCAATGGTTTGATCTGCTTGTTTGCGCTAGATGCTTGCATAGGATTTCACTTTCACACTAAGTGTTTAATTGCTTCACACATCATCTACACACACCCACACTTCAGATCAGTAAATTGTTTATCTCAATTGATCTCTGATTCGAAGTAATTTTTGAATTGCTTAAGCTTCCATTAATTAATGTTAGATCTATTCAACCCCCCCCCCTCTAGATCTGGTCCATCCACCTATTCGATCCTACAATTGGTATCAGAGCGGGTTAATATATGTTTCTGATCTGATTTGATTGCCTCTGTTTGATCTCAGTGTTCCTTGCATGAGTTGTTTGCTTGCTCTTTCATTATCTCTTATTGTGATTGATGGATTCTCGAGGATTTGTAGCTGAGGGCCATTCCATTAATAGACCACCATTTTTTGATGGGTCTGATTACTCTTATTGGAAAAATCGCATGCAAGTTTTTCTTAGGGCTCAAAACTATGAAATCTGGAGGATAGTTGAAGTGGGTCCTTATGAAAATCAGGGAGATGAGGAGAATTGGACTAGAGAGCAAATTAGGAAAGCTACTCTTAATTACAGTGCCATGAATATGCTTCAATGTGTTGTCCACCCTAAAGAATATTCAAGAATATCCATGTGTAAATCTGCTAAAGAAATGTGGGATAAACTTGAATTAATGTATGAAGGAACATCTCAAGTTAGGGAAACCAAAGTAAACATACTTGTTTCTGATTATGAATTGTTTATGATGAAATCTAACGAATCAATTTCTGAAATGTTTGCTAGGTTTATGATAATTGTCAATGGACTGAAAACACTAGGTAAGGAATACACTGATGTTGATCTGGTAAGAAAAATCTTGCGCTCTCTATCATCTGTTTGGCACACAAAGGCTACAGTGATTGAAGATTCTAAAGATTTATCCAAAATTTCTTTGGATGAACTCATAGGATCTTTAATGACTTATGAAATAAATCTGAAAAGAAGTGAAGAACATATGCTTAAAGCTAAAGCACTTAAGGCTTCATCTAGCAACAAAGAGAAAAATCAAGTTCTGATGAGTCTGAGTCCAATGAGGATGAACTTGCCCCCATGACTAGGCAATTCAGAAAATTTTTAAAATCAAGAAGAGGAAAATTCAATGGAATGAAAAAATATTCTTCTAATAAAAGGAATGCTTCTTCTTCAAATTTTAATGCTAGCAGAAATCAAAAAACTAATGAAGATATTGTTTGCTATAGGTGCAACAAGACAGAACACATGAAGGGTGAGTGTCCTGAGATCAAAAAGGATAAATACAAGAAGAACAACAAAATGAAGAAGCCAAAAGCCATGATAGCAACTTGGTCAGATGAAGACCAAAGTCAGGATGAAGAAGGGAACTCCTCAAGTTCAGAAAATGAGGAGTTATGCTTTAGTGATGGAAAGGTAAGGTCTTCTTTTGAATAATATTCCATTGAAGATTGGCAAGATGCATATGCTGAGTTGATTGAAAAATATTCTAAATAAGAAAAGAAAACAAATATCTGAAAAAGAAAATTGAAAATGTCTTGCATGATACTTCCTTAAATAGAAGAATATCTGAACTTGAAAATGAAATAACTGAACTCAATGAAGAAAAGGAAGATCTTTTGAATGACATTGATGAATTTAAAATTGCATCTCAAAAGGCCAACAATGATTTTGAAAAACTTTCGAAAGAATAGAATTGCAACAAAAAGAAAAGCAACAAGTCATTGATGAAGTTCAAAACTCAAGAAGTTGTTGGGTGAAAAGGATCAAGTGATAAAAAATTTCACAAATGAAAAGAAAATCTTGATGCATTGTTAGGACTTAAAATGAATGCTGAAAAACATGGACTAGGATTCACCACAGAAAAATCTTTCAAGAATAAATCTGGTGAAAAGAAAGAAAAAACTTTAAAAATTTCTTTGATAAAATTTGTTAAAAGAACTAGTCCAGAAAACAAAAATAAACAAGTGTCAAAGAACACATCTAAAATACCCAAGAATCAGAACAAAAAGAATGTTTCTAACCAAAAGAAACAAAACAGGTCGACACACATTGCTGATAGGTCGACACCAGTCAACCCTAAGTTAAAAACTATGGCTGCTGAGTCGACACCAGTCCAACATAGGTCGACCTGTCCAATTCTGAAAAATAACAACCAGTTGAACAGAAATTCAAATAAAAATCTGAAAAATTGTAAAAACACAAAAACAAACTTTCATGATGGTTATTGGAGATCCAGGACATCATGTCAATCTAATTGGATCAATTCTTGGAATCAATGGTATCATAATCCTTATTGGTACCATTCACAATCTTTTTATCCAAAGGTTCCAAGATATCAACAGAATACTTGGTTTGGATTTCCATACATGAACAATCATGCCAAAATGCATAATTTCTCTGCTCATGAAAGGAAAAATACTGGTGTTTTCATTCCAAATCAGAATATTAAAATGTCAAAGAGGGAAATCATTTCTGAAATAAAACAAAAGCCTAAAACAACTCAAATTTGGATCAGAAAAGACTTATTGTTTTTGCTCAAACAAACTGATGGTCCCAACAACGTTTGGGTACCAAACTCTTTTCTTCTCTGATCTAATTTATGCAGAAAAGTCATGCACCCAACTCCAATGTGTGGTTCCTTAACAGTGGGTGTTCACGAGACATGACTGGAGACAGAACAAAGTTTTCATTTCTGATTGAAAAGGAAGGAGGATCTGTTACTTTTGGAGGTAAAAATAAAGGGAAAATCATTGGATCTGGAAAGGTTGGTAAATCCTCCTCAAACTCAATTGAAAATGTTTTGTTAGTTGATGGTTTGGATTATAATCTTTTGAGCATTAGTCAATTGTGTGACAAAGGTCACAAGGTTGTTTTTGAATCTGATTTTTGCAAAATAATGATTCTTCAACTGAAAAAATAAAATTCTTTGGCAAAAGAGAAAACAATGTCTACATGATCAATCTTGATAAAAACTTTGCTGAAAACATTTGTTTGGTGGCAAATAAAAATGAAATTGCATGGACATGGCACAAAAGACTTGGTCATGCAAGTTTCAACACAATAAAAAAACTCTTAAGGCTAAATATGGTTAATGGACTTCCTGAATCTTTTCCAAATGTTGAAAATCAACTTTGTGGGATTTGTGCTCAAGGAAAACAAACCAGAAAATCTTTTAAAATTTTCAATGTTGTACTCACTTCTAAGCCACTAGAATTACTTCATATAGACCTTTTTGGGCCAACAAGAATTCTTAGTCTTAGTGGTAAAAGATATAGATTTGTCATCATTGATGATTTTACTAGATACACTTGGGTCATCTTTCTATCCCACCAAAGTGATGCTTGTTTAGAATTCAGGAATTTCTGCACCACTACTTTAATGGGTTTTTCACAGAAAATCAAATCCATTTTGACTGATCATGGGGGAGAATTTGAAAACAAAGCTTTTTCTGATTTATGTGCTGAACTAAACATTTTTCACAGATTCTCTTCTCCAAGAACTCCAGAACAAAATGGAGTTGTGGAAAGGAAGAATAGAACTCTGGTGGAAATGGCTAGATCTATGCTCTTGGAAAGTAAATTGCCCAAATCCTTCTGGGCTGAAGCTGTGAACATAGCAAATCAGATCTTAAACAGAGCATTGGTCAGACCAAAAATCAGAAAAACCCTCTATGAACTTTTGAAAAACAAAAGGCCAACTCTGTCTTATTTTAAATGCAAGTCTTGAAGCCATTTTTCTTGGATATTCAGAAATTTCTAGAGCTTATAGAGTTTACATTCTCAAGAATAAAACTGTGGAAGAATCTCCACATGTAGTTTTTGATGAAAACTCATATCAAACTGATGACTCTACATCTTGCAGGGTTCCTCAAAATAATGAAGAGGATGACTTCGTTGTCGAATCTTCACCAACTGTTGAAGAGGTTGAAGATCCATTTGAAAATCTGGACAATCAATCACCTACCACAAGTGGTTCAGGTAATATTGTTCCAGAACTGAATGCATCCCAAGAGGTAATTCCTGAAAACATATTTCTAAGAGATCATCCAATTGAGAATGTAGTTGGTAATGTGCATGATAGAGTTAGAACTAGATCATCATTTATGAATGCAATAAATGAAGACCCACTAGCACTAATTTCCCAAATTGAACCCAAGTCAATTGATGAAGCTCTAACTAGTGAGGATTGGATCAATGCAATGCATGATGAACTTCATCAATTTGACAGAAATCAAGTGTGGGAATTAGTACCTAGACCTAGTGACCAATCTGTTATTGGTACTAGATGGGTGTTCAAAAAAAATTGAATGAAAATGGACAGGTTGTTAGGAATAAAGCTAGACTAGTTGCCAAGGGGTACAATCAGGAGTTTGGAATTGATTTTGAAGAATCATATGCCCCTGTAGCTAGACTAGAAGCTGTGAGAATATTTCTTGCTTTTGCATCATCCCTGAAATTTAAAGTTTATCAAATGGATGTGAAAAGTGCTTTCTTGAATGGATACATCAAAGAAAATGTTTTTGTAGAACAACCTCCCGGATTTGAAAATCAAAAATATCCTGATCATGTTTTCAAACTCAATAAGGCTCTTTATGGTCTTAAGCAAGCTCCAAGAGCTTGGTATGACCGTTTGAGCTCATTTTTGTTGAATAAAGGTTACACAAGAGGTAATGTAGACCAAACCTTGTTTACAAGAATTGTCAATAATCAAATCATTGTTGTTCAAATCTATGTTGATGACATAATTTTTGGGTCTACAAATAAAGAACTGTGTACTGAATTTGCTGATCACATGAAAACTGAATTTGAAATGAGTTTGATGGGAGACGTACAATTCTTTTTGAGATTACAGGTACATCAAACCAGTGAAGGGATTTTCATAAGTCAAACAAAGTATGTGAAAGTACTTCTGAAAAGGTTTGACTTTCAGCACCTCAAGCATTCAAGCACACTAATGACAATAAATGTAAGGTTAGAGGAAGATTCACTTGGTAAGTCAGTAGATCCAAAGACCTACAGAGGTATGATTGGTTCTCTACTTTACCTCACAACCTCTAGACCAGACATACAATTTAGTGTGTGCATGTGTGCTCGATTTCAAGCCAATCCTAAAGAAAGTCACATGTTAGCTGTCAAAAGAATTTTCAAATATCTTGTTGGAACATGTGAACTTGGAATGGTATCCTGCTGGTTGCAAGTTAGATTTAATTGCTTATTGTGATGCTGATTATGCTGGTTGTAAGCTTGATAGAAAAAGTACTAGTGGCTTGTGTTTATATCTAGGTGGATGCTTAATTTCTTGGGCTTCCAAAAAGTAACATTCAGTAGCTCTATCCACTGCAGAGGCTGAATATGTTGCGGTTGGTTGTTGTGGCACTCAAGTTCTTTGGGTGAAACATCAGCTCCTAGACTATAATCACAAATTGGGTTGTATTCCTATTTTGTGTGATAACACTAGTGCTATTAATTTGTCTAAAAACCCAATTCAGCATTCACAAACAAAGCATATTGAAATAAGGCACTATTTTCTAAGAGATGAGGTTGCTAAAAAATCTTTTGAACTTCACTTCATTGAAACTGAAAAACAAATTGCAGACATTTTCACTAAGCCTCATCCAGAAAACAAATTCTCATCTTTAAGAAGAGAGCTTGGTTTGTGCAAATTTCCACATTCTTGATATCTTCTATCTCTTTTTGCAAATAAAAGTCTTCCCGTTCTTGCAAATAAATTCCTCACTCTCACATTGCATTGGCATTCTTGGTATATCAAATAGTGATTTGAAGAAAGACAAGTTAGGCTTGTCTGGACACTTTCACTATGCGTGAGTATATGTCTCCGCCAAGTATCAAGAGTCTTGTATGCAATTGTTGAGGGGGAGTCCTTGTCTTTTAATAAAACATTCTTGTTCATTCTATTTTCACTTCATTCCATTCATATTTCTTCAATAATCCTCATGTTCACCTTGTGAGGGGGAGATACATGAAAGGGGGAGTCATTGTCACATTCCTTAACCTTACTTATCTATCTTGAACCCCAAACACATCAGAATGTTTGAGTCATTGTACTATTTTCTTATGAGAGAATTAAGACATTGAAACTAAACTCATTGTGCATTTAGTTTAATTTCAAAGATTCATTATCATTTCAAAGTTAAGCAATCTTAATACTAAATGTCTTTAAAATGACTTGCAAAACACTTGTAGGCACATGAGTGGCTTTATTATTCAACATGTGTATGTTTAAGCTTTATTTTTACCACATGTTAAGAATATTTTTTCTAAATTCGTAGTCATGACTTTTCTGGTCAAAGTAAACATATTCCTGCAAAACATCAAAAGAAAATGATCAACAATCTGGAAAGATACAAGCAGAGCAATGCAAATTCTTGAACCACTGAGTAACCAGGCCATTTCACCTAAAAAGTGATTTGTTTCGCGTCAAAAAGTGGAAATCAAATTTTCAACTCTGTATAAGATAATGAAAGTTAAACCACTGAGTAATCAGGAGGTCTTGCATCTGATCAATGTGATCTCTTGCACTGAAAAGTGAGATTTAACTAATTTATTCTTGTATTCTTTCCCAGCTAAAATTGAAAGAAAATCAAAAAGACAGGATAGAAAAGCTTAAGACCTTAATAAAGTTCATGTTTACTGAGTTTAGACCTATTATTCTACATTGTCTTACACTTAAAGCTCCTAACATCCTTGTTAAATACTTCTGCTCACTCATATAGGTCACTTTACTTCATATTTGCATCATTATTTTAACTACATTCACATCATTATATTTTGCTATACTTTGTGTTGAGTGTGTCTTTGTGATTAAACTTTATTGCACAATACAAAAAAAAAAACACAATAATTTCTCTCATATGTAAATATCACTTTGCCTCACTTATTTTGATTCTTCTTGAACTTTCCTTTTCACAACTGGAATTCTTCATCTCCTACCATTCTTTGCTTCTCTCTCTTATCTATCTTTTTAATGATGTCAAAAAAGGGGGAGAAAGTTCCTTATGTTCCTTAAAGGGGGAGAAAGTTCTTCAAAAAGGGGAGAAAGTTTTTATGGGAGAAAGTTGTTCAAAGGGTGAATATGGTCAAGGGGAGTTATTGCAGTCAAGGGAGTCAGGCTATTGGCAGATTGTGCATATATTTTGTCATCATCAAAAAGGGGAGAATGTTGGGTTGAGTGTGTATTTGAAACCATTTAATGATGACTTTAATCATGACTAATTGACATCTCTCATAATTTGATTTTGATGATGACATTTTATACATTTTGTACATATTAAAATGATGACTAATTGAACATGTTATACATTTTATACATATCACAACAATGCTTAAACAACATGTTTTTGATGTTTAATATCTCACATTTTAATGATAATATCCTGCATTAATGGTTTACAATTTATATTTTCAGGTTTACACAAATTTGTCACAGTGGTGTCGACACAGTCCACCTGTGTGTCGACACAGTCTGCCTGTGGTGTCGACACAATGCCCAGTGGTGTCGACACTAGTTCACTGTCCCAGAAGCATGTTCTGAAGCAGTAGACAGTGGTGTCGACACAGTCTGCCTGTGTGTCGACACAGTCTGCTAGTCGTGTCAACATAGTCCACCTGTGTGTCGACACTAGTTCACTGTCCCAGAAGCATGTTCTGAAGTAGTAGCCAATGGTGTCAACATAGTCCACCTGTGTGTCGACACTAGTTCACTGTCCCAGAAGCATGTTCTGAAGCAGTAGCCAATGGTGTCGACACAGTCTGCCTGTGTGTCGACACAGTCTGCCAGTGGTGTCGACACAGTCCACCTATGTGTCGACACTAGTTCACTATCCCAGAAGCCAGTTCTGCAGTAGTTGTCTGTGGTGTCGACACAGTCTGCCTGTGTGTCGACACACTTCGACTAAAGCTCAAAAATGTGAATTTCTATGAACACGTGGCTTCTTGGGAATCAAGGGATTTGACCTAGATTTCCGTGCCCATGCACCCCAAGGCACTTTATGGACATATGGGCCTATAAATACCCATGATTCTCCTACCCCAAAGGGAAGAGAGCCCATACACTTCCATAAGAAACTTTTTGGTGGCAAAAAGGGGTTTTCCAGATCTGGCTCCATCTCCAGAAGTTGCAGGCCATCCTTTCAAGAGGAAGGACGTGAGAATCAAGGGGATTCTCTGGAGCGAAGTTTGCTGTGCTAGAAAAGGGAGCAGATCCAACTGAAGAGCAGCAGTAGAAGAAGGATTTCTGGTGTTTCAGATGCCATAAAAGTAGAGCATCGCCGATTGAGGAGAATCTCCTTCGAATTCCATCAATGCTCCTCAATTCAAGCATCTGGAAGACTTCTTCACTGAAGAATACTCATTCTACATCCATTTCTCTCACTTCCGAGTTTGTTCTTCCTTATTTCGTCTATGAGATTTATGCATGAAGTTCTGCACAAATTTATGTGTATGAATCTGTCTTGAATTAGATCATTGCTAGAGGATCTGATCTCTTTTGTGTTTGATCTAGCTTTTGTATTGTGAGTCATCGAGCTTAGTTTGTGAGTCGTCGCACTCACTGTGTGGTTTGAGCCATCGTGCTCAATTTGGAGTCGTCGTGCTCCGGTTGTTGTTTGAGCCGTCATGCTCAGTTTGTGAGTCGTTGAACTCAAAGTTGTGTGTTGAGCCATCGTGCTCAAGGGTGTTTAGAGTCGTCATGCTCCGGTGTGAGTTGTACTCTTTTGAGTAGTGGAGCCTCACTGTGTGTGGGGTGGATGTAGGAGTCACTGGTATGATTTCTGAACCACCTAAAAATCCTTTGTGCAATGGTTTGATCTGCTTGTTTGCGCTAGATGCTTGCATAGGATTTCACTTTCACACTAAGTGTTTAATTGCTTCACACATCATCTACACACACCCACACTTCAGATTAGTAAATTGTTTGTCTGAATTGATCTCTGATTCGATGTAATTTTTGAATTGCTTAAGCTTCCGCATTAATTGGTGTTAGATCTTTTCAACCCCCCCCCTTCTAGATCTGATCCATCCACCTATTCGATCCTACAGGACGCGTCTACGAAAAATCATTTAATAAAAGCTTGGGCGGGAAAACCACCTGAAACGCATCGGGGTAACCTGCCGCAGATCAGACCGGCGTTGACTCCCAGGCGGCGCGTAGACCCACGCGGGCCGTTGACCGGTCCGTGCGTGAATCGCATCGTACCCAACGGCTGTGATTCCTTGAATCACGTCGGCCCCGAGCGCCGCAATACCAGTCGCCTTAAATGTGGCGTCTGAACCAGACGCGGTTCAGACGTCAGACCGAAAGCTCAGAAAACTCAGAAATACAGGGGGCAATCCTTGCAACACTTATATCTTCTAAACTAGGGCGCTTGGGACAAAAGTCTCAACATGAAATCTGTAGGGAACATGGAATATATGCCAACTATGATTTTTAAATAATTTAAAACGGCCTCGGGATGTGCGATAAATCAACATGAACATAAAAAGTCTCAGACATGCGCGACTTTGGCAAGACACCTATAACTCTACATGTACTCATTGGAATTCAATGAAATTAATGGGAAACGAAAGTTACCTTGATGCTCTACACATTGGTATAAGACTTGTTAATGTTTGGCCAGGGAAAACCTAACTTCTGGGTTGATGAAGTTTCATTCTTTAGAAGACCCTCATTCTGACCGTCTGTTGAAGAACGCCTAATACTCCCAGTGTACTGCATGAAAATTGTGCATTCCACTTGGGTTAGAACGTAGACTTGACCCTCTTTCCAGGGGTGTAAGTCTTGCATGATGGGATTTAGGTTTGCCCTACCTTTGCTCGACTCCAAGTGGACGGGTTGCACAGGTCGTAGCAGATGAATAGGGGAAGAAAATGACCTTCTTGTGGTCGTTCCACAGCTCCCCAGCCACCAAGAACTCCTCCACACAACCCCAGCAAGTTGTAAAACTCAACCCTAGGGTTTGGTGGAGAGTATTTAAGCAACCATGGTGTTTAGGAGTCCTATTGCAACAAGGAAAAGGAAGTTGTGGTTTCAACATATTACTTCCCTAATTTGAGGATTTCTTCCTCCATTAGAGTGCCTTGGCCATCAAGCAATCCCAAAGGATGTCTAGGCATGAATTTGGGTTGCCCAAAATGCATGATTGCATCCCAATTCAACCCTAATTGCCTCTTTCTAATTTCAGCCTTTTTAGGTTACGAATTTCCATGTATTTTCTTGCTTCATTTGATTTTTGGGTCAAATGTTGTCCATTGGCCCAATTATGATATCTGGTCATTAATATATAATTTTGAAAGTCTCTCCAACATTTTTATTTAATTTATGATGGCGTTGTATTTCCGTGTTAACGGTTTTCCGACTTGTTTCCTTATTTGGATAATTGGTCACCATGTGATGTACACTTGGTTAATCGGATTTTTCGTTGCACAAATTTCTTTGTGGGACACTTAGGAATAATGTGTGAGGTTGATTTATAATTTTTATAAAATTTTTCTGATGTGTTTTAGCACATACGATAATGATACGTATGTTTAAATATTCTGATATTATGGAAATTATTTATTTCCATTTATTTGAGTTTTTATGTAATTAAAATTTCCGGGGTGCTACACCCTCAACCTGACAATTTTTTCACATCTCAACCTATGGAGCTCAAGGTCCTCATCGTCCCACTCCTCTAGGGGATAACAATCCTTAGAAATGTATAGAGAGAATTTTCTTTTTGAAAGGAACAAATGTTGGGTAGAAATATCAAGTTTTCATCTTTTGAACTGTCTATGTATGATCTATGCCACATGTAATGATTGATCAATTTTTTGAATGAAATCAACTTTTGTCTCCTCTATGATTTAGTGCACTTTCCATCTTTTTGAATGTTGTCAAAAAGGGTAGAACAATGATTGTATTTTTGTCATCATCAAAAAGGAGAAGAATGTTGGGTTGTGAGTGCATGAACATTCATAATCATTGTTGTTATATGGTTATATGTTTTTTGTGATGACAAAAAAATTGTGCAAACACCATATTGAGTACATGATATCTAAATTGATGGTTTGTTTCTTGTAGAAGACCACATAATAAAAGGCAGTGTAAAAATATGTATAATAGTTGTCGACAACCACAGCCTTGCCTGAAGTAGACGGCCACTTTGCTGCCATTTACAGGAAATAAATGTCCATCGATCTGGACGTCAACACTGAGTCAACGGCACACTGTTTGCCGTCAACATGCCCTTAACGTCAAGGGATATTGACGTTAATTGGACTTTTGGCAGAAAACAAAAAAATCAATAAACACACATACACACAATATGTACATACACTATGCATAACATTATTTAAATATAATACGTACAGCATTAAACAAAGACAATATGTACATAATTAAGCATGTATGCACATAAGTAATAGAATAAACATGCTACTTACAACAATATTATATGCATATATATATATATATATATATATATATATATATACAAACATAATATAAACAAAGTTCAAATAAAAGAACAAAGTTCGAGGGCCTTGCACTATTTCTATATAACACCTTTTTGTTCGTTGATTGAAAATCTCTCTCTTAGCATTTAATGCCTACAAATGTTCGGTAGTCACATGTTTCTACAATGTAAGACGTGTTGTGACTACATGGAAACGAGCACCAAGGAATAAGAGACAACAAACACTTCAACGGACACTTCAACAAACACATCCGAAGAAAGGTGAAATGGTTATAAGAAGACGATGGCTGTGAAGAACAAATGAAGCATACAAAAGCAATACATGCGGATTCACACAAGCCTTCACAACCGCCATTGAGAGCAGTGCACCTTCACTCCAAGTCCATTTTCTCCAAGCTCTCTTGAAGCCCTCACTTCTTTTCTTTGAGAGCCAGTTGTTCTAAAAGGATAGCATCATAGTCTATATCTTGTTCTCTCAGTTCGTTCCTCAGATTAAGCAAAGCTTGTTGTATAAGCTTGATCGAGGGGCCATCCCTTCAACTCTTCTTTATGAGTGTTTCTCTTCCTGTGAGAAGAGAAGACTTGTTGTGAGTAGGTGGTTTTGTTCCACTTGCTGAAGGGAAGACCTGTTGCTACAGGTGGTTGTATTGCCTCTTCGTAGGTTGAAGAGAAGGCCAACGGGTGCTGGATGTGTAAGTATCCTTGAGGGGGATTGTACCCTTGGTTAGTGAAATCCCAAGTAGTTTCTTGGGGACTAGACGTAGAACTCTTGGTGATATGAGGTCCGAACCTGGATAAAAATCCTTGTGCATTTTTGTGTGATTATTTTTATCTTACTTTCGCTGCTCACTAACTCTAACACATATGCTTAATGTGTTTCTGTCTGAAGTTGTTTTAACCAGGAAAATTTTAAGATATTCTTGAAGCAACCCATTCACCCCCCCCCCCCCCCCTTTGGGCTTGCAACCTTGCCAACAAGTGGTGTCAAAGCCAAGTCTCTTCGAGTAAGTAGATCTCACGATCTGAAAAGCAAAGATAAATGGCAGCCCAAGGTTATGCAGAGGGACAATCTGTCAATAGGCCTCCATTGATCAATGGAGAAGATTACAACTATGGAAGACAAGAATGGAGTTATTTCTTCAAGGTCATGACTTTCAACTATGGACGATAATAGAAGATGGTGATCTGGCAGTCAGTAACACCAAAGAAAAGTGGACAGATGATGACAAGAAAAAGATGTCTCAGAACAGTAAGGCCAAAAGCATATTATGTTGTTCACTAAGCAAGAAGGAGTTCAACAGAATATATGCATTCAAGTTGGCCAAATAAATGTGGGATAAGTTGAAACTCACCCATGAAGGGACTGACAAGGTAAGAGAAACTATAATAGATATATTGGTAGCACAATATGAAAATTCCAAATGCATTCTGGAGAATCTATCTCCCAGATGTATAGTTGTTTTACCGATATCACAAATGGCCTGGCTGGGCTTGGGAAAAGGTATGGGATAGGAGACATGGTAAGAAAAATACTAAGATCCTTACCAACTTTGTGGACTTCCAAGGTTATAGCCATAGAATAAGCAAATGATCTCATGGCTATGTCGCTCGAAAAACTCATTGGGTCTCTAATGGCTCATGAGATAAATATGGAGAGATTAGGAGAATCCTCCACCAAGAAAAAAATGTAGCAATGCTCTGAATGCAGGAAAGAACAATTCTGAAAGCAACTCACAAGATGAAAAAAGCAATGCAGACAGTGAAGAATAAGCTTTTTTATCAAGACGTCTGCAAAGGATTTGGCTAAGAAGAAACATCAGTCAAGTAGAAGGTATTTCAAAAAGGATAAAATAGTCAAGAAAACTGAACCTATCTATTATGAATGTAAGCAGCCCAGGCACTCGAAGACAAACTGTCCCAAGCTAAAGAAAAATGAACATAAGAAGGAAGAGACATCGAGAAAATACAATAGATACAAGAAGAAGGCTATGGCAGCTACTTGGGGCAATGAAGATAGCTCATCTGAAGACTCAAGCCCAGATGAACAACAACAAGAAAGGGCTCATCTTGCTTTTATGGCAAATATTGATGATAAGGAAAGCCTTAGAGCATCTACGTGGTACCTGGACAGCAGGTGCACAAAGCATATGACATGCAACAAGAAGCTATTCTCATCAATCAAAATTGAAGAAGGAACAGTGACATATGGAGATAATGGAAAAGGGTCAGTAATTGGTTGCAGATCAGTTGGCAGATAATGAGACTCTCATAGAAGTATTTTGAGTTGAAGGCCTAAAACACAATCTGATCAGCATAAGTCAGTTATGCAAGAATGGTCATCAAGTGAAGTTCCAAGAATCTAAGTGTCTAATCATCAAGGAGATTGGGTCATGCCAGTTTGGATGGAATCAGAAAACACATCAAGCATGACTTGGTAGAAGGATTACCAAAGATTAACTCAAGTCTTGATAAAGTTTGTGGACCATGTGCCAAGGGAAAACATGTCAAAGCTTCCTTCAAATCAAAGACAACTGTCACCACGACCAAGCCTCTAGAACTACTTCATATGGACTTATTTGAACCTATGAGTACTACCAGTTTAGGTGGCAAGAATTTTGGTTTTGTCATTGTTGATGATTTCTCAAGATATACATTAGTCTCCTTTTTGGAACACAAAGATGACACTTTTGAAGCATTTGTCAAGTTCAGCAAATTAGTTTAGAAAGATAAGAAATTCAGTATTATAAGTCCACGATCAGATCATAGAGGAGAATTTCATAATGATAGATTTGTAGAATTCTGTAATGATCTAGGAATCGATCACAATTTCTCAGCACCAAGAGTACCACAACAAAATGGAGTAGCTGAGAGGAAAAATAGAACTTTATTGGATATGGCAAGAACCATGCTATCTGAATACAACCTTCCAAGATATTTTTGGGCAGAAGTAATTAATACAACATGTTACTTAATCAATAGATCCATGATAAGGCCTATATTAAAGAAGACAGCATGTGAGTTATACAAGCAGAAGAAGCCCAACATCAGTCATCTCAAGATATTTGGGTGTCCATGCTACATCCACAACAATGGTAAGACAAATATTGTTAAGCTGGATCCAAAATCTGATGAAGATATTTTTCTGGGTTATACTTGTAAACCTAAAGGATATAGAGTTTTCAATAAAAGAAGTATATTAATTGAACAAACTGTACATATTATATTTGATGAATCTAACCCCTCCTTGAGAAAGAAAATTGTTAGTGATGATGAAGGTACGGAGAACCTATCCGAGAAAATGCAAGGAAGTATCCATCAAAGATAATGAAGATCCATCCCTCGAAGAATTACAACAGAAATAACTAATCTATGAGGATCATCCTAGGGAATGGAGATGTAAGAAGAATCATCCAAAAGAAAACATCATTGGAGATCCAAATGTAGGGGTAAGAACTAGAGGTAGTATTATTCCTTGTGATTATTTACCTTTTGTTTCTCAAATTGAACCCAAGACAGTCAATGAGGCACTGATTGATGAATCTTGGATTTTAGCCATACAAGATGAACTAAATCAATTCAATAGAAACCAAGTCTAGTCCCTTGTTCCTAAACCATCAGATCATCCTGTGATTGGCACCAAATGGGTGTTTAGGAACAAGTTGGATGAAGCTCGTGTCATTACTAGAAATAAGGCTAGACTGATAGGTCAAGATTATTCCCAAGAGGGGGGTAGAGATTTTGATGAAACCTATGCACCAGTAGCTAGACTTGAGCCTATTCGGATTTTATTAGCATATGCATCTGCATGTGATTTAAAATTATTTCAAATAGATGTGAAATCTATTTTTTAAATAGTTTTATAAAAGAGGAAGTTTATGTTGAACAACCTGCTGGCTTTGAAAACATAGACCATCCTAATCATGTTTTCAAATTGCATAAGGCACTATATGGTTTGAACCAAGCACTTAGAGCTTGGTATGAAAGACTAAGTGCATTTCTTTTAAAACATGGTTTTACTAGGGGAAAAGTAGAGAGCATATTGTTTATTAATGCTCTCAACATACCTTAATTGTGCAAATTTATGTTGATGACATCATTTTCAGAGCTATTAATGAATCTCTTTGCAAGTATTTTGAAGAATTAATGCAGGGAGAATTTAAGATGAGTTTGATGGGGGAATTGACTTACTTTTTTGGACTCCAAATCAAATAAGACAAGGAAGGAACCCACATCAATCAGACTAAATACATCAAGGATTTGCTAAAGAAGTTTGGTTTTGAACAAGCAAAGCATCTAACCACTTCTTTGAGTACTTCCACCAGGTTAGACAATGATCATCAAGGTAAGAAAGTAGATTAGAAATCTTATAGAGGTATGATTGGATCTCTACTATAATTAACTGCTATTAGACCAGACATTTTATTTAGTGTATGTATGTGTGCTAGGTATCAAGCTGATCTCAAAGAATCTCATTTAATTTCGATCAAAAGGATTTTTAGATATTTAGCACATACATGTGATTTACGACTATGGTATCCAAAATCATGTAAGATGAGTTTAATTGGTTATACTGATGCGGATTATGCTGGATGCAAAGTGGATAGAAAAAGCACTAGTGGTTCCTACCAGTTTCTTGCAAGGTGTTTGATCTCCTGGTCCTCAAGAAAACAAAACTCTATGGCCTTGTCAACAACTGAAGCTGAATATGTTACCGCTGAGAGTTTCTGCACTCAACTACTATAGATCAAACAACAACTTGAGGATTATGGTCTAAACATCATATCTGTACCCCTATTATGTGATAACACCAGTGCGATCAATCTCACAAAGAATCTAGTACAAAATTCAAGAACCAAACATATTAAGGTTACCATTTCATTAGAGATCATGTAACAAATGGTAATATTAGCATTCCATTCACTAAAACTGAAAATCAGTTGACAGACACCTTTATAAAAGTCCTACCTGAAGAGAGATTCACCTCTCTCTGAAGAGAGCTAGGCATGTGTAATTTGTTGCCCAGTTGACGAGCCCAGAGGGGGGGGGGGTGAATGGGTCTTTTAAAAATAATTGATTAGTACCTGTAAATCAAAAACATTCACACATCAACGTTCTTCGATAGAGGTTAGTAGATGTTAGTTCGAAAGGCAATCACACAAGGAAAACAAACACACAACACAAGAATTATCCTAGTTCGGACTTCCTTTCCTTAGGAGTCCTACATCCAGTCCCTGAGCAACAACTCAGGATTCCACTAACTAGGGTACAGTCCCCCTATGGACACAACAAACACCCAGCTCAGCTGGTCTTCCTTCACACGAAGGGAAGTACACCACCCTGGATACCCCACCAGGTCTTCCTTCACACCGAAGGGAATACTACACCCTGGCTCCCACCAGGTCTTCCTTCACACCGAAGGGAATACAATACAAAGAGAATGGAATAAGATCAAGCCCCTAGATCAAGCTTCACCAAGCTAAGATCTGAAGCAAGCAGTACTGAGAGCAGAAGAAATAAACAAGAGGCTCTCTCAGGACTGCACAAGCTCTCTCAAGATTTTCACTACAACGAGGAGAGCAAAGAGCGAAAGCAAAGTGGAATGAGGTTCTTGGCTCTGGAAATCTTTTCGAAGAAAGCTTGAACACAGTTTTTCAATCTATCATTGTATGTCTATGTATCCTTCTTCTGATCTTCTATCTTGTATTTATATCTCCAATTTGAAATATATACGTTGAAGTGTCCGTTGTCTCTCTCTTAAGTAGACGTTAGACTGAATGATGCTTGGAAGCTTCCAGTCAACAGCCTTTTGATCACTTGTGCACGCAAAGAGATGAGATCTTCTGAGATATCCTTTGGCTTCTAATTTGTCCAACGTTGTAAAGTGGAACTGGATCAGAGATCTACACAAATTTCAATTTTGAACAACGGACAGCTAAGCTATCTCTGATGTCAGTCAACGTTAAAAGAAATAGTCATGAAAATAGTAAAGCCAAATAGCTGAATCTAAAAGATGTATTCAGAGTAATCACGATAATGGACGATATCGTCTGCATGCATGCAGAGGTACGTTCAGATCTCATAAATGCAGGAGTGTCAGAGAGATATACGTGTACTTTGACTAGTTAACGCTTCTTGAAGAAAGAGAGTATCAAGTCGATGTAAGACATAAAATCGATGACTATATGACTTATGAAATCATTATGAACAAGTCAGTTTGACCAAGTCGTTATGAGTCATAGCAAATCGTTACATTGACTGTAGGATTTAATATGAACACTTAATAAATCGTTATACAAAGCAAATCGTTGTGTTCACTGAAGAAATCGTTGTGAAACACTTAACAAATCGTTATACAAAGAAAATCGTTGTGTTCACTGAAGAAATCGTTGTGAAACACTTAAAAAATCATTATACAAAGCAAATCGTTGTGTTCACTGAAGAAATTATGAGTTCTGAAGAAATCGTTATGAAAAGCAAATTGTTACGAGTTCTGAAGAAATCGTTATGAAAAGCAAATCGTTACGAGTTCTAAAGAAATCGTTACGAGTTCTGAAGAAATCGTTATGAAGCAAATCGTTACGAGTTCTGAAGAAATCGTTATGATGACTTATGAAATCGTTGCGGCGAGCAAGTCGTTGCGAGTTCTAAAGAAATCGTTATGATTACTTAAGAAATCGTTACGGCGAGCAAGTCGTTGCGAGTTCTAAAGAAATCGGTATGATTACTTATAGAATCATTGCATCAGGCAAGTCGTTGCGAGTTCTAATGAAATCGTTATGATTACTTAAGAAATTGTTACAGTGAGCAAGTCGTTGCGAGTTCTAAAGAAATCGTTATGATTACTTATAGAATCGTTGCGACAGGCAAGTCGTTGTGAGTTCTAAAGAAATCGTTATGATTACTTAAGAAATCGTTACGGCGAGCAAGTCGTTGCGAGTTCTAAAGAAATCGTTATGATTACTTAAGAAATCATTACGGCGAGCAAGTCATTGCGAGTTCTAAAGAAATCGTTATGATTACTTAAGAAATCGTTACGGCGAGCAAGTTGTTGCGAGTTCTAAAGAAATCGTTATGATTACTTATAGAATCGTTGCGACAGACAAGTCGTTATGAGCTTTAAAGAAATCGTTACGATGACTTATAGAATCGTTACAGGATCGACTTGTTTGAAACAACATGACTTTCCAGTCTTACAAGGAAATCGTTAAAACACTTATGAAATCGTTGTGACTTTCAACAGAAGTCGATGTGGACTTAGAGAAATGCACTTACCTGGCTTATTGACAGAAGTATTTAGTACTTACCATATGTGCTTGATTTTCCTTGTTTATTTCCTGTGCTTATGACTTATAGAATGCATGTTAGAAAACTTTGATATTGTTTTGTTAACCACCAAAATAAATATGTAATTAATTATAATTACATGGGGATGATCTGATCATCAATCTCCCCCTTTTTGGTGATGACAAAACTCAACAATAAGTATGTAAAAAAAAATGCATATAGTATGTTTCAGACATAAGTATTTCTCCCCCTTTTTGTCATTAAGCAAAAGGGTAATCTGAGACAAAGAAAAGATAAGAAATATATGAAGACAAGAGAAGTGAATTTGTTTATTGATCTTGAGGTCGAAGAGAAGGATCAAGATAGAAGGCAGGAGGCAAACTGTCGGATGACAGGAAATGCCAATCTTTCCTGCTCTTCAAAATGAGCTTGAAAAGCTCCAATCTCAATTTTATAGGAGGGTCCCATAGTGGGAGCCATCCTCTTGAGATGAAGTTTCCACTGCTCAGAAATAAAGTCCCCATATTTATCCAATCCTAAGGCTAATTTGAAAAGGGAGAAGGACCCAAAGCTGGAAAAGAGAAGAAACTTGTCCATCTTGATAGGATAGAAGATCTGATGAGACCGGAGCTCCTTCTGCAAATCATGAAATATCTTGAATCACTCAGTCCAGATTGCGAATGTATTCCTGATGAGGTGACGAGAATTGGCGTCCAGAAAGTCACCAGGGGTAAGAGGAGGTAGATTTGCTCGGGCCTGGGAGTCATTCAGATCAGAAAGCTGCTGAGCAGACAACGGATAGTGCTTGAGCCACTCATCAGAGGTCAGCCTTTCACATTCGGAGAGAATGGGAGCAAGGATATCGGCTGAAATCTGCCCCTCAAGATAGTGTTTGAACACAAATCTTTGGAAAGAAAGATCACGGCCTTCATATACATGCAACCTGGCCATGACTCTAGCACCTCTCTCAAAGACAAGTGTACCAACCGATGAATCCATGATCAAGGAATGGAGAGGTGGAAGGAACACAATGTCTGGGAAGTTCAAGGTAGCAAAGTCCACCTGAAGAGGTTCACAATGAGTCGACCGCAGAGCTGTGATAGCTGCACGAAACTGCCCCAACTGAGGTTCATCCAAGCTGTTTAGATAGCAGTAATTGCAGAACATCTGATAATGCCTGATGAACTTAATTTCTTTCTGAATGAAGGGTCCAAACAGGTTCTTGTGATGGATCTGAAACCATTCATACAGAGGGAGAGGGGCTTCCCTGGGAGGATATCTGGCAGCTTGTACTCTTCGAAATTGGGAGTACAAAGCACTATTGGTCCGAGCCCACTACTCTTCAGTTTTGGCTTCAGTCACAGAAAAATTTTTGGACTGTTGTGCCTTTGAAAGAGAAGTGTAAGGGAAAATGGTAGTAAGAATGTTGGAAAGATTTTGGAAAGGTAAGCCAAAAATATGAGCAAAAACCACCTTTTGAAGATATTCCTCATAAAGGGGTTTGTGCTTATTTGCTATGGCTAGGGAAAACCACAGTGGTGGATAGCAAGGATCGGAAGAGACAGGAAGGGTGGAAGTAAGTCTCCTTCTTTTGGAGACAGGGCTGGAAATACCAGTCCTGTGAGAGTGAGTTCCAGTGGCTAGGACAGATTTGAGAATTGCTTCTTCAAATTCATCCTTGATGCCATGGATCTCACTTTGGGTGAGTTGGGCACCTTCAGGAATGAGAGTTATGAAAGATGGAGGTGCTGGTGGATGAATCAAACAGTCAGGAGTGATGGTGGGAAGATCACTTGGTCCTGAGAAGGAGGGACCAGATGAGGAAGCTCTAGCTAAAGAAGATCCGGGAAGAACTTCAATAGAGGAGGAAGGTAAAGGAGTGGTGGAAGAAGTGAAAGGAGTGGGAGAGGAGATTTGTCGTGAACGTGGCCTTTTGGGAACAGGGGGTGCTGGAGGAGCTGTGGATGAGGTGGGTGGAGAAGGAGGGGCTGGAGTAGGAAGAGTGGACGGCTCGGGAACTACAGCCTGTGCCTCTCCAACTGCTGCCGAAATCTCCAGGGATGACAGACCCTCAGCCTGTTCTGCTGGCCCTTGATCCTCAGAGGGTACTTCATCTGCCATTGAAACAGCCGCATGAGGCTCCTCTTCAAGATTCTGCCCTGATGGCCTTTCAACCACAGTAGGCTGTACTGAAGCTTCTGCACTGAGAGATGGCCCTGATGGCCCTGCATTCTCATCAGATGGTCCGGGTACTTCGGCTTGCTGCTGTGTCTGAACTTGGACTAGCACATTGCCTTCTTCTGCGATTTTTGGCCCTGATGGCCTGAGAACGGCTTCTGAAACACTCTGAGTGCCAGAAGGTGGAGAATTCACTGCCTTCACAACCTCAGAAAGTGTTGCCTTCATGCTGCGCATTTCCTTATTAAGCCATTTCAGAGAATTTTTTACTTGGAACATATCATTGGAAATAGATTCCTGGCGAACAATGATAGAACTTACATTTGATTGGACTGAGGATAAGAGTTCATTTTGTGCTTCCAATCTTTTCGGAATAGGCTTCAATTTCAGCTTCTCTGATGTCCTTCGCCTTCTGTGAGCAATCCTCTTGCCTCTCCTATCAACAGAATCCTGATGAGCTGAGGTCTGTTCTTCATGAATAGGGGCATCTGTTGTATGCACCCCTTGAGATGCAGTGAGGTCCTCAGTCTCTTGCTCCCCCTGAATGGGAGCATCTTCCATGATCCTGTCTTGCTCCCCCTGAATGGGAGCATCTTCAAAAATAGTATCTTCTGGAGTAGCTGATTGCTCCTCTTCTTCAATGTGGCCTGATGCCACAACTTCTTCAACTGACACTCCATGAGCCTCTGGAATGACTGGAGTGGTATGGATAGAATCCAGCACCTCTCTAAGGATAGAGGCTACACTGGAGGTGGGCAAAGGAGTTGCTGCACCTTCCACTGGTTCTTCTGCTTGAGCTACTGAAGGTTGTGATTCTGTGGCACTGCTGCTGCCAATTCAGATGTTGCTGCAAGTTCTGATGGTTCAACATTTGCTACCGATGCGCTCCTGCTGGCTCTGTTGAGGCTTCTGGCACATCTTCTTGTATTTCTGGGACATCTTCTATAATTGCCTCTCCTTCTGCCACAGAGGTGTTAGACCAAATTCCATTGACTAATGAAAAACCACTCTTTCTCAGGTTTCTGGACCTAATAGCTTGGCCCATCTTCTCAACTACCGCCCCAGACAAATCAACACGAAAGTGTTGGAATATCTTTGTAAGCAAGTGGGCATAGGGCAACGACACATTAAGCTTACTCTTGGTATCTGAGATCTGGTCACGAGCAAACTTCATTCGTTCAAGTATCACTTCGGCCATGTTAATCTCCTTATTTTGAATGGCCCAATACATCATGTCTGAGTCAGCCTTGGTGCAAGTTGAGAATGTTGCACTTCTAGGAACCAAGATTTGGCAAACTATGAAATGAAGGAGGCGGTTGAAAGCATTTAACTGATTAATATCTAATTTTCCATCCCTCAGTCTGAACCCCGATCCTACAATACCAAGACCTTTAATTTGGGCGTCCACGGTGTGAACCCCACTGTGCCCTGAGGTCTTCACCCCAAATAACAGGTGCAAAAGGTCATGATCTATCTTAATCAGGGTTCCCATGACAGATGAAACTAGGGACCCGTCTGCCTCTGCTCTCAAACAGACAAAAAAGGCCTTCACGAGGTCTGGATAACTTACCTCTGAGACGGCGGTGATTCCCATCCACTGCATCCTTCTCAATGCTGCTACTACGTTGTGCATACCGTTCTTTTCAAGATCTGCTATGTCCACTGCCTTGTTTCCACAGATCTTAGTCTTCACAAAGGTGAACCTCTCCTGCTGCTCAGGAGTGAGAAAATCAGCGCTGTAGCCCCCAAGACTTCCAGAGATGACGGATGCGGCCATGGAATCAGGTGAAGAAGGTTTCTGGAGGGTTGAGATGAGGGAAGGGGTGAAAGCCCTCAAGAGATTTTTCGCGAGAAGGGGAGCGAAACTTCAAATGAGCAGAGAGAGAGATGTTGGAGACGTTAGGGCATCGGCTCAGGCTACCAGACGAAAGAGGGAAAAAGGTAGAAGATGGGAGGTGAATCGTTCCCACATCAATTTTGTAAATAAATAAATGCTTTGCGGAAAGTGAGGCGCCAAACGACGGCAGAAAGCGACAAATAAGTTTGACTATTCAAACCGACTTTAAAAAGAGAGTGACCAACGGAGATAATTTGAATTTCTTTTGCTTAAGTCCATGGAGGGAAATTTTACTTAAATCTGAAAATTTTTGTACCAGTTTCAAACAGAAATCTTTTCACAAATTACACATGCCCAATTCGCTTCTAAGAGATGTGAATCTCTCTTCAGGTAAGGCTTTTGTGAAGATATCTGCTAACTGATTATTTGTATCAATAAACGATATTTCAATATTACCATTTGCAACATGATCACGAATGAAATGATATCTAACCTCAATGTGCTTGGTCCTTGAATGTTGGACTGGATTTTTGGTGAGATTGATAGCACTGGTGTTGTCACACAATAGTGGAATTGATTTGATATTTAATCCAAAATCTTCAAGCTGTTACTTTATCCATAGGAGTTATGTACAGCAACTTCCAGCAGCCACGTACTCAGCTTCAGCTGTAGACAGTGCTACTGAATTTAGTTTCTTTGAGGACCAGGATATCAAACACCCTGCAAGAAATTGACAACAACCACTGGTGCTTTTTCTGTCTACTTTGCATCCAGCATAGTCAGCATCAGAATATCCTACTAAACTAATTTCGCAGGATTTTGGATACCACAGACCTAAATCATGAGTTCTAGCTAAATACCTAAATATTCTTTTCACAGAGATTAAATGTGATTCTCTAGGATCTGCTTGATACCTAGCACACATGCATACACTAAATAGAATATTGGGTCTACTAGCTGTTAAGTAAAGTAATGAGCCAATCATACCTCTGTAGATCTTTTGATCTACTTTCTTACCATCCTTGTCACTGTCCAACCTGGTAGATGTACTCATGGTGTTGAGAGTGTCTTTGTGTTTTCAAAACCAAATTTCTTTAACAGCTCTTTGATGTATTTTGCTTGACAAATGTGAGTGCCATCTTTCCTTGCTTGATTTTTAGTCCAAGAAAATAATTGAGCTCTCCCATCATGCTCATCTCAAATTCTCCCTGCATCAACTTTCAAAGTACTTGCTAAGGGATTCATCAGTAGAACCAAAGATTATGTCATCTACATAATTTGTACAAGCAGTATGCTTTTAACTTTTGATTTTACAAATAGAGTGCTATCTACTTGACCTCTACTGAAACCATGGTTTAAAAGAAAGAACTAAGCCTTTCATACCAGGCCCTAGGTGCTTGCTTTAAACCATATAATACCTTATGAAATTTGAAAACATGATTAGGAAATTCTGTGTCATCAAAACCCGGGGGTTGTTCCACATAACTTCCTCTTTTATAAAACCATTTAAGAATGCAGATTTGACATCCATTTGAAATAGTTTTAAGTCTAATGTGATGCATATGCTAGTAGTATTCTAATGGCCTCAAGTCTAGCTATAGGTGCATAGGTTTCATCGAAATCTATGTCTTCCTCTTGAGAATAGCCTTGAGCTACCAGTCTGGCCTTGTTTCTTAAGATTAAATCAGCCTCATCCAACTTGTTTCTGAACACCCATTTGGTGCCAATAACTGGATGGTCTGATGGTCTAGGAACAAGTGACCATACTTGGTTTCTCTTGAACTGATTTAGTTCATCTTGCATGGCTAATATCCAAGATTCATCACAAAGAGCTTCATTGACTGTTCTCGGCTCTATTTGAGAAACAAATGCTAGGTAATCACAAGGAATTACATTACCTCTTGTTCTTACCCCTACAGATGGATCACCAATAATATTTTCGAGTGGGTGATCTTTCTTGTATCTCCATTCCTTTGGAAGATTTTCATGTGTAATTTCCTTTTGTTGCATGTCTTCCAGAGGTGGATCATCCTTGTCCTCAATGATGTATTCTTTAGTTTCTTGGATAGCTCATATGCATCATCATTATCACTATCTTCTTCCTTTCTCAAGGAAGGGTTAGTTTCATCAAAATAATATGTACAGACTGTTCAATTAATAAAGTGCATTTATTAAATACTCTATAGCCTTTGGGTTTAGAGGTGTACCCCATGAAGATGCCTTCATCTGATTTGGCATCCAACTTACCAATGTCCCTTTTCCATTGTTGTGGATGAAGCAAGGACAACCAAAGGTTCTGAAATGACTGATTTTTGGCTTCTTTCCTTTGAACAGTTCATATGCAGTCTTCTTCAGGATTGGTCTGATCATAACTCTGTTGATAATGTAGCTTGTTGTGTTGATTGCTTCGGCCCAAAAATACCTTGGCAGATCATATTCAGATAGCATTGTTCTTACTATATCCAATAGAGTTCTATTCTTTCTCTCAGCAATTCCATTTTGCTGTGGTGTCCTTGGTGCTAAGAAATTGTGCTCAATTCCCTGATCATCACAGAACTTAGCAAATTTTTCATTCTGAAATTCACCACCATGATCTGATCGGATAGGCACAATGCTGAACTTTTGATCCTTCTGGACTTTCTTGCTGAAACTGACAAAGTTTTCAAATGTGTCATCCTTATGCTCTAGGAATGACACCCATGTGAATCTTGAGTAATCATCAACTATGACAAATCCAAAGTTCTTTCCTCCAAGACTGGTAGTCCTCATTGGCCCAAATAGATCCATGTGAAGGAGTTCAAGGGTTTTGAGGTGGTACTACTGTCTTTGACTTGAAGGAGCTCTTGGTGTGCTTTCCCTTAGCACAAGGTCTACAGACACCTTCCATTTTTGCACTGACCTTTGGCAGTCCTTCCACAAGATTTTTCTTTAGTAATTTTCTCATCCCATCTATGCTGCAATGACCTAGTCTTCTGTGCCACAATTCAGTAGATTGATCCTTGTTTCCTGCCAGACACACATCTTGATCCTGAGTTCTTCAAGATAGAGTGTGTATTGATTCTTCTCTCTATTGGCTTCGAAAATTACTGCTCCATCCTTTAATATGCTGCACTTTGACTCTTGAAACTGAATCTGATGGCCTCTGTCACAAAGCTGGCTGATGCTAATTAGATTGTGCTTCAGCCCTTTGACTAGCAGTACATCTTAATGACTATCTTCCTTTGTTGCTCACGGAACCACTGCCAATGACTGTGCCTTTTCCATTGTCTCCATAGGTGACTGTTCCTTCTTCAGCTTGGAGATGGGTGAACAGCTTTCGGTTCCCTGACATGTGCCTTGAGCATCCACTGTCCAAATACCATTTTATGCTCGAGTGTTTTCCAGAAATAAAACCATCAATTTTAGGTACCCAAATTCTTTTGGGTCCTGAAGGGTTAGTATCATCAACTTTTCCTTTTATTATCCATTTCTTATAGTCTTGTTTGACATATTTCTTTTATGTGACCTAACTGTTGCAGTGGCTACAGCATATGTTTTAGTAATCTCTTTCAATATATTTAAAGTTAGCCTTATGTTATATCTTGTTTCGGGTACAATTTTTGGTGTTGGGTATATTTTAGATGATTATGTTTCTTCATTATCTGGAGGTATATATCCTATTCATTTTCTTTTACCTGATCTTCTAGCACCTTTAATATGAGGGAGTTTTTTGCCATTTGTAAATTTTTCCAATATCTAGATAACTTAATATTTTCTTCTGTTAGCATCTTAATTTCAGTTTTCAGTTCATCTGAGCTTGCTTGTTTTTCAAGTTAATTATTTGTTCATCTTCTCGCTTTTAGATCCTCACATAGTAATTCATTTCTTCTTTTAAGTTCAGTTATTTTTTTCTAATTCCTCATTCTCTGTTTCAAATCTGAGTTAGTGTTTTCTAGACAAGCACTTTTTTCTTACTTGCTTTTAACAGTTTAGTTACTTCTTTATATTTATTATACAATTCGTTGAATGCTCCTCTAAATTGTCTGAATCAGAATCGTTTGCAGGAATCAAACGAAGAATTAGAGTTACCTTTCTTCAATTAGCCATGAAGGCCAAGTTGGCTTCTTCTTTCATCGCTGCAGGAGCTTGACTCACTGTCTGAGTCGCTACTGTTTTCCCATGTTGCTGCCATCGCCTTCTTCTTGTACTTTCTGAACTTCTTGGAGCTTTCTTTCTTCCTGAACTCCGGCTTCTTGAATCTTGGACACTCAGCTTTGAATGTCCTGTTGTTTTTTGCATTCATAGCAGATGGGTTCTCCTTTCTTCAGATCTTTTGCATCTGGTCTCTTGAAAGCTTTGTTTCTTTTGAAGTGCCTTCTACCATATTGGAACTTCTTTTTCTTAGCTAGAATCCGTTGCAATCTTCTAGAGAGCATTGCTTCCTCATTTTCCATATCCTCAACACTCTCACTCTCATCTGAGCTTGCTTCTAGTATTCTTCTTCAGCTTTTAAGCGTTGGAGTGCTTCTTTCTACTTGAGGACTCTCCTAGCCTTTCCATATTGATCTCATGGGCCATAGTGACCCAACGAGCTTCTCCAATGACATTCTCTTTAGATCATTAGCCTCCTCAATGGCTGTTACTTTTGGAGTCCATGAGGATGGTAAGATCTAAGATTTTTCTGACCATGTCTCCCATTTCATAGGTCTTTCCTAGTCCAGCTAACCCATTGTGATTCTGTGAATCTACTAACATTTGGGTTATGGACTCACCTGACTGCATTTGAAAATCTCTCGTATTGTGTTACAAGAATATCTATTCTTGTTTCCTTCACCTTGTCTGTGCCTTCGTAGGTGATTCTGAGCTTTTTCCTACATCTCCATGCGGATTTGCAGGCTGACACTCTGTGATTCCTTTTTACTCATGCACAACACAGTATACTCTTCGCTTTACAATTCAAGGAAATCTTTTTCCTGTCTCATATGTCCATTGACCTTTCTCGTTTGTGACCAGGAGATCACCTTCTTCTACTATGAACCAAATCTGATAATCGTGGCCTTGCAGAAAATACTCCATTCTGGTTTTCCAATATGTGTAATCCTCTCCATCGAACAATGGTGGTCGGTTGACAGACTGACCTTCGTTGTGACTTTGGGCTGCCATAGATCTTACTCTTCAGATCGCTGGATCTACTTCTTTGTCGAAGAGACTCGCTCTGATACCACTTGTAGCCCAGTTGACGAGCCCAGAGGGGGGTGAATGGGTCTTTTTAAAATAATTGATTAGTACCTATAAATCAATACATTCACACAACAACGTTCTTCAATAGAGGTTAGTAGCTGTTAGTTGAAAGGCAATCACACAAGGAAAACAACACCAACACAAGATTATCCTAGTTCGGACTTCCTTTCCTTAGGAGTCCTACGTCCAGTCCGTGATCAACAACTCAGGATTCCACTAACTAGGTACAGTCCCCCTATGGACACAACAAACACCCAGCTCAGCTGGTCTTTCCTTCACACGAAGGGAAGTACACCACCCTGGATACCCCACCAGGTCTTCCTTCACACCGAAGGGAATACCACCCTGGCTCCCACAGGTCTTCCTTCACACTGAAGGGATACAATACAAGAGAATGGAATAAGATCAAGCCCCTAATCAAGCTTCACCAAGCTAAGATCTGAAGCAAGCAGTACTGAGAGCAGAAGAAATAACAAGAGGCTCTCTTAGACTGCACAAGCTCTCTCAAGATTTTCACTACAGCGGGAGAGCAAGAGCGAAAGCAAAGTGGAATGAGGTTCTTGGCTCTGGAAATCTTTTCGAAGAAAGCTTGAACACAGTTTTTTCAATCTACCGTTGTATGTATATGTATCCTTCTTCTGATCTTCTATCTTGTATTTATATCTCCAATTTGAAATATATACGTGAAGTGTCTGTTGTCTCTCTCTTAAGTAGACTTAGACTGAATGATGCTTGGAAGCTTCCAGTCAACAACCTTTTGATCACTTGTGCACGCAAAGAGATGAGATCTCTGAGATATCCTTTGCTTCTATTTGTCCAATGTTGTAAAGTGGAACTGGATCAGAGATCTACACAAATTTCAATTTTGAACAACGGACAACTAAGCTGTCTCTGATGTCAGTCAACGTTAAAAGAAATAGTCATGAAAATAGTAAAGCCAAATAGCTGAATCTAAAAGACGTATTCAGAGTAATCACGATAATGGACGATATCTTCTGCATGCATGCAGAGGTACGTTCAGATCTCATAAATGCAGGAGTGTCAGAGAGATATACCTAGACTTTGACTAGTCAACGCTTCTTGAAGAAAGAGAGTATCAAGTCGATGTAAGACATAAAATCGATGACTATATGACTTATGAAATCGTTATGAACAAGTCAGTTTGACCAAGTTGTTATGAGTCATAGCAAATCGTTACATTGACTGTAGGATTTAATATGAACACTTAATAAATCGTTATACAAAGCAAATCCTTGTGTTCACTGAAGAAATCGTTGTGAAACACTTAACAAATCGTTATACAAAGCAAATCATTGTGTTCACTGAAGAAATCATTGTGAAACACTTAACAAATCATTATACAAAGTAAATCGTTTGTGTTCACTGAAGAAATCGTTATGAGTTTCTGAAGAAATCGTTATGAAAGCAATCGTTACAAGTTCTGAGAAATCGTTACGATTCTGAAGAAATCGTTACGAAAAGCAATCGTTACAAGTTCTGAAGAAATCGTTATGAGTTCTGAAGAAATCGTTATGATGACTTATGAAATCGTTGCGGCGAGCAAGTCGTTGCGAGTTCTAAAGAAATCGTTATGATTACTTAAGAAATCGTTACGGAGTGCAAGTCGTTGCGAGTTCTAAAGAAATTGTTATGATTACTTATAGAATCATTGCGACAGGCAAGTCGTTGCGAGTTCTAAAGAATCGTTATGATTACTTAGAATCGTTACAGTGAGCAAGTTGTTACGAGTTCTAAAGAAATCGTTATGATTACTTATAGAATCGTTGTGACAGGCAAGTCATTGCGAGTTCTAAAGAAATCGTTATGATTACTTAAGAATCGTTACGGCGAGCAAGTCGTTGCGAGTTCTAAAGAAATCGTTATGATTACTTAAGAAATCGTTATGACGAGCAAGTCGTTGCGAGTTCTAAAGAAATTTTGATTACTTAAGAAATCGTTACGGTGAGTAAGTCATTGCGAGTTCTAAAGAAATCGTTATGATTACTTATAGATCGTTGCGACAGACAAGTCATTACTAGCTTTAAAGAAATCGTTACGATGACTTATAGAATCGTTACAGGATCGACTTGTTTGAAACAACATGACTTTCCAGTCTTACAAGGAAATCGTTAAAACACTTATGAAATCGTTGTGACTTTCAGCAGAAGTCGATGTGGACTTAGAGAATGCACTTACCCTGGCTTATTGACAGAAGTATTTAGTACTTACCATATGCTTGATTTTCCTTGTTTATTTCCTGTGCTTAAGACTTATATAATGCATGTTAGAAACTTTGATATTGTTTTGTTAATCACCAAAATAAATAATAATTAATTATATTACATGGGGATATCTGATCATCATAATTTATAAAGGATGTATTTCTACAATAACTGAAGACATTAATTTTTCAGATTACCTTGGAAAATGCATGACTCCTAATCATTGTTGAAAAACTTCTTGTACTTCATGACCTTATCAACACAACTCCTTTATCTGTCGACACCTCCTTACATCAGGTCGACACATCCTTCATACAGGTTGACCTGTATCATTATACTATTGCGACACCTACTCACTCTATTTTAATCCAATCTTTAACTACCATTCTCATTTCTTTTTGGTCATTTTTATGGTCTACTCCTTTTGACCAAGTTCTCTACATTTAACTCTTTTATCTCTTTACATGGCTCTGAACTGAGGGGGAGCCTTGGACTAAGGGGGAGACTTCATACCTCCTTCTCCACATCCTTTCCTTTTGGTTTCATCATTATTATTCCATTCACCTTCCTATTTGGTCATGAAAAAAAGGGGAGAAATACTCTGAAATACATATCTCTGAATCATATCATCATGTCTTTTTTTGGAGCATTATGATTTTGATTAGTTTTGTCATCACCAAAAAGGGGGAGATTGTTGACTCTTTTATCTCCATGATTATATATTTTGGTGATAACAAAACCTTGAACAATATTTGACTAACATGTTTTCTAAAGTGTGTCAACAGGTCTCAAGAGACATAACTCCAGTAAGCAAATTCAATTGAGTTAGATGTCATTTTCGCATGATTTCTCCAAGTCCACATCGATTACTATTTTTAGTCCACATCGATTACTATATAAAATTACATCGATTACAGTTAACTTAAACACTGATTCTCAGTCCACATCGATTGCTGCTTTAAGTCCACAATCGATTACTATTTCAAACATCGATTATGTTCAAACATCGATTGCGTTCACATTAATTACCTTAGACATCGATTACCTTTCTCTTAAAACATTGATTGCTTTAGATATCGATTGTCTTACTGTTAGACATCGATTACCTTAGAACATCAATTACATCAATTAGACTTAAACACCGATTACATGAACATCGATTGCTATACAAACTCACATCGATTACAGTTCACTGAAACATCCATTACATGAACATCAATTACCCTTAAAACATCAATTACTTTTTTGGACATCGATTACCATTAGACATTGATTGCCTTTAGACATCGACTGCCTTATACATCGATTCCCTTTAAACATCGATTGCCTCTTTATATATCGATTGCCTCATAACATCTACTTTACTGAAACATCAATTACCATTTTAAATCACATCGATTACTTTGTACCAAACATCGATTACCCTTGGACATCGACTATCTCAAACATCGAATGTCATGCTTAAACATCGATTACAGTTATACTCAAACATCAATTGTCTTCATGGATTGTTCTTGAACATCGATTGCTCTTAGACATCGATTACTCTTTGAACATCGACTGTGTCTTAACATCGATTGGAATTATATTATCCATTGCTACTTCAGATATATTAGTTTCAAATACCTTGATAATTATCTGTGCAATAACCTTACTAATTGTGGTTGAAATTATAATGATTGCACTTATGATTAATCTTTGTTATGAACATAACTTGACACGCAGTATTTTCAAATCACTTTTAAAGGTGCGCATTTCAAATCTCCCGCTATTTGTTACATATCCTTCTTACAAAAGCTTTCAAGGATATCTTCTTATAGTATGACTTTTTGATTGACTACTATTTTCATGGTAAGTCTTCTAATACTTTACGTGTGAATAGATAGGAACATATCTGTCGGTGGCTTACTTAGTCACAGGACACAGTTCTCTTGCAGAAAGTATTTTACAATTTGCCATTCTTATAACAAGTCATCTTATGATTTATATGGTGACAGAATGGACATATCTATTTCTGTATAACAACTTTTTGTTCGTTGACTGAAGATCTCTCTCTTAGCATTTAATGCTTGCAAGTGTCTAGTAGTCACATATTTCTACAATGTAAGACTTGCTGCGACGGCATGGAAACGAGCACCAAGGAATAAGAGACAACGGACACTTCAACGACACTTCAACAAACACATCTGAAGAAAGTTTATGTAAGGCCCTAGTTTTATGTGCCTTTTATGACATGTTGTTATGTTTTTAAGTGCTATCCGAATTTCTTCTTAACGTCAACATCCTTTGATGTTAACTTCATGTTGACGGTAACCAATGTGTCGTTTACAGTCTGGCCTGAAAATCTTGACGTCAAAATCAATTGACGTTTACTTCTGGTTGACGGCAACTAATTGGCCGTTAACTTCTCCGGCTGCGTTTGAGTTTCTTGACTTGAAACAATTCCGATTTCTCTGGGAGATAAACTAGGAAACCTACGTCAGCTGGGACTTTCTCTTCCTTAAGTCACTTATGACCCAAACTCCTATAAAACTAGGTCATCTCTGCAAAGAGAGGATTTTTGCTCAGCTAGGGCTTTTGGGTTTCGGGGAGAGGAAAAAAAAAAGAGAGTTTTGAGGGGTGGATCCGGCGAACCAGAGGCTGCACCGGCGTTCTTCGGCAAGAGGGAGGTTCTCCTGAATGTGGAGAAGATCTCCCAATGCCGGGAGATTGTTCTTTTAGGTGTGGAAGTCGAATCAAGCCCGTGAAGACTACCTCTTTGCCTTGGCCGAGGAGGGCTTCATCACCTTGATTCTATAGCACCCCGAATTTTCTATAATTTAAAATTTATGGATAAATTAGAAATTTGACAATTTAATAATCTAAAAGTAGTAATAATGTACGCACCATTATCATCATATACACGAAAACACATCGAGAATTTTTTTAAAAATCATAGTTCAACTCTAAATAATATTTTTAAATGTCTCATGAGGAGATTCAGGTATAGAAAAACCCGATTAGCCAAGTTTAAAGTGTTTTGCGACTCATTTAGTAATTCATAAATAAGTCAAAAAATCATTATCACATGTACATTGATGAGTCAGAAAATTAAATAAAATCATATATGAACTTCAAATAATATCCTCTAATGACCCATCAAGAAATTTGGGTCCATAAAAATCATTTGGGCTAGGTTTAAGAGTTATTGTGACTTATTATCGTAATTAAGAAGTAAGTCAGAAATCCATTATCATGGGTATACAATGTGTTCATAAATTGAATTAAAAATGATGGAGAGACATTAAACAGCATGTATGGATAGCCCATTATCGGATTTGGACTTATGGGTAACTTCTGACCCAAGAATAAAATCAAGTAAGAAAATACCATAGAAATTCGTAACCCTAATTGAGTATAAAATAGGAAGAGGCAATTAGGGCAAATCCAAAGGCAATTAGCCTTACATGGGAACCCAAATTCATGCCTAACCATGGTATGAAGTTGTCTAAAGCCACACACACTCTAATTGGGATGGGAATCCCTTAAACAAGGAAGGGTTAAACCCAAAACTGCAACCCTCTTTTCCTAGACACATTAGGACTCCTAAACAACCCTAAACCTTTAAATACTCTCCATAAAACCCTTGGGGATGAGTTTACCATAGCTGGGGCCGTGTGGAGCAGAGGTTGAGCACCATAGGAGGTGGAGATCACCCCAAACCGGAGCTCTCTTCCCCAGCTAGTTCTCTGCATCGACCTGCAGAAGACCTTTCTTAACATCGATCAAAGGTAGGTGATCTTGGGCTCAAACTTAACATGGCATATATCATCAGAAAGCTCTTCAAGTCTAATTTCATTTTCCCCTATTTTTTCCATTTTCATGGCCTATATTAAGAGTATTACGCATTTTGTCATCGTTGCACAGTTTTAGGGATTTTCTTGTTAATCTCATGATACATGCATCCCTAGGTCAAATTAGGTGAAATCAAAGTGACAGGGTTCTTTCTCTCCAAGTTTCCAACAAGTTTCATGTTGAGCATTTTGTCTAAAAACCTTTAGACCCTTGAGTTTTGAGCCAAAACACGAGATTGCGCAACCCAATCCGCGATCTATCAACCTGTTTGAATTGCGACCAGTCTAGTGGTCACGATTCATTGACCTAAATCATGAAGACTCTGTCCATCACGAATTTAACATGTTTTTGATGATTTTAAGTTGACCACACATGACTTATAGGTTGACCCTAACCCCCATATACTTCATTTTGCATGCTATTTCAGTTTTCGGTCATTTGTGAACCGCGACGACACAACCCGTCGCGATTTGATCTGCTTTTCCCGCCCGTGGTTTCTACGTTTATTTTTTATCTATAGAATGTTGCATGAACACGTCGGCCATACCCGTCTCATTTCTATTCAGTAATCGATTTTGAACATCAATTGTCTTGAATGTGTCTGACTAACCCATTGCGATTTGAACGCGACAGGAAACCCCGTCGCAATTTAGAAGGTCGATTGTACATCTGTTTTAACCGTTTAAGCATTTGTAATTGGTGATGACTAAACCCGTCACGTATTTGTAAGCCTACCTGAGACCTATTTTACTCAGTCTAGGGTGTAGGGTTTGCATGTTATGGGGATAGTAAGAGTGTACAGTTTGTCCAGTGGTTTAAAACCTGTTAACCCATGAATAAGCCATAACAATCTGAAAACTATTATAATCGTTCTTAATTGCTTGATCTATTCCCCTTGAGATTGATATGTTCATCTTACTGACCTAGCTTGTTAAAGTGAATGAATATCTTGCTAAAATACTGAAAGGCATGTTGTTATAAATGTTTGATTTTATATTGCATCATCAAGATACTTGCTTTCTGCTTCGTTTTAAACAGGTGGATTATGGATTGAGACATGCTCTACACTACACTCTTGCACTTATAGGCAGCCCTTTCTAGGGGGATTGGAAGCTCTCGGCCGGTCATTCCGTTTCGGCAGACTAGTGACTTTTTCTTTGAGACCTCCGTAAATCTCTGTACTCCATGGATTCCCTCATGGAGACCGAGTTGGTTGTACCATTGAAGTTCCCTGGAGATAGAATGTCTTCCTCTCTCGTCTCGTTCTCGTGAGTGTGATTTATAATCTTGGACTTAAGCCATTAATGGAAGGATTTAACTAAAAGTGTAAATTGCACCGTTATACTGCCAAAATTTCTCTCGACTATTATTATCATGAAATCATGTTCACATGACTTGCTATTTCTTGACATCATCATCATGAACATGATATTACAATAGCTTACATCTTGGAACTCCCATTATTGGCCATGAATGATTGTGGGTATCTACATTTAAAATAGTGAATGCTGACAGGGCACAGCGTGTGTCCAAGGGCTCCAGTCTAGCTCAAATGATGGCTAGTTATAAATATATTGTTAACCATGGGGTATAATGATTACTGGCATTGCATCTGCACTGGGACTACTTGCGTGTTGAATGCTAGATACATAAACCACATACACGTGTCCTAGTGTGCATTCCAAGGTGGCATATATCCTTAGTGCATATTAGTGCCTTCGTGCTTGATTAAGTGTTACATGATCGTGCTCGTACATGCTTGCTTGCTTGCGTGATATGGCCATCCTGCATTCTTACAATTACATGACATCCTGCGTTCTTGCAATTAAGTGATATCTTGAGTGCTTGTTACATACCACTCTATTGATAGCTCTTGCTCATTATATCATTCTAGATCTTGTTCAATCACTCTTATTCAATCTATCTTGCTCACGTATCGTGTTTAATGAATTTTATCATACATGCATATCTTGATCATCGAGCTTGCCTATTTCTAAAATGTTAATCACTTATATCATTGCCTACACATTGAGATATAAATCCTACTGGGCTAGTTTGCTCATTCCCTACTTTTAACCTTCTAGGTGACTACGACTTGCAAGAAGGAGAAGAAGGTCAGGACCTTGATGGGAATGCGTCCGAGTGATAAGCGTTCCAATCTAGCATCTATCCTTAGTTATTTGAGAGTAGATTGATGTAGTAGGAAGTGAGGTTATCTGTAATTTTCCTTTATTGAGTCTCAGTCCTGTAGTTCAACAATGATAGAACATGTATTAGTTCTATTTTGAAATAAGACAAAGTGTTGAGATTTGGATACAAGTTTAGTTGAGTTTATTATTTGGGCCCTATTATTATGTTTGTGTTGATACACAATTGGCGCTCGCTAGTTAGAGGCTTATTTGCCGACTGCTCACGTCTCGGAATATCGACTTTAATTCTTTAAATATTTTCGCTGTGTAATTCTCGGGATGTGACAGATTCGATCATCGGGGAGTTTCCTAGAGGCAAGTAACTTAGGGTTTCATCCCTATACCTATCATCTAGGGTTTTACAATTTTTAAGGATTTTTGTCTCATGTCTTGGACCCCCAAATTCTCTGTCTTTTTGGTTTCGGTCTGCACTTTTCTACTGTCAGGAAGTTGACAGCAACATCATTACCGTTGAGTTCCTGTGTTGACGGCAATCGATCATGTCATTAACCTCCCTTGACGGCAAACCCCTTGCCGTTAAGTTCTTCAAATTTTTTTCTAGAAAGGTGTTTTAATATATAGGGGGTGATCTTTCAGAAAATTTGAATATATGCATAGGTTTGAGAAATTTTTTCTTGTCATGTACGTTTAATATATTGAGTCATGAATTTCTGACAATTTCCTGATCATATTTGTAAATTGTAGAATTTCTGTTATGAGTAAATGAGCATGTCATGACAGATTTAAATTTGGGATAAATATGCATGATGTGTATTATTGTCACAAAACTTTTCCATAAACTTAGGGTTACTGTGTGCATGTTTTAGGACTAATAGAGTCATTAGTTTACTGTCTACCATGTTTAATCAAATCATCTTGTTAAATTACCTGAGATCTGTGTTAAATGTTAAAAATAGATGTACTGTCGTGAAAATTTTGAAAAATTAGACATCTATATATTCCATGCGTAAGATCAATGATTAAAATTTGAGCATGTTCTGACATTTGTGACTATTATTTCCACTTATAAGTCATTAATGTCTATGTTAAGCATGATTAGTTAAAAATGATGTTTTTCTGATGATTAGTACCCTAATTAGGTTCTGTTAATCATGTATTAACATTATGAGACAGTCATGATTACTTCTGGAACTTGATATATGTGTTTGAATCATGATCATGTAAATGAGTCATTAAGTGCATGAAAATTTGTGTTAAACATGTGATCAATGTGAATAATGTGATTAAGTGATAAATGTGCCGAAATTGACACTGCTACCATAGAAGACTGTGGATCCATACTATAGAAAAGTCCCTATGGGAAGGAATAATGTGTATGTGATATCCTATGGGCATCAGGATAAAATCTTGGAGGTGGACAAGTACCACTGGTTAGGGTGGAGAGGGCTTCTCCCGATTCTGCGCAATTACCAAAATTTGTCAATGTATTGCCTAGGTGATGGGTATGTGTTATGTGTGTGATGTGTCCTTCTTTATGGTGGTTCGGACTGTGTCACGGCAAAAGATATGTAAAGATGTGAATTAAGTGTGAATGTGTAAAGTGAATATGTGAAAGTGATGTGATAATGTGCTTCCATATGTGAGAATGTGAAACCATGTGATTAAACTTCTTTTATGTTAAAAAAGCAAGTAAAAGGTGAGAATATATGACATATCAACATGTTGAATATGATAGATATCATGCTAGTATCACCAGTAAGTATGTGTTTAATTTCATGAGTTAGATGTTTGGAAATGTGCCATGAAATGAGTTGTGATTGATATCATGATTTCTATTAAATCTATGTGTAGTTATCATGTTATAGATTGTTCATTTAGTACTTGTTTATTGCTACATGAATATTGTGATAAATTGTTCTTTATGTTAAACTTGTGTAGAACGAATGTGATAAGTGGTTGGATGTACCAATAGGTTGCTTGCTGAGTCTTTTGTGAAGACTCATCCTTGCTTAATTATACAGGTGAGACAAGTATTCCTGAGATCGAGGAGGAGATAGAAAGGAGCGACTCCGAGCGAGAGGAGTAGCTGAGATCTTGAGAGCTATTTACTTAGCTTGTACTTTTATTTACTTAGCTCGTGAGATGATGTTATGATATGGACTTGGTTATTTGTGGACTTTGTATATTTATTTTGCTACTATATAGACTGTGGGATGTGTATAATGATGATGGAATAAGATTTACTCTCATTTCCACTGTACTTTCCTTTGTTATTTGTGTACATCTCTACCTACTATGTTGTGTTGGGTACATGTCCCACTGTGACGGCACGCTTTATATCGTCGTGGATTGTATAATCGTACCGGTATAAAGGGGGTCATTACAGAGATTGGTATCACAGCCCACAGGTTGAGATTGTACATAAATAAGCCATCATCCACACAATATTTCAAAGTCTTTGTAGAATTAGTCCATATATGTGGAAAACACCTAATAATGAACAAAAGATAGTTAAGAAAATGGTTAGGACTAAAGAACTTAGATCCTAATGGAGATATTTGTTTTACAGATAATGGCGAGCCGTGGTAGGCATAGTACTCAGGCTCGGGAGGATGAGCAGAGACGTCAGGAGAGGGCTGATGTTTAGTGGGCCTCTATGCTACGTACCAGGTATGAGGATGGAGCTTTAGAGGTGACTTGGGCCTAGTTTACTAGACTCTTTAAGGCCAAGTTCATCCCCGAGCATATTCAGGACAAGATAGAGCAAGAGTTTCTTTCTCTTACACAGGGTTCCATGACTGTCCTGGAGTACGAGGCTAGGTTTACTGAGCTTTCCAAGTACGCTCCCCACATTGTTGCAGATGAGCGAAGGAAGGCTAAGAAGTTTGTGATGGGGCTTAGACCATCACTCAGGTCGAGACTGATAGCTTTTGATCATCGGACCTTCGACGAGGCTCTCAGAACAGCGGGCAGGCAGGAGAGCAAGATGGACCAGTACATGGAGGAGAAGAGGGCGACCCAGAAGAAGTCGGCACCACCATTCCAGAGGCAGGACAGGAAGAAAGGAGCCATGTACTAGCAGCCATAGCGTACAACAGTTCCGAGCTAGTTAGTGGCTGCACCCCAGACACCCAGCTTCAAGCCCAGTGACAAGAAGGAGTGTTCTCATTATGGGAGGACACATGGCGGCTCAGAGTGTTGGAAACTAGAAAGGAAATGCCTGAAGTGCGGTAGCACAGAGCATCAGATCAGAGACTGCCCCAGACTTCAGCAGTTTCCACAAAGAATAGCGCCAGTCCCAGCAGCAGCAGCAGCAGCGGCACCAGTGACCGGAAAGCTAGGAAGGCCTTGGGGCCAAGCCCGAGTGTATGCACTTGCACGTGAGGATGCTAAGTAGGCCGAGAATGTCACGGAAGGTACTGTTTTAGTTATGGGTGTGCAGGCTCAAGTGTAACGGCCCCGGCGCCCGGACCCTCGGCTCCCACCAAGAATCCAAACATCGGCACCGCTGCCCACAGGTCCGGAGACCCCGAAGGGCTAACGGATCGGTCTAACAAGATATGTAATAGAGATAAATAACAATAAACGCACTAAAATGTACGACAGGTGAGGGAAAAGAGTCCAACACTGAGTAATAATCTAGTACAGTCTCAAAGTAGATAAAGTACAAGTGCTGAAATAAAAGGGAAAGAATACGTCCCTTAGGGGCATACCCCGAGGGTGAAGTACATAAACTGGGGAACACTGCTCATTGGGGACGCCGTCTACTACAGCCCCATCTCCTAAGTCCGCCGCAGAGGGAGGAGCTGTTGTGAAGTCTCACCTGCAAAAGAGGGCATGAGCTTCACGAAGAAGCCCAATAGGGACTACCAATCTCCTACTGGTTCTAAAAGCAGAAATTGTAGCAACCTGAATTTTTTTTAAAAAAAATAAAAATTTAAATAAAGAATTAAAAAACCTAGCTAAATGGATATTTAAATGAAAAGAGCATTAAATAAAACCCATTAAATGGAAAAAGAGTAATGGGCTTTGCTTAATGGATCCTCTAAAATTTATTGGGTCAAAATATGAATCTACAAATAGTGAATAATAAGAAAATACCCTAAATTCGGAGTTTAATTATATCATAATTGAAAAGGGGTTATTAAAGCAATAAAAATAGCAATTAGAGTTGGAATTGGATTCCTAAACCTACCCCATATAGTCTAGCACGAATTTAGATACTATCCTAACCCAATTAGAGATTGGAAAGCAAGAGAG
This sequence comes from Colocasia esculenta, assembly GCA_014218235.1. NCBI lineage: Eukaryota > Viridiplantae > Streptophyta > Magnoliopsida > Alismatales > Araceae > Colocasia > Colocasia esculenta. Next base: position 65,609,539 of record CM024761.1, read on the forward strand.
GAAAGGTGGAGTTAGGAAATCTCGGAATTAAGAGGAATTTGAGTAATAGTAGGAATAGGAACTTGTGTTTATATAAATACACCTCTTAAATCCTCATGGCCGACCCTAGCTCCTGCAAAGGGGTTCATGGGCGTGGAGAAGAGGCCAAGGAGGAGGAGAAATCGAGGAGAGGAAGATCCATCAAGCTTCTTCCTTCGTTCTTGGAGTTCTAAGCCCTAGAAGACAAATCGAGTCAAAGGTAGGCATTGTCACAAGCAAAACCAAATCAAATCCATCTATAGGTAGTTCCAATCACCAGGAACATAAGCCCTCTTGTTTCATAATTTTCATCGAGCCAATCTTTTGTTCTTGATTTTTGAAGCTCTGCATACATGATAACCTCGAGTCATCATGTTTAAATCAGATCTCCATGTACACTTGTTCCCATGCTATGAAAATTTTACTGTAGAAACTACTTGTTGTTAGGGATCTTTTGCCCCTAAAAGCCCTAATTTTTATCAAGCATGTTGCCCGAATTAAATCATTCATCTCTGCTGCACCTGGAATCAGGTTGCTTCTTGTTCAACTTGTTAGAACTATGTCGATACCATGATTGCTTTCAAATTCCTAATTACTGGAAGTACCCTTGCATGTCTAGATTAATTTAAAACTAGTTTCATGATTTTTCATAGTGTATACAATTAGTTATGATTTTATGAACTACCCTATGTCAAAAAGGCATATTTCTGGACCGCAATCCAAGACAGATCAGAGCTCTGTCAGACTCAGGCCACGGACCTGAGAAAGCGACGGCCTGACATGTCGCCTTCTCAAGCCCATCGCGACGCCTTTCTTATCGCGTTCTGAACGCAACAGGACACCCCATCGCGTTCTGGCCGCCTGAGCAGACAGCCCTGTCGCGACCCTTTGCAAGCCCTGTCGCTACCTGCCCTACCCCTGTCGCCATCCTTACAACCCTATGTCGCCTTCATAGGATTTTTGATGAAAACCCATAAAAATTATTTCTGTCGCTTTCTAAATAATTCTTACGCCTTTTTATAGTTATACCCCCAGTAAAAACTTGTTTTAAACATGGAGCTACATTGAATGATTTAAAATACATATTCACGACTTATTTCTATCTATGATTTCTCTTACACATGCACACACATGAACCACCCATATATGACTGAAATCTGGCATAAAATATCTCATATGGTATCTGGGAATTTATTGCAATAAAGTATATTAATGGCCCTATTTTAAAGTACTTGTATTCGTTTCTTGCGTTATTTATATACCGATATCGACGCTCCACTGTTCTAGAATTCCTCTAGAACATCGAGCACCTGTTTTATACACACTTTACTTGGCTTGTGGTGAACTCTCCGTCGGATATTCCTTTCGCCGGACTAGTGAAGCCTTGCGCAAGGCCTCCGTAAGTCTCCTCTGATCATGGATTCCCACATGGTCGACGAGCCGGTTGTACCCTAACACCCATTACACCTTTAGGGATCGATATGATCCAAACGGCTATTAGAAGTTCGCTCTTACCTTAAATCACGTCGGACCTCTGGACTTGTGTATAACATGGCCAGCAGGAAGATCGTGAGTTCCACCTGACTACCAACACCAAGTGCGCGTGTTGTGCAACTGATACTATCGCCTGTTTACTCGTCGCATTACGTGCAATGTTCACTAGCTCTCATCTGTACTCTACCCGCTCGTCTATTCACGTTCACTCTACTATCTCGTCTATTCATCTAGTGCTCTCACTACTTCTTGGTACTCTATATTGGCCATTGACTGATTGTCTAAAGATAAACAATATAATCAATGCCTGGCAATATATAAAGGGCCCGATCTGGTCCTGGGATGTGCGCCCAAAAGTGCTAGTGCCCATGGGAGTTAAATGATCAGAGTGTTTGGCATTACGCTCAAGTGCTATCTATCTCGACTATCTATATGACAATCAATACACAAAACGTGCTATACTCTCTCGATGTCTAGAATGACAACCAAGTGCTATACTCGTCGTGCTATTACCATACTTGTGCTAGTTGTGCTATGGCCATCCTGCTATTCGTGCTATACTCGATACTTGTGCTATTTTTGGAAACTATACTCGATCTCATGCTATTGTGCTATCCTGTTACTTGTTGTACTATCCCTTGCTATATTTTGACTCTCTTGTACCTGCTATCTTTAGATACTCTGCCATTAAATGCGTTAATCATTTTAAGCCTGCTTGAGCCTGAGATTTAAGTCCTACTGGGCGTTATCGCTCACCCTATGTCATTTGATGTTGTGTTCTCAGGTGAGACCAAGGATGACACATACACTCACGAGGAAGGGAATGACCAAGAGTGAAGCCAAGAGTACCCTCGAGTCATTATGTTATCTTAGAGTTGTAGTTAGTTATTTCCATTTATTGCAATGTAATTGGGCCCTATAGAATGGCTCTGATATTAGTGGTTGTAACTAGACATTTGAAAAGTTATTAATGAGAAAGATTTGCTTTAGTATTATTCAATGTGAAATAGTTTGATGTCTAGTACTCGCTCTATACCCTTTTCTTGTAACTGCCTTCGCGCTCTGATATTCCGCATCGGGGCGTGACAGAAACAGAACTAAGTGTAGTAACTAAATAAAGTAGTAAATTCTATTCTACCAAAACAGAGTCAAGTGCAGAAGTGTGAAAGAAACTACACGGTCGTCGATCTAGGCTACACGTCGGGACCGGAAAACCCATGTAAAACACAGCACCAAAAGAAACCCAAGGCTGTAACACAGACAGCTAAACACTGCCTAGGCAAACACACTAGCTACAGTACGCTACACTAGTCAGCCGGGCAGGTGCGCCACACGCCTTACCCTCGACCAACGGTCCATGTCTAACACCTCCCGTCGGAGTGAGACGCATAACTAAAGAACCACAACTGCCGTAGTCTGGACGGACTATGGTCCCACGCCTAGCCCCTCTAAATGGTTCCGAAACCACGTAGAGTGAGGTAGTGAGAAAGGACTAGGTCCACACCGAAAGAACACCACAACTACCTCGGCGACCCAGACCCAGCTAAGAGAGCTCTACAAATGACCCTACGCCGCTGTCCCCACCATTTTCCCCTCTGCTCCAAATCCGTGACTCGAGCACGCCTACCACCCACAGAACTCCCTCTAACAGGCGCGCGGGGATGGGGGTCCCAGGTAACGGTAACAACCTGTCTCACGGACAAGCCCTCAAGTCCCTAGCACCAGGCGAAGAGACTAGAGTATCACTACACTAGGAATAGCACAGGTGCCAAGAAAACCGAGTCACAGTGAAAGCAGAACGTCAAAACCTGTTGCCAGTCCTTCTCGGTTAGAGAGGCGACACAGCGCTAGGTCGCGATCAGAACGTGATGATCCTGCCTAATGCAACAAGAAACCGGATGGTGGCCCTTCGACCCGTCGTGATAAGAACGCTACGGCTTAAGGTGCCGCAACAAACCCGGGTCTTCTGAACATGACACGTACCCCATTGCATTTTCTAACGCGATGGGTGCTGGGGCACGTTCAGAGAGAACACGACATGACGATACGTCGCGACCAGGTCACGACTAGGAAGCCCGTCGCGACCTCAACCGAGTGTTCAAACAGAGCAACTCCACCACCCCAAACCACACTAAATGATACAACAAGGGGGAAAGGATCATGGCAACGCTGGAAAACATCTCAATGAACACCAAACCACCCTCATGATCCCCATGCATGGCAAGAAGAGCAACCTACACTCAAATAACCTCACCAACAACATGGAGCTCTGAACATAAACCACCCAAACCAAGCATGTATACATACAAAACAACATTCTACGATAAGACCACCTGAGGCATGCAAAATACCTATCATGATTTCTAGGCTTGGAAGTGGGATTTAACAACCTAGTATGTAGAACTAGGGGGAGAGTTTGGGTTTCCTACCTCAATTTAAGATCCACACAATTAGGGCCTTCTCGTAGGCTAGCACCCCTCCACCTCCGAGCTCCAATGCTCCAAGAGCCGCCGTCCACAAGCCGAGCTCGACCTTCACAAGCCTATGGAGAGGATCCACACCATGGGGAAGAACCACAGAGAATGAGAAGAAGAAGAAGAAGAAACATACTAAGCACCCAAGTCACACAACAAATCACACACATACTCACCAAGCCAAGCCAACCACAACTCCCTCCAAGCTCCCCACGGAACACCAAGCACAAGGGAGATCTCCAGAGAGGAGAAAACACAGAGAACGGGCGAAATGGGGCTTTTGCTCTCGAGCTTGGGCACTTAAACATAGACGATGAGAACGCGACGGACCTAGTCGTCACATTAGCAAAGTTAACGCGCCACCCACCTACGTCGTGATCTGGAAAATGCCTGCGACCCTGACAGTCAAAGCCACCACGTGGCATGCATGCAATGCTGACATCTAATTGTGACGGACCAGTATGTCGCATTCATGCATGTGCTTCGACACGTGGTGCAACTGTCCCGACATCAAGGCGTCGCGACAAGGGCAGCCGGCGTGTTCTCATTTAGAACGCAATGGTCACCTACGTCGCCTTCAGAAGGCAACGGGTCGACATGTCGCGACCACAGCCGGGAGAGCTAACCCACAAAAGGGACAGAGATGTTACATCAAGTATTGTTTAATATGGGTGCTACACACTCGTTTGTTTCCGAGTGGTTTGCTAAGCAGTTAGCGGCAGAGTATGGAGTTAAGGCAGAGGATTTAGAGGTTCCTCTGTCAGTGCACACACCAACGGGTACTGTAGCGACCAGGAAGTGCATTCCATCTTTACCTGTGTGCATTGAAGACTGAGGTTTGTTTGGGTGCTTCTACTTGCTCAAGATGAAAGACTATGATGCTATACTTGGTCTGGATTGGCTTGAGGAGCACTATGCCTTGGTCGACTGCAGGAGGAAGAGAATTACTTTTTGTATCCCTAGAGAGGATGAGTTCTCATATCCTTTGCCTAGGAATCTAGCGGAAAGGTTTGTGATCTCTGCCATGAAGGCTATAAGAATGGTGAACAAGGGTTATGACGCTTTTCTTGCCAGTGTGGTCTTGATTCCTGAGACCAATCAGTCACCTACCCTTAAGGAGATAGAGGTTGTGCAGGAGTTCCCAGACGTGTTCCCTGATGATTTGTCTATATTGCCACCAGTAAGGGAGATAGAGTTCACTATCGAGTTGCTTCCAGGCATCTCACCTATCTCTAAGGCTCCCTATCGGATGGCACCTGTAGAGTTAGTTGAGCTGAGGAAGCAGTTGCAGGAGTTGCTTGATAAGGGGTTTATTGGCCCTAGTGTGTCACTATGGGGCACACCTATACTGTTCGTGAAGAAGAAGGATGGTTCTCTCAAGTTGTGCATAGATTACAGGAAGCTCAACCAGGTGACAGTAAAGAACAAGTACCCCTTGCCGCGCATTGACGATTTGTTTGATCAACTCCAGAATGCGTCTGTGTTCTCCAAGATCGATCTGCGATCAGGCTACCATTAGTTGAGGATCAAGGAGGAGGATGCTTCCAAGACTACGTTCAGGACTCGTTATGAACACTATGAGTTCCTTGTACTTCCATTTGGGCTAATTAACGCCCCTACAGTGTTCATGGATCTCATGAATAGGGTGTTCAGGCCTTACTTGGACAGTTTTGTTGTGGTGTTCATAGACGATGTGCTATTCTACTCCCCTGATAAGGCTACACACCGTGAGCACCTGAGGACAGTTCTAGAAGTTCTCCGAGAGCACAAGCTATATGCCAAGTTTAGCAAGTGCGACTTCTGGATGCGCGAGGTTCATTTCCTTGGGCATGTCATCTCAGGTGCTAGAGTTGTTGTTGATCCGGTGAAGGTGTAGGCAGTATTAGAATGGGAGACTCCAAGGACACCATCTGAGATCAGGAGCTTTCTTGGTTTAGCCGATTATTACAGGTGATTCATAGAAGGTTTTGCCTCTATAGTAGTGCCTTTAACCAAGTTAACCAGGAAGGGGGCCAAGTATGTGTGGTCCGAGGAGTGTGAGAGCAGTTTCCATAAGCTGAAGACAAGGCTGACATCTGCACCCGTATTGATATTGCCTAGTGGTGCCGAGGGTTTTGCGATCTATTCAGATGCTTTGCAGATAGGCCTTGGTTGTGTTTTGATGCAGCATGGTAAGGTAGTCGCATATGCTTCACGTCAACTAAAGGAGCATGAGCGTAACTATCCGACCCATGACTTGAAGTTAGCATCTGTGGTCCATGCATTGAAGATCTGGAGACACTATCTCTATGGTGTCAGGTTCGAGGTGTTCACAAACCACAAGAGCTTAAGGTATCTGTTCTCTCAGAAGGAGTTGAACCTATAGCAGAGAAGGTGGATCGAGTTTCTAAAGGACTATGACTTCAAGCTTTAGTGCCATCTAGGGAAGGTGAATGTCGTGGCAGATGCACTCAACAGAAAGAGATCTCTACTTCAGCAAGATTGGAAGATGCTAGAGGATGCAGCGTGCGCTATGACCAAGTTAGAGCCATAGTTATGTCTGGATTTTGTAGCACAGTTGTCCATCCGATCCACTGTGTTAGACAAGGTAATAGATCAGCAGGGAGCAGATCCCAGACTTCAAGAGATGGTGGGCAAGGCAGGTATTGCTCGAAATGAGGACGGTGTTATCAGATTTCAGCATAGAGTATGTGTACCAGACATTGTGGAGGTTCGAGAGCAAGTGCTTGCAAAAGCTCACAAGTCGCGGTTCTCCATTCATCCAATCAACACTAAGATGTACCAGGACTTGAAGCGATTCTTCTGGTGGTCAGGCATGAAGAAGGCATGGCAGAGTTCGTGTCTCGGTGTTTGGTGTGTCAGCAGGTCAGAAGAAGGCATGGCAGAGTTCGTGTCTCGGTGTTTGGTGTGTCAGCAGGTCAAGGCCGAACGTCAGAAACCATCAGGCCTTATGCAGAAGATGGAGATACCTGTGTGGAAGTGGGAAGCGATCACCACGGACTTTGTGACGGGTTTGCCCAGATCAGTTAAGGGCAATAACTCGATATGGGTGATCGTGGACCATTTTTCCAAGACTGCTCACTTCTTACCTATGAGGAATAAGCAATCTGTGGAGAGCTTGGCGAGGCTTTACGTGGGCAGCATTGTGAGACTACATGGAGTGTCGAAGTCCATTATCTCAGATAGAGACCTACAGTTTATGTCGAGGTTATTGCAGGGTCTCTAGGAGGCGATGGGTTCTCAGTTGAAGCTTAGTTCGGATTTCCATCCTCAGACAGACGGTCATTCCAAGAGGATGATTCAGAAGCTCGAGGACATGTTGAGAGCATGCGTGCTTGACTGGAAGGGCGACTGGGAACGTCACCTACCTCTTGTGGAGTTTGCTTACAACAATAGTTTCCACGCAAGTATAGGCATGGCTCCATTTGAGGCATTGTATGGTCGACCCTATAGATCTCCCTTGTGTTGGGAGGAGACTAAAGATTGACAATTGGTAGGACCTGAGTTTGTTCAAGAAACACCAAACAAGATCCAGCTCATCAGGCAGAGGTTGACTACAGCATAGGATAGGCAGAAGAGCTACGCCAACAACAGAAGGAAGGACTTAGAGGTCGAGGTTGGTGAGCATGTTTCCTCAAGGTATCACCTACTCGAGGCATTGTCAGGTTTGGCAGGCATGGCAAGCTGAGTCCGAGGTTTATTGGCCCATTTTAGATTCTCAGGCGGATGGGCAATGCGGCGTACAAGCTAGCATTACCCCCAGCGCTAGCAAGTGTGCACCCTGTATTCCACATGTCCATGCTCAGAAGATATGTACGAGATTTGTCACATGTTATCAGCCACGAGCCAGTGGAACTTCAGCTAGATTTGCCATATGTGGAGCGACTAGTGGCCATCTTGGATCGTAAGGTTCAGCACCTCAAGAACAAGGCTATAACTTCTGTGAAGGTGTTGTGGATGAACTTCTCACGAGAGGAAGCTACAAGGGAGCTCAAGGAGACCTTGAAGAAGTAGTATCCCCATCTGTTCGGTTAGTACCTTTGCTCTAACTTCGAGGACAGTTTCTTTTAGGGGGAGAGGGTGTAAGGCCCTAGTTTTTTGTGCCTTTTATGACCTGTTGTTATGTTTTTAAGTGCTATCTGAATTTCTTCTTAATATCAACATCCTTTGATGTTAACTTCTTGTTCACAGCAAGCAATGTGTCATTTATAGTCTGGCCTGAAGATCTTGACGCCAAAATCGATTAACGTTTACTTCTAGTTGATGGCAACTAATTAGCTATTAACTTCTCCAGCTACGTTTAGGTTTCTTGACCTGAAACCATCCCGATTTCTCCGAGAGATAAACTAGGAAACCCACATCGGCTTGGACTTTCTCTTACTTAAGTCACCTACGACCCAAACTCCTATAAAACTAGGTCATCTCTGCAAAGAGAGGATTATTGCTCAGCTAGGGCTTTTGGGTTTCGGGGAGAGGAAAAAAGAGAGAGAGAGTTTTGATGGGTGGATCTGGTGAACCAGAGGCTGCATCGGCATTCTTCAGCAAGAGGGAGGTTCTCCTGAACGTGGAGAAGATCTCCCAATGCCGAGAGATCATTCTTTTGGGCGTGGAAGTTGAATCAAGCTCATGAAGACTACCTCTTTGGCTTGGCCGAGGAGGGCTTCATCACCTTGATTCGATCTACGGGGAGTTTCCTAGAGGCAAGCAACTTAGGGGTTTCATCCCTATACCTATCATCTAGGGTTTTGCAATTTTTAAGGATTTTTTTCTTGTGTCCTGGACCCCCAAATTCTCTATCTTTTTTGTTTCGATCTGCACTTTTCTACTGTCAGGAAGTTGACGGCAACATCATTGCCGTTGAGTTCCTGTGTTGATGGCAATCGATCATCCCGTTAACCTCCATTGACGGTAAACCCCTTGCCATTAACTTCTTCAGATTTTTTTCTAGAAAGGTGCTTTAATATATAAGGGGAGATCTTTTGGAAATTTTGAATATATGCATAGGTTTGGGAAATTCTTTCTTGTCAGGTATGTTTAGTAGATTGAGCCATGATTTTCTGACAATTTTCTTATCATATTTGTAAATTGTAGAATTTCTGTTATCAATAAATGAGCATGTCATGCATGATAGATTTAAATTCAGAATAAATATGCATGATATGTATTATTGTCACAAAAAATTTTCATGAACTTAAGGTTATTGTGTGCATGTTTTAGGACTAATAGAGTCATTAGTTTACTGTCTACCATGTTTAATCAAATCATCTTGTTAAATTACCTAAGATCTATGTTAAATGTTAAAAATAGATGTACTATTGGGAAAATTCTGAAAAGTTAAACATATGATATATTCCATGTGTAGGATCTATGATTAAAATTTGAGCATGTTCTGACATTCATGACTACTATATCCAGTCATAAGTCGTTAATGGCCATATTAAGCATGATTAGTTAAAAATGATGTTTTTCTAATGATTAGTACCCTGATTAGGTTCTGTTAAGCATGTATTAACATTATGAGATAGTCATGATTACTTTTGGAACCTGATATATGTGTTTGAATCATGATCATGTAAAAGAGTCACTAAGTGCATGAAAATTTGTGTTAAACATGTGATCAATGTGAATAATGTGATTAAGTGATAAATGTGCCAAATTGACACTACTACCATAGAAGGCTGTGGAGTCGTGCTATAGAAAAGTCTTGATGGGAAGGCTCAATGTGTATGTGATATCCTGTGGGCATCAAGATGAAATCCTGCAAGTGGGCAAGTACCAGTGGTTAGGGTGAAGAGGGCTTCTCCCGGTTCTACATAGTTACCAAGATTTGACACTATATTGCCTAGGTGACGGGTATGTGTTATGTGTGTGATGTGTCCTTCTTTATGGTGGTTCAGACTATGTGTCATGCAAAAGATGTGTAAAGATGTGAATTAAGTGTGAATGTGCAAAGTGAATATGTGAAAGTGATGTAATAATGTGCTTCCATATGTGAGAATGTGAAACCATGTGATTAAACTTCTTTTATGTTAAAACAGCAAGTAAAAGGTGAGAATATGTGACATATGAGCATGTTGAATATGATAGATATCATGCTAGTATCACCAGTAAGTATGTGTTTAATTTCATGAGTTAGATGTTTGGAAATGTGCCATGAAATGAGTTGTGATTGATACCTTGATTTCTATTTAATCTATGTGTAATTAGCATGTTATAGATTGTTCATATAGTACTTGTTTATTGCTACATGAATCATGTGATAAATTGTTCTTTATGTTAAACTTGTGTAGAACGAATGTGATAAGTGTTTGGATATACCAATAGGTTGCTTGCTGAGTTTTTTGTGAAGAATCATCCTTGCTTAATTATACAGGTGAGACAGGCATTCCTGAGATTGATGAGGAGATATCGAGGAGCGACTTCGAGCTAGAGGAGTAGCTGAGATCTTGAGAGCTATTTACTTAGATTGTACTTTTCTTTACTTAGCTCATGAAATGATGTTATGATATGGACTTGGTTATTTGTGGACTTTGTATATTTATTTTGCTACTATATAGACTATGGGATGTGTAAAATGATGATGGAATAAGATTTACTCTCATTTCCACTGTACTTTCCTTTGTTATTTGTGTACATCTCTACCTACTATATTGTGTTGGGTACATGTCCCACTGTGGCGGCACGCTTTATATCGACGTGGATCGATATAATCGTACCGGTAGAAAGGGGGTCGTTACAATTGAAATGGTTATAAGAAGATGATGGCTGTGTAGAACAAATGAAGCATACACAAGTAATACATGCGGATTCACACAAGCCTTCACAACCACCATTGAGAGTAGTGCACCTTCATACCAAGTCCATCTGCTCCAAGCTCTCCTGAAGCCCTCACTTCTTTTCTTTGAGAGCCAGTTGTTCTGAGATAATAGCATCATAGTCTATATTCTTCTTCTCTCGGTTCGTGCCTCAGATCAAGCAAAGCTTGTTGTATAAGCTTGATCTAGGGGCCATCCCTTCAACTCTTCTTTAAGAGTGTTCCTCTTCCTGTGAGAAGAGAAGACCTACTGTGAGTAGGTGGTTTTCTTCCCCTTGCTGAATGGAAGACCTATCGCTACAGGTGGTTGTATTGCCTCTTCGTGGGTTGAAGAGAAGGCCAGCGGGTGCTAGATGTGTAAGTGTCCTTAAGGGGACTGTACCCTTAGTGAAATCCCAAGTAGTTTCTTGGGGACTGGGCGTAGGACTCCTAGTGATAGGAGGTCCGAACCAGGATAAAAATCCTTGTGTAATTTTGTGTGATTGTTTTTATCTTACTTCCGCTGCTCACTATCTCTAACACCTACGCTTAGTGTGTTTCTATATGAAGTTGTTTTAAGTAGGAAAATTTTAAGATATTCTTGAAGCAACCCATTCACCCCCCTTTGGGCTTGCAACTTGGTCAACAATATCCTTATGTTGAAATGTCAATGTTATTGTATATAGTTTGATTTATAAAAAAGTGTTTACCATGTGGTACATGTTACTTTTAGATTTCTCATAACATGTGTAACACAAAAACATGCTATACTATGTAAATATTGAATGTAGAATGAGATGGAAATATGAGTATGAATGAAATTATATGAAAATGCCATGTCTTTAGAAATTTGATTTACCATGCTTTAGAACATTAGCTATATGTGTATATCTAGAACTATTTGCCTTAGTTACTTGCCGAGTCTAGTGGACTCACACTTGATTAACCTTTCAAGAGAGGCGAAGGACATTAGCACTAAGGAGTTAGTACACACTGACTCTAAGCATGAGGACTTGGTTGCATAGTGTGTGCACCTGAGAGATCTTTATTTATGTGAGGGAAATAAATGTAATTGGACAATGCATATGGTCTACTTATGGACTTTGTTATGTAATTTGAGTATTTACTTCTTTATGGACTAGACTTGGCATTTGAATACAATGTGGATGGAATTTTATCATGTTCCGCTGTGATATTTATTGTATTTGTCTATAACTCAACCAGGAAACAGTATTGTTGAGTGTCTTCCCACTGTATCACAACTCTTAAATCCGTGAGTTGGTACAACTGTAGTGGGTTTGTGTAACGTCCCATATAAGAATATGTTAAATGAACTAAATCAGCAGACTACCAACAACTCGGACTAGTCATTTTCAGAGCTCGAGATTGAAAAGAACTCTAAAGTTAAGCGTGCTCAGTTGGGAGTAGTCCTAGGATAGGTGACCTTCTTGGGAAGTCTACCAACTAGCACAGTTGTTGGGCCAGTTTGCTGGTTGGGTCGTCTCAGTTTGAGAGGGGCGTTACACGTCTATACTTCTTATCTTTTCTTGGAACTCATTTGGCCATCTAAAAGTGATTGTCTAGATAAAACACATGACCCAATACTTGTGCATATAGGGCCCTGTCTGGTGGAGCACCCAGAGGAACTTAAGCCAGCATGTGACGACCGGACCTCCCAGACCCCTGCCAGAGACCCCAAAGTTCGTGCCTCCACCCACTGATTCAAAGACTCAAAAGGGTTAGAAGAATAGTCTAGGGAGATATGTACAGAATTTAAATAACTATAACGGGATATATAGATCTACAATGTGTCCCAAGTAAAAGCACAGCGACAAGAAGAAAGGTGCAGTCCTTAAGGGGCATACCTCCGAGAACTTGCAAAGCACAACTCTCAACTCACTTAGGTACAACAACTCACAAAACTCGCTCTCACTGCTGCTGACAGCACACGGCGCCACAGCCATCTCCGCAAAATGTCTGACACTGAGCTCCCTTGTAAGGCCCTCAAATTTTGTCTTTTTATTTTGTTGTGTGTGTAGATTCATGCTTGTGTGTAAATATTATGTATGGATATGTAGATATCTACGTACATATTAGCTAGGTGTACTTATGTGTGCATGTGTATGTTTAGATGTAATTATTGTTTGTTTGCATGGTGTAGTAGTGTGTACATTATACTACATATATTGCATGTATATATATACTGTATATATGGTTTTCTGCATGGTTTGATGCTCTGGCCGAAGAGCGAATTGGCGTCAACATGGATGGACGTCTGTGTTAAGTAAACGTCCATGTCGATGGATGCCAACTATGATGTAAACGGCCATGGATGTGGACGTCTACTTCTCTGATTTTCTGTGCACAGCAGACCCTGAAATCCTGGGTTGGGCTTGCTCATTGATTGGGGAGATGTCTCCCAACGGCTCTCAACTCCCAACAGACCTGCCCACGCATGCCCCAAGCCTAGACTTATGTAGAAACACCCCTTAGCAGCTGGAAGAGACCCCTTTGTCTCTTGGCAAAGAAAACCCTAGAAACCCTAAGTCCCTGTACGAAAGCAGAACTTTGAGCCTTGAGATTTGAAGACTGGTGGCTTCTTCCGGCGATCTACTTCGACAAGGAGGAACCCTTGACATCAGGCTACACATCCCCGGCTCTGGTGTGCTGCGAGGATCATCACAGAAGCCGGAGTGGAGGTGTTTTGGAGGCTTCTTGGCACTGCCCAAGGAGAGCCTTTGCCGGCTACACATCCCCGGCTCTGGTGTGCTGTTAACCCCTTTGAACGGCTAGCCTTTGCCGTTTAGTTCTTCATGACAGAACAGTGAGTTGTTCTTCCTTATATATGATTAATTTCTAAAGTTTTTTCACATGAGGATATATTGTAAACGTTATATGCTATGTATTATGAATGGTGGAATGCGTTGTGAGATTTTGTGAATTTTTGTAAATAGTGTGAATGGTTACATTTATGAAAAATGCATGTTAAATGAGACCTTGGTTGTGTTAGTCTACTGTTCACATGATTCGTGAGGAATTTGAATGCCATAATTTTTCTAGACCATGTGTATGTATGTCAATCCATGCTCTGCAAAATTGGAAATTTTCCCATGATCATGTGATTTATTACAATTTTGGTAATGAAATTAGAAAGCATGTGTAGGGTCATGTAAAAATCACAGTAAATAGTATGATGTGAGATAAATTTGGGAAAAAATTTTGTGATAATGTACATGTTAGGTACAGGTCTGAGAACTGTCAAATCTGACATTTATGATGTGCTTCCATGATAACTGAATTATAAATGGCATATGAATGAGTGTTTCATTTTCTGTAAATTCTGTGTAATTCAGAAAATTGTGAAAATTTTCATGAGTGGTTTGAACCCTTCAAACAGTGTGTGGTTAAATTTTCATGAGATTTGGGTAACAGTAGGTTATATTGTGAAACTCCCATGTGAAAATGAGTTATTAATGCATGCTATCATGATTATGATTTGATTATGTGTTTTCAACCTGATTAGTGTAAATTACTGAGTGTTTAAACTCTGTCAAACATTAGCAACATGATCTAGGAAAACTGAACCATGTGCTTAATAGCGAAAACGTAAATGATGCGTAAATTGGGTGAAATGTGTGTGTGTTAAAAATCGAAATGTGTAAATTGTGTCGTGTGTGACACTACTTCCATAGAGGGCTGTGGAACCGTACCGTGGAAAAGTCCCCACGGGAAGGTTCAATGTGTTAAAATCCTATGGGCATTAGGATGAAATCCTGGAGGTGGACAAGTACCACTAGTTAGGGTGGAGAGTTCTTCTCCCGGTCTGCGCAGTACCAAGAGCCGTCACTGTGTGCCTAGGTGGTGTCTATGTGTTATGTGTTACGTGATGTGAATGTGTCCTTCTAGTGGTGGTTTGGACTATGTGTCACAGCATCTAAATGTGAAAATGTGAATGTGTATATGTACAAATTGTGTAATGTGAACATGTGTATATGTGTAATGTGTAAAAGTAAACAATGTGAATGTGCAAATGGGTAAACATGTGAAACAAATGTGTTAGAATGTGAAATTGTGATTCACGTTATGAAAATGTGGGATTCATGTCAAAACAGCAACCTTAATGTGTTTATAACAATGTTTTACAAGTGCAAAATATGTAGAATCTATGTTGGGAGTATTTTCCTTTTATGTGTGTGAAAATCCCATGCTAAATTGCTATCATGTTGAAGCTTAAATGGTGAATGTAGCTCTCATGTGGATAGATAAGTAGAAAGCATGTGGTAGGTATTTTAATTTGGAATGACATAAACCCTGTATCATGTGTTGTGAATTATGTAGAAATATCATGACAGGTTCTTTCTTATCATTGTTTCAACCATGCTATATGTTTTGACTTAATGAAATTGAATGTAGGACTTACTTGTGATGTATGCGTGTATGATGTGTATGGAATTACTTGCTGAGTCTTTTAGACTCACTCTTGCTTCGGCGTACAGGTTTAGCAGGTGACCCTACTTCCTTGGAGGAGACCGTTGAGAGCGACTCCGAGCGAGGAGAATAGAGTGTTGTGGAGTCACCGTTGTTGTACCTTACTTTCATAGTATGTAATTGAGACTTATGTAATTGAAGCTTATGTAAATTGTGGACGAACAATGTAATTTGAATTTTGTATTTCATTATGTGGACTTAGTTCCTTAAATTGCTATATGGATCATGTATGTTTAATGTGGATGATGAAATGAAAAGACAGTAGTTCTTTTACTTCCGCTACTCTGTATTCATATTGTGTACATCTCAATCATGTGTGTTAGTGCTTGGGTAAATGTCCCACTGTGACGAGACTCACTATATCGACGTGGATTGGTATAATCGTACTGGTATAAGGAGGGTCGTCACATCCCCCCAACAATGAGCCCCTAGCTCAGGAGAGTAGGGTGGGTGAGCCTCGCGAACAAGGCCCAGTAGGGGTTACCAGTCCCTCACCAGTCATAGCAGCACGAACTCCGAAAATAGGGAACTACACTAGAAAGCTGTAAAGTGAGGAACACCTATAGTATGGTACTACAAATCAGAGAATAGAACAATTCAATGCCACGACTACCAACCAAGGTTGTGACGCACACACGACTCTCACAGAAACCAACGGAGTCAGGCACAACACGGAAAAAAGCCTCGGCATGCCTGCAGAGACAAGGGTCTCATGGAGACCACGGAGCAACCATGTGAGAAGGATGTCTCACCACAAGCACAGCCACCTCAAACCTCCACAAGGTCGAGGGCCCACAAGCAGAACCACCCTAGACCCTGGACACACCACGAGGTAGGGAAACCACACACGCCAGTGCCAACACAGACTGGAACTAAAGAATGGGACTACGGAACCAAGAGAAAACCGAAGCGGAAACCACTAGAAGTACGGGCGGACAAGGCCAAACTAACAATGCCCACGGAAGCTAGATACGGCTAGGCTACAACCACCGTGCAGGCTAGGGCAATGAGTCAAACCTAGAAACACCATGAAGAAATGTCGTCACAAGAACAACAACGAAGCCACCACCACTAGTAGCTAAGAGGAGGACACACCGACCACTCCCTTTGCTTGCCAGCTGGCTCCTGCCTCTAAGCTCCCTGAAAGAGCGAGACAGAGCCGCCATAGAACACCACAAGAATGCACGCACCACCGCAGCCTGGCCAAGCTATGGCCCCACACCTAGCACCACTACATGGCTCCAGAACCAATGCAGAGAGAGGCAGTGAGAAAAGGACTATCTGGGCAGCACTGGAAAGAAAACACCTCAACAACCTCGGCATCCACCCCAGGTAAGAGATCTCTACAAACGACTCGTCGCCGCTGTCCAAACCTCGTTTTCCCCTCTTCTACCAGAGTCTGCCAACTAGGCGTAGACTCAAGCACGCCCGTAGCCTGGAGTACTCCCTCAACGGGCTCACGAGGATGGGGGTCCCAGGAAATGGAGACAACCTCTGAACGGGACAATCCTTTAAGTGCCAAGCACCAGGAGAATAGGTGGGGCAAGCACAACAAGAAGCACGCCAACCGCTAGCTTGTAACCCTCGATAAGCCCAGCAAGTAGGAGGCATGCACAATCCTAGAGAAGGCCGTTAGCCAACCAAGGCATGCACGAGCAAGACAGAACCTCGAAATACCATTAGAAGCATGGAAAGCCCGTCGCTCTGCTAATAATCGATTGACCATCGATTAATTGATTATTAGACAGATGCGACCCTCCTAGAACCGCTGCCAGTCACGGCCACAAAGGTGTCACCATCAGTCATAGAACGCAGCGAGGTAACGTGCCGCGTTCCCCACTTGAAGGTCCTAAGGGCAAGCCAGCCCTGGGGCACACACCGACACCCCAAATGGAACCATGGGAACACCCAAGGCAACACAGGCACTGTCACGTCCTCCTCGGCCATCGTGATACCATTGTGACGGGCATAGGCACCACGACAACAACTCTGTCGCGATGGGGAAGCACATCGCGACAACAACCCTGTCACGACAACAACCTTGTCGCGACGTGATCACGTCTGACTACCGAACCACAATGCCATTATGTCAGGTCGGCATGTCGTGACACGATCACGCCCTACCGAGTGGACGCCTCCTCTGGTGTCACGACGTGCACCGCGGTCGTGACACTAGAAGGAAGGTAGACACGCAGAATGCTCCATCCCGGGGCCACCCACGAGCCACAAACACACCACACGGGGAGGGGAGCATGGAAAAGCTATTTAAACTATCTACAAACCATGAAGGGCTCCCAATCCACCTGGATCGAGAAGGGCACAAGCAATCCCTACCTAAAACGAAGAAACAGACCCGTTGGGGTCCTTCACGTTGGATTGGCCACCTCCTCCTCGCTCTACGCAAGCTCCACAACTCCATGGCACCGCGCACGACCCTCCTCCTCACTTGAAACACACAAAGAGAAGAGAGGGAGGCGGAGTTCCCGCTGGAGGGGAGGAAAGGGGGAGAAGAAGAGGAATAGTACCGACTAAGGCTATAAGCCTTCAACACCCAAGTCGCGACTGGGCGACGTGTCGCGTTAAGAACCTTAACGCAACGGGTCAACCGACTGCGACACCAACGCGTCCCACAAGGACGCCGTGACAACTTGACAAGTTGTACTGACACACCTGCCACCCTGACAGATGTCAGACGACCAAAGCCACGGAAGACTATCTTGTCCCGTTGACCAAGAGTGACACAAACACGACAGAAAAGCTGGGGGCGACAAGGATGACTGTCACGTCGGACACCCCCGATGTGACACCAACACGTCACCCAAATCGGGCGCTTTAGGAGCCAATCATCCAAGATGCTAGATCGAAAAGCCAAAAAGCCAGGGTACTACACTGTAGGAGTAAATTGACATGGTGTGGCATTTACCCAAAGTGCTATTTTATCTTAATTAATCTATGGCAATCAACTTCTCACATGATATTACTTGACTTGACTTGTTTACTCGTGATATGGCCAACTCTCTCATTATATTTGACACTTGCTATTGCTATCTCTCATACTTGACCTCGTCATGCTAATTGCTCTCTATCATGACTCATCGTACATCATGTAGTTATTCTGCTTGTTAACATGATAATCACTTAAAGCGTAGCCTAGTTCATGAGATGTAAGTCCTGCTGAGTGTTCACTCATCAAGTGTTTTCTTAATATTTTTCAAGTGAGTTAGATGATGATACACACAACAATGGGGATGGACAGGAGTGATGAGTGACCTGGCATCAACTTGGTGGAGTTACCATAGCGTCATAGTATAGTAGAGTCTACTTAGTTTGCTTTTAGTTTCTTTCCAATGTAATAGTGTTATGATGGCCCCTATGTAATGGCTCTAAATTAGTGGTTGTAATCGACTTAGTTTTTTATTATCAATAAAATAGAGACTTTGTATTATCCAATTGTTGTCTTTAGTTGCTCGTGCTTGTATGACTACTTGATATATTATGTATCTATTCACGTTCCCAATTTATTCCACTGCTAAATTGGGGGCGTGACATCATTTGTCACTCTTGACCTTCCCCATCTATGCATGCATCATCGTCAGACTCACCTGAAATATAAAGTCCCAACTAGGTGAGCGGGATGCTCAGTAGAATTTATATTTCATTAGCCAAACATACTTTAAGTAATTAACGTATTAACAAGTTGAATAACTAATGATAAAGTCATGTGTCAAGATGTTAAAGAGTGCAAGATCATGATGATAACAAGTAATAGATAGCAAGATCTCATTCTAGAGTATGAACATGTAACAAATGTAACAAAAGATAGAATTGACCAAATCACAAGTAAATACACAACAGGGCAACATGTACAAGTCAATAACTTTATCAAGCATGAATTCAAAAGGTGATTGTCATAAATTAATCAAGCTAGTCAAGTACTTGGGTATAATGCCAGACACCCTAGTCAATAAACTCACATGCGTGTATGCACTTTTAGATGCTCCTCCCAGAACCAGACTGGGTATAGTTGGATCCATGATCCCATGTAATATCTTGATAATCAATCAATGGCCATAGAATTCCAAGAATAAGATGAGAAGTATAGACGAATAGACAAGATTATTATGGATGAGAGAGAGAAGAGAATGTTCTAATTATCTAGAATCATACAAAGGATCAAATCGTGAAACAGTGCGAGAAAACATGGGATAAATGACTGCTATATAGTACTCATGGGTATAGGTAGTTCTAAGTTGAACACGATCTATCACTTGGTCGTAACCAGAATGTGGTCATGGTGAAGGGCGTGTTTATCAGGAAGACATGCTACACAATATCAGTACATTTAGAATGTGGACACCAAGTAGGGTGCATTTACATTCATAGATTGTAGGCTGGTCGGAATGTGATGTACAAGTCCAACAAGGTTCCAGTAAGGTGCATGGGTGTTTAATGTCACATCCTAAAGCATGGCAGCGGAAGATTGATCGTTGAGATGTAAGTAGTCAGCAAATAAGTCTCTAGCTAGTAATCACATATAATACCAAATTTTCATAACCTCATACTCTTCATTTCATTTCAATAATCAAATCTAATACGTGTTTAACCTCAATATTTGAACTACAGGACTATGACTGTCACGTCCCGAGAATTTCACAGCGGATATTAATAATAATTCAGAAATAATTCGAGACGATATCCCGAGACGTGAACAGTCGGCAAATAAACCTCTAGCTAGCACGCACTAAATGTATAACAACATACATCATCATAGGGCCCAAATATTGAACTCCACTAATCTTTTATTCAAATCTCAACTCATTGTATTCCAAATGGGAACTATTACAGGACTAAGACTTAATAAAAAGAAAAAAAAAGTACATTTTATTCCTCACTTCCTACTACATGAATCTATCACTCGAAGCAAACTACTATAACTAGACTCATAGTTGGGAACGCTCTTCACTCGGACGCATTCCCATCCTCGTCTTGCTCTTCCTCTTGAATGTCATAGTCACCTAGATTGGGTAAAAGTAGGGGATGAGCAAACTAGCCCAGTAGGATTTATATCTCAATGTGCGGGCAATAATATAAGTGATTAGCAATTTAGAACTAGGTAAGCACGATGAATGATATGCGAGTACGAATAAAACTCGTTAAAACATGATACATGAACAAGCTAGATAGAGTGATCATGATAGAACACGATTTTGAACAGGATGACAAGATAGAACTAGCAATAGATCACTTTGTACAAGCACGCAAGAATTCACTTGATGTCAAGAACGCAAGGTATCACTAATTGCATTAAATGCAGGATGGCCATATCACGCAAGCAAGCAAGCACGCACGAACACGATCATGTAACACTAATCAGGCACGTAGACACTAATGTACACCAAGAAAATATCCATCAAGAATGTACACCAGGACACGTGTATGTGGTTATTGTATCTATCATTTAACACGACACGCACGACTCCCAGCGCAGATGCAATGCCAGTAATCATTATACCCCATGGTTAACAGTATATTTATGACTCTCCATCATTGGGGCTAGACTGGAGCCCTTGGACACTCGCCGTGCCCAGTCAGCATCTCACTTAAATTTTAAATGTAGATATCCATAGCCATTTATAATGGCCAATGAGAGTTTCAATAAGTAAGCATGTGTAATGTCATGTTCATGATGATGATGAGAACTAGTAATAAGTAATTGAACATGATTTCATGATAACAATGGTCAAGAGATAAATTCGGCACCATAACGGTATGATTTATAATTTAGTTCAATCTATACATTAACAGTTTTAGTCTAGATTGTAATTCACACTCACGAGAACAAGACGAGAGAGGAAGTGCACGCTATCTCCAGGGAACTTCAATGGTACAACCAACTCGTCGGCCATGTGGGAATCCATGGTCAGAGGAGATTTACGGAGGCCTTAGAGAAAAGGTCACTAGTCTACCGATTTGGAATGACCGGTAGAGAGCTTCCAAATCCCCAAGAAAGGGCTGCCTAGACGTGTAAGTGTGTAGTGATGTACGCGTGTCTCAATTCTCAAACCATCGGTTTCAAACTCGCGGAAAAAGCACTTAACATGATGGCACGAATTGAACAATGCATTTAACTACACATGGGCTTGCAAGATTTCAGAATGATAATTATCATTTAAACATGGTAGAATAATGGAGAGATTAAATCATGAGTTGCATGAATGGATCATAACATTTAAGGAGCAATTAGAATAGCATTCATGTAATTAAAGATTTTAAATGGGTTAATCACTTTTAAGCCATTAAAATAACCACCATGCAATGATCAGACCCAAAACATGTGAATTACACACTAAATATCATGTTAACCAGACCTCGGATATAGCGGTTAGATTTGCAAGAAAATAAGTGGGGATTTAATGCAAAATCCTGAGATCGTGACGATGCATATGAAGAAGGCGACAGGGCAGTCAGACCTGAAGGTCAGGTCGCGATGGATCCCCGTAAGGATCGTGACGGGTCGGGAACAGAACGCGACACTGGGATGTGAAGAACGCGACGGGGCAGTCAGATCAGGTAGCAAGGTAGCGACGGAGCGCTTCGTCGCGTTCAGAACGCGACGGGGTATGCTGTCGTGACAAGACCACAGAACGCGGCCTATCGGGTCATCGTGTTCACAGGGTCTGCGCCCGAATCTCGCAGAGAAAGGACATGTTCTTGGATTGCGGTCCAGAACAGTCTTATACTAACACAGGGTGCTTCAAAAATACAGAAACAATTGTACAGTGTATAAAAAATAATGAAACTAGTTTTAAACTAATCTAGACATGTGAGGGTGCTTCCAGTAAATCGGAATTAGAACACCATGAGGGTTTCGATAGGCTTTAATCAAGTCAAACACAACGTAACACCAAGTGTAACCTGAAAAACGTAGTTTCATGCAGCAACCTCTTACCACGCTTATAACTCTCTAACTAATGATATTTAGATAAAATGTTCAAAACAAAACATGACGAGGACAATAGTAGAAAAACTTTCATGTTGTGGGTTTGCTCTAATTCGGTCTCGAATCACATGCAACATATAAAGAACAGAAAAAGCCCTAACAGTGCGCGACTTGGGGAAAATGCTTATAACTCAAAATCTACTCGATGGAATTCGATGAAACCAGTGGGAAATGAAATTTAACTTGATTCTCTACACATTGGTATATGATATGTTAAGGTTTGACTCAAGAAAACCTACCTTTTGGGTTGAAGAAGTCCCATTCTTCCAGAAAACCCGTGTTCAGACCACTCGCAGAAGAACGCTTAATACTCTGTGTATACTGCATGGAATTTAGGCATTCCACTTGGGTTAGGATGTAGACTTGACCCTCTTTCCAGGGGTATAATCCTTGCAATGTTTGGTTTAGGTTTGGCCTACCTTTGATCGGCTTCAAGTGGACAGTTTGTGCAGGTCGTAGAAGACGAACGGGGGAAGAAGATGTCCTTCTTGTGGTCGATCCACAGCTCCCCAACCCCCAAGAGCTCCTCCACACGACCCCAGCAAGTTGTAAACTCATCCCTAGGGTTTGGGTGAAGAGTATTTAAGTAACCAAGGTATTTAGGAGTCCTATTGTAACTAGGAAAGAAGGGTTGCAGGATTGGCTTGTGTCTTTCCAAAATTTGAAGATCTCTCCCTCCATTAGAGAGTCTTGGCCATCAAGCAACCTCTATGGGTGGGTAGGCACGAATTTGGGTTGCCAAGAGTGTAAGATCTCTTCCCAATTCAACTCTAATTGCCTCTTTTTAATTTCAGCTAATTTAAGCTACGAATTTCCATGCATTTGCTAGCTTCATTTGATTTTTGGGTCATATGTGGTCCATTGGCCCAATTAAGATATTGGGTCATTAATATATAATGTTGGGAGTCTCTCCAACACTTTTATTAAATTTTTGGTTGCGTCGTATTTTCGTGTTAACGGTTTTCCGACTTGTTTCCTAATTTGGATAATTGGTCACAATAACTCTTAAACCTAGTCCAAATGATTTTTATTGACCCAAATTTCTTGATGGGTCATTAGATAATATTATTTGAATCCCATATATGATTTTTATTTAATTTTCTGACTCATCCAAGTACGTGTGATAATGATTTTCCGACTTATTCATAAATTACGATAATAAGTCGTGAAACACTTTAAACTTGGCTAATCTGATTTTTCTTGGCCTAAATTTCTTTGTGAAACTTTTAGTAAAAATGTTTGGGGTTGATTTATATTTTTTACAGATTTTTTCGATGTGTTTTAGCTCATACGATACTGATACGTATGTTTAAATACTCTGATATTATGGAAATTATTTATTTCTATTTATTTTGAGTTTTTATGTAATTAAAATTCCGGGGTGCTACACCCTCCCCCACTTAAGAGAATTTGGTCCCCAAATTCATGTATAGAAAGTTATTGTACAAGTGAGGTGTACTTGTGAATAGCTCCGAGTATCTTTTGCATTGCTTCCTCGGTTTCCCACGTGTCGTCTTCATCCATGCGTTGATTCCATCTAACCCTTACCAGTGGGATGATCTTGTTCCTTAATTGGCGCAGTTCCTAGTCCACGATCTTAATTGGCTTCTCTTGATACGTTCCGTCTTTGTTGAATTCCAGGAGCTCATATTCTATGACATGCCACGGATCCCGTACATACTTTTTCAACATGGATATGTGGAACACATCGTGTATTCCATCCATTTGTGGTGGTAAAGCGAGACGATATGCCACCTCGCCGATTCTTTCAAGGATTTCGAAAGGCCCGACAAACCTTGGTGATAACTTGCCTTTAATGCCAAAACGCCTGATTCCACGGCCTGGAGACACTTTTAAGAATACATGTTCCCCAACCTGAAACTCCAGGTCTCTTCTTCTATTATCTGCATATGCCTTTTGTCTTTGCTGCGCCACTGCCATTCTTTCTTTTATAAGCTTTACCTTCTCTGTGGTTTCCCTTATCATCTCTGGTCCTAGCATTTGTTTTTTGCCAACTTCATACCAGCATATTGGAGATCGACAACTCTTGCCATAGAGTGCTTCAAATGGTGCCATTTGAATGCTAGCTTGATAGCTATTATTGTAGGCGAACTCCACAAGAGGTAAGTGTTCGTTCCAGCTACCTCCAAAATCTAGGACACATGCTCTAAGCATATCTTCAATTACCTGGTTGGTTCTCTCCGTCTGACTATCTGTCTATGGATGGAAAGCCGTGCTAAAGTTTAGTTTAGATCCCAAGGAGTAGTGCAGTCCTTTCCAAAAGTGGGATGTAAACCTAGGGTCTCTATCAGATACGATAGACACCGGTACTCCATGTAATCTGACTATTTCCTTCACATATAATGCAGCCAGAACATCTACTGACCACTTATTCTTCACTGGTAAGAAGTGAGCCGACTTAGTTAAGCGGTCGACAATAACCCAGATACCATCGAATCCACCTCTAGATTTGGGCAATCCGAAAATAAAGTCCATCCCTATACCTTCCCATTTCCATGCCGGGATTTCTAGGGGTTTGAGTTTACCTGCGGGTCGCAAGTGTTCTGCCTTGACCCTTTGACATGTTAAGCATCAGGCGACATATTCCGCCACCTCTCTCTTCATATTAGGCCACCAAAAGCTTCTTTTCAAATCTTGATATATTTTGGTAGTTCCAGGATGAATGGTATACCTGGTCTTGTGAGCCTCATCCATGATCATTTTCTTTGTCTCCGCATGGTCGGGTACACAGACTCGATCCGGAACAATAGTCTTCCATCTTCAGTTAATGAGAAATCCGGCCTCTGGTCTAGATTAGCCTTAATCTCCACAAGTACAGGGTCATTATCTTGGAGTGTTGTGATGTCCTCCAATAGTGTAGGTTGTGCTCTAACACTAGCAACAAGGCATCCCTTCTCTTTGATGTCAGCATCAATATTTAACTTGGCGAAGTCCTCTAATAACTTCCATTCGTCCACCATTAAACTTGACAATGTGATCATTGGCTTTCTACTTAGAGCATCCGCCATAGCATTTGCTTTTCCTGGATGGTATTGGATCGTGAAGTCGAAGTCTTTGAGATACTCCAACCACCTCCGCTGTCTCATATTCAAGTCTTGCTGAGAAAATATATACTTCAAGCTTTTATGGTCAGAAAACACAATGAATTTCTCACCATATAGATAATGACGCCATATCTTCAAGGCGAAGACTACAGCAGCTAGCTCCAGATCATGTACAGGATAATTTTTCTCGTGCTTCTTCAATTGTCTGGATGCGTAGCATATAAGTTTCCCATTTTGCATCAGCACACAGCCTAGGCCGATCCCAGATGCATCGGTGTATACTTCAAAACTACCCCCAGCAACTGGCAATGTCAGTACGGGTGCCGAGGTAAGGTGCCCTTTCAATGCCTGGAAACTTTCTTCACATTCATCAGTCCATGCAAATGGATTCTCCTTCCTGGTAAGCCTGGTCAATGGTACAACTATCTTTGAGAAATCTTTAATGAAGCGACGATAATAACCGGCTAAACCCAGAAAGCTCCTAATCTCCGACACAGTTGTCGGCCTTTCCCAGTTCTTTACCGCCTCCACCTTAGATGGATCCACAGAGATTCCCTCCTTGGATATGATGTGACCAAGGAAAGACACTTCCTCCATCCAAATTCACACTTACTAAGTTTAGCATAGAGTTGATTATCTCTGAGCACTTGCAGAGCAACCTTCAAGTGTTCCTCATGTTCTTCTTTAGATTTGGAGTAAATAAGGATGTCATCAATGAACACCACTATAAACTGGTCCAAGTATGGCCTATAAATATTGTTCATAAGTTGCATGAAAGCCGCTGGAGCATTTGTTAAACCAAACGGCATGACCACAACTCATAGTGACCATATCTACTCCGGAATGCAGACTTGTGAATATCCTCCTCCTTTATTCTTAGTTGATGGTAGCCTGATCTTAGATCTATCTTGGAGAAATATTGTGCACCAGAGATCTGGTCAAACAGCTCGTCGATGCGGGGCAGTGGATACTTATTCTTTATTGTCAACTGGTTTAACTGACGGTAATCTATGCATAGCCTCATCGTCCCGTCCTTCTTTCTGACAAATAGCACTGGCGCTCCCCACGGGGATGTGCTAGGCCTGATAAAACCCTGATCTAGCAATTCTTGGATCTGTCTTTTCAACTCCTGCAATTCAACAGGGGACATGCGATACGGAGCTTTGAAACAGGGGCTGCCCCAGGGAGTAACTCAATGGTGAAGTTTACCTCCCGCTCAGGTGGTATGCCAGGTAATTCCTCTGGAAATACATCAGGATAGTCCCTGGCTATTGGAATGTCTTCTAGGGTTGGTTTCTTCTTTTCAGTTGCCAAGACGGAAACTAGGAAAGCATCACAACCTTGGTTGATCAGTTTAGAAGCCTTTAGGGAGGATATCATGATAGGGTGTTTGTGATAACGGGTGCCAAGTAGCGATAGAGTTGGAAGGTTTGGTCTTTTAAAAGTGACCTATGGCGACAGTTTACATCGGCATCAAATTCAATTAGCCAATCGACACCCAAAATGGCATCATAACCCTTCATGTCTAAACAGATAAGGTCGGCAGGGAGATTGTGTCCTCCAATTATAGTTTCACATTTCGGCAAGTAGTGAGTGAGTTCAGATTCTGAGCCTAGTGGAGAGGCTACAGTGATCTTGGATTTCAAGGGTACAGGTTTGACAGGTAGAGTTGCAGCAAACGTGGTGGAAATAAATGAATATGCAGCTCCAGTATCAATAAGCACAAATGCAGGTTGCGAGTGTATGGAAATGGTACCTTCCACCATACCCCCTTCCTCGGGTAGGTCAGCTTCTATGACAGCATTAAGGCATCCCTGACGCCGTGGCACATTCTGAGCTCTACCTGGCTGGTCCTTCAGCATAGGACAATCAGGAATACGGTGGTCACGACCTCCGCATTTCAAGCACGCCCCGAGCTTCTTCCAGCATTCTTCAGCTCGGTGTCTCAGTTTATCACAGAATTTACAGTTTTCAGCCAACTGCCTACCTTCCACTTTGACTCTCTTGTCTCCAGCAACATCTCTTCCAGCATTCGGCCTCTTGTTGTTGTTGTTGACGTTGTTGTTACGAAAAGTTGGAGCAATATTAGGTGCTCCCTTCTTGACGAAGACCGGCTTGGAGTTGTCCTTGCCCCTCATGCCCTCTACTTTGGCCATGGTGTCTTCTACCAGCTGAGCTCTTTGGACCATCTCAGTGTAAGTTTGAATGTTGTGTGGTCCAAGCCTTTCAATGAACATGGGCCTGAGCCCATCCATGAACCGATTTGCCTTAAGTCTTTCAGTTCCCACCAAGTGTGGGGCATACACAGCAAGACACGCGAACTGAGCCTCATACTCAGCCATGACATCCCTTTCTATTTTAGTGCGGCAAACTCCGCTGCCTTCTTCTCCTTGACTCTCTCAGAGAAATACTTTCCCCAGAATATCTCTAGGAATCCGGCCCACTCCAGTTCGCCAACATTAGGCAGGTGGGCCGATGTGGCCTTCCACCATGCTTGGGCATCCTTAGTGAATTGGAAAGTGGCCAGTACCACCTTCTCCCTGTTAGTGCATTGCATGACTTGGAAGATCCTTTCTATCTCCTCTTGCCAGTTCTCTGCTTCATCCGGATCAGGGGATCCAGAGAAACGAGGAGGGTTCAAACTCCTAAAATTGCGGTGCAGATCACCAGCTCCGTTTCTAACTGCAGCAGCCTAATTTCTAGCCTGAACCACATTTTGCAAGGCCTGAGTCAATCCAGCTACTGTTTCTTGCATAGCTTGCCATTGGTTGCGAGCCATTGCAGTTGAGTGTAAGAGTTATGAGGGTTCCTGAGAAAAGGATGGAAACCAATTAATGTCTCTAGATACATTATAAAAGTCAATGGGTAGAAGTGTTTAATTCTTTCTAACATATTCCCAGTCTCTCCCCATTCTCACCAAGTACTATATTTAATTTCTCTGACCTAGGTTCCATAGGTATCTCTATTCCTGAGACATATATCCTATTTGGTTTTCCTAGGCTCTGATACCACTAAACTGTCACGTCCTGAGAATTTCATAGCAGATATTAATAATAATTTGGAAATAATTCAAGACGATATCCCGAGACGTGAACAGTCGTCAAATAAGCCTCTAGCTAGCACGCACTAAATGTATAACAACATACATCATCATAGGGCCCAAATATTGAACTCCACTAATCTTTTATTCAAATCTCAACTCATTGTATTCCAAATGGGAACTATTACAGGACTAAGACTCAATAAAAAGAAAAAAAGTACATTTTATTCCTCACTTCCTACTACATGAATCTATCACTCAAAGCAAACTACTATAACTAGACTCATAGTTGGGAACGCTCTTCACTCGGACGCATTCCCATCCTCGTCTTGCTCTTCCTCTTGAATGTCATAGTCACTTAGTTGGGTAAAAGTAGGGGATGAGCAAACTAGCCCAGTAGGATTTATATCTCAATGTGCGGGTAATAATATAAGTGATTAGCAATTTAGAACTAGGTAAGCACGATGAATGATATGCGAGTACGAATAAAACTCGTTAAAACATGATACATGAACAAGCTAGATAGAGTGATCATGATAGAACATGATTTTGAACAGGATGACAAGATAGAACTAGCAATAGATCACTTTGTACAAGCACGCAAGAATTCACTTGATGTCAAGAACGCAAGGTATCACTAATTGCATTAAATGCAGGATGGCCATATCACACAAGCAAGCAAGCACGCACGAACACGATCATGTAACACTAATCAGGCACATAGACACTAATGTACACCAAGAAAAGATCCATCAAGAATGTACACCAGGACACGTGTATGTGGTTATTGTATCTATCATTCAACACGACGCGCACGACTCCCAGCGCAGATGCAACGCCAGTAATCATTATACCCCATGGTTAACAGTATATTTATGACTCTCTGTCATTGGGGTTAGACTGGAGCCCTTGGACACTCGCCGTGCCCGGTCAGCATCTCACTTAAATTTTAAATGTAGATACCCACAACCATTTATAATGCCAATGAGAGTTTCAATAAGTAAGCATGTGTAATGTCATGTTCATGATGATGATGAGAACTAGTAATAAATAATTGAACATGATTTCATGATAACAATGGTCAAGAGATAAATTCGACAGCACAACGGTACGATTTATAATATAGTTCAATCTTTACATTAACGGTTTTAGTCTAGATTGTAATTCACACTCACGAGAACAAGATGAGAGAGGAAGTGCACGCTATCTCCAGGGAACTTCAATGGTACAACCAACTCGTCGGCCATGTGGGAATCCATGGTTAGAGGAGATTTACGGAGGCCTTAGAGAAAAGGTCACTAGTCTACCGATTCGGAATGACCGATAGAGAGCTTCCAAATCCCCAAGAAAGGGCTGCCTAGACGTGTAAGTGTGCAGTGATGTACGCGTGTCTCAATTCTCAAACCATCGGTTTCAAACTCGCGGAAAAAGCACTTAACATGATGGCACGAATTGAACAATGCATTTAACTACACATGGGCTTGCAAGATTTAAGAACGATAATTATCATTTAAACATGGTAGAATAATGGAGAGATTAAATCATGAGTTGCATGAATGGATCATAACATTTAAGGAGCAATTAAAATAGCATTCATGTAATTAAAGATTTTAAATGGGTTAATCACTTTTAAGCCATTAAAATAACCACCATGCAATGATCAAACCCAAAACATGTGAATTACACACTAAATATCATGTTAACCAGACCTCAGATATAGCAGTTAGATTTGCAAAAAATAAGTGGGGATTTAATGCAAAATCCTGAGATCGCGACGGTGCATATGAAGAAGGCAACAGGGCGGTCAAACCCGAAGGTCAGGTTGCGACGGATCCCCGTAAGGATCGTGACGGGTCGGGAACAGAACGCGACACTGGGATGTGAAGAACGCGACGGGGCAGTCAGATCAGGCAGCAAGGTAGCGACAGAACGCTTCGTCGCATTCAGAATGTGACAGGGTATGATGTCGCGACAAGACCACAGAACGAGGCCTATCGGGCCATCGTGTTCACAGGGTCTGCGCCTGAATCTGGCAGAGAAAGGACATGTTCTTGGATTGCGGTCCAGAACAGCCTTATATTGATACAAGGTGCTTCAAAAATAGAGAAAAAATTGTACAGTGTATGAAAAATAACGAAACCAGTTTTAAACTAATCTAGACATGCGAGGGTGCTTCCAGTAAATCGGAATTAGAACACCATGAGGGTTTCGATAGGCTTTAATCAAGTCAAACACAACATAACACCAAGTGTAACCTGAAAAACATAGTTTCATGCAGCAACCCTCTTACCATGCTTATAACTCTCTAAGGAATGATATTTAGACAAAATGTTCAACACAAAACATGACGAGGACAACTAGTAGAAAACTTTCATGTTGTGGGTTTTCTCTAATTCGGTCTCAAATCACATGCAACATATAAAGAATAGAAAAAGCCCTAACAGTTCGCGACTTGGGGAAAACGCTTATAACGCAAAATCTACTTCACAGAATTCAATGAAACCAGTGGGAAATGAAAGTTAACTTGATGCTCTACACATTGGTATAGGATATGTTAAGGTTTGGCCTGATAAAACCTACCTTTTTGGTTGAAGATGTCCCATTCTTCCAGAAAACCCGTGTTCAGACCACTCGCAGGAGAACACTTAATACTCTGTGTATACTGCATGGAATTTAGGCATTCCACTTGGGTTAAGATGTAGACTTGACCCTCTTTCCAGGGGTATAAGTCTTGCAAGGTTTGGTTTAGGTTTGGCCTACCTTTGATCGACTTCAAGTGGACAGTTTGTGCAGGTCGTAGAAGACGAACGGGGGAAGAAGATGTCCTTCTTGTGGTCGATCCACAGCTCCCCAGCCCCCAAGAGCTCCTCCACACGACCCCAGAAAGTTGTAAACTCATCCCTAGGGTTTGGGTGAAGAGTATTTAAGTAACCAAGGTATTTAGGAGTCCTATTGTAACTAGGAAAGAAGGGTTGCGGGATTGGCTTGTGTCTTTCCAAAATTTGAAGATCTCTCCCTCCATTAGAGAGTCTTGGCCATCAAGCAACCTCTATGGGTGGGTAGGCATGAATTTGGGTTGCCAAGAGTGTAAGATCTCTTCCCAATTCAACTCTAATTGCCTCTTTTTAATTTCAGCTAATTTAAGCTACGAATTTCCATGCATTTCCTAGCTTCATTTGATTTTTGGGTCATATGTGGTCCATTGGCCCAATTAAGATATTGGGTCATTACTATATAATGTCAGGAGTCTCTCCAACACTTTTATTAAATTTTTGGTTGCGTCGTATTTTCGTGTTAACGGTTTTCCGACTTGTTTCCTAATTTAGATAATTGGTCACAATAACTCTTAAACCTAGTCCAAATGATTTTATTTGACCCAAATTTCTTGATGGGTCATTAGAATACATTATTTGAAGCCCATATATGATTTTTATTTAATTTTCTGACTCATCCAAGTACGTGTGATAATGATTTTCTGACTTATTCATAAATTACGATAATAAGTCGTGAAACACTTTAAACTTGGCTAATCCGATTTTTCTTGGCCTAAATTTCTTTGTGAAACTTTTATTAAAAATGTTTGGGGTTGATTTATATTTTTTACGGATGTTTCCGATGTGTTTTAGCTCATACGATACTGATACGTATTTTTAAATACTCTAATATTATGGAAATTATTTATTTCCATTTATTTTGAGTTTTTATGTAATTAAAATTTCCGTGGTTCTACAATGACACAATAAAAGGAAAATTACGTACTATCCTCACTCCTACTTCATTATACTAGTGCTCTCAATTACTCAAACTAAAATACTATGACACCAAGATAACATGACTTCAATGCTAAGGCTTGTAGAGCACTCATCACTCTTGACGTAAGGCCCTAGGTTTCTGTATGTTGATGCTTGCTGTGTGTTTTTACTTCTAGCTGAACTCCCTTGACAGCAACAAATAGTGCCAACAATATGTGTTGAGGGCAAACTTCTACGTCGCTAACTTATGGTTAACAGAAGTAGTCTCTATCATTTACTTTTTGGGAATTTTGGTGTTTTCTGATCGAGGTTGTTGACGACATAATCGAATGTCGTCAACCTTTAGGTTGATGACACTGTATTTTGTCATTAACTTACCTACGTATTTCCAGTTTCCTTTTTCGATTCAACTATGATTTTGTAGCACCTCGAAAATTTTATTAATTAAAAAATTAGAACTGAATTGGAAATATTAATTGAATAATCTCGAAATAGTAAAAACGGACGTACCAATGTCATATGTACGTAAACACATTGAAAGTTTCCGTAAAAATCAGAGTCCAACTCTAAATAATACTCCCAAATAACCCACGAAGACATTCGTGCAAGGAAAAATCTGATTGGCCAAGTTTAAGATGTTTTGTAACTTATTATCATAATTAGGAAATAAGTCGGATAATTACTATCACAGGTACTTAATAATTTAATATTCTCGAAATAGTAAAAACGGGTGTACCAATGTCATACATACATAAACACATAAAACAATTCTGTAAAAATCAGAGTTCAACTCAAAATAATACTCCCGAATAACCCACGAAGAAGTTCGTGCAAGGAAAAATCTAATTGGCCAAGTTTAAGGCGTTTTGCGACTTATTATCATAATTAGGGAATAAGTCAGATAATTACTATCACATGTACTTAAGTGAGTCCAAAAATAAACTAAAAATCATAGATGGACTTCAAACAATTGGTACTGACAACCCAATGAATGAAATGGACCAAAGAATGTCTTTTGGGCCACAAATAAATTCATGTAGGAAAATAACCTGAAATTCGGAATTCCTCACTAATGGACCATAAAAGGGCAAATTCTCACCCAATAGACATCCATTGGACTTCAAACCAAGCCCAAATTTGTGGTTACCACCTAAGGTAGGTTTCCATATTCTTCCCATCATGATTTGGGGAGAGAAATCCTCAATTGAAGGAAGGATACATACAAATTCGTGTCTAATAGTTTCCCAATCTAATTAGGCAACTAAAGACCCATCCCCCTTTAAATAAGCCCCCCCTCTCCCATGGGACAACCCCTAGGTTTGCTAAGGTCGTGCTTGGAGGCTGTGGTGGCTGGAGATCTTGAGGAGAAAGCTAGAGGAAGAAGCAACTTCGTGCTCATCTTCACCTGCGACCTACAAACAAGCCCCTTCAAGATCATCACCAAAGGTTAGTGAAAACTAGACCAAACCTAGAAAACCATATACCCTGGAAAGATATTAGAGTCTAGTTTCTTATGGTACTATTTTTCCCAATTTCTACCCAGTAGATCGTGAGTATTAGGCGTTCTTCTTCAACTGGTCGAAATTAGGGCTTTCAGGAGAACGAATCTTATTTAACCCAAAAGGTAGGTCAAATCCATCCCAAACTTTAATTAAACTCATTCATGCATGCATACATGTTTATAGATCATTTTCTTACTACTTTCTCCAATTTCTATCATGTGGATTTCATGAATTAAATCTTGCATGTTAGAACATTGTTCTGTCTAGTTTAAAACCCTGATTTGTCTTACGAGTTCTATATCTTTTTGTGGAGTCATTTTCAGACCGAGCACTCAACATGGAACTTGTTCCCGCATGAGTATAGTTGCATTTGGCACTAGTTTCCCTAATTTTTGTTTTCTATACAGAGAGTATTAGCCCATACATAAGTACTATATCAGATTCATGTAGACAGTTACAATACATCTTGTTACCCTGCCAAATGACTTTTTTTTCTCAATTACTTGTTATTGGACGTTGTTTAGAAAGTTCTCTAACTAACAGAAGTGGTTTCATCTGATTTGGATCACCTAGAATTTGTTTTGATTTTTCAAACATCCCTGTGTCAAACCCAATTCAAGTCGGAATTGGAAATAGGTAGAAAAGGCAACCCAAATGTCATATTAAGGTTGCGGCAGGTCGACACGTCGCTACCAGAATGTGACAACATCATGGTCGTAACCCAGACCAAGTTTGAGAAAGTTTCATGGTCTTTTTCAGAAGGCGGCAAGTTGATTGTTGCAATCATCCTCAGAAGGTGACAAGCATTGGGTCGCCTTCTGCCTATGTCCACTTAACTGGCCATAACTTTTTCTATAGACCTCAATTGACGAGCCGTTTTCTTTGCTAGATTCCTCATTCAAAGGGCTTCAAGTTGGCAAGGATTGAGAGTAGACTCATTCGACAGTTACCCCCACCACCTCCTTCCCCTCAGTGATTCTCTTGTTTTTATTATGTCAAAGGGGGAGAAATTTCATAGACTTTTGACTACTTTGATGTATTTTTCATGTATTTTTCTGTTTCTGCTTGTAACACTTTTATGAGCAATGAAATCACCAAAGTGCTTGTGTGAAATGTTATGGTGTGGACTTGTGTGGATTGCTTGTGTGAATTTCTTGTATGAATTGTGAAATTTAGTCATTAGTCTAAACTTTTATGAATATTGTTGCCATCATCAAAAAGGGGGAGATTGTTGTGTCCCTAGTTTTGATGATGTCATAAGTCAAGCAAAATGTCATAAATATCTAACACAAGTCTTTTGTATCACAGGAAAATTCATAAAGTCCAAAGTTCTCATTTGTGTGTTGTCACTGGTTGCTTCATAGATCGACACACATGTATCAATGAGTGAGTTATTGAAGTTCTGTGATGCACTTGTGTCGACAATACCCAAGGATTAGGCCAACACTTGATGGATTTCCAGTAGCATAAAGGTTTAAAGTATCGCATAAGGTCGACACTAGTTGGAGAACAGATTGACTCTAGTTGGTCCTCTAGCTAGCGCTGAAGAAAAGGAAGTGCATAAGGTCGACTCCAGATGAGCATCAGGTCGACACTAGTCAAGTTTCCTGTTAGTGCTTAGAAAAAGGAATTGCTTGAGGTCAACTCTAGATAAGGATTAGGTCGACTCCAGATGAAGGTTGGTCGACTCTACCATTATGTGAGGTCGACACTAAGATGCTATAGGTCAACTCTATACTTATGGACAGTCAGTCAGAACAGCAGCAAATTGGATGAGGTCGACGCATGAAGACTTGGAGTCAACTCTACTGAAGCATCTTCACCGGTCCAAGTCTAGGTCTATGCGTGCGTCGACAGTATGCTCAAGGTGTGTCGACTCTCTGACACTTGTACTCTAGTGATGAAAAGTATTTGCTAGCACATAAGTTCCAAGCACGTGACCCGAGACCCAATGATTGGGATTTTGGGTACACCTTACAAGGTTCTGGAAGATACTCCTTTTGGCAGCAAAAGTATCTCCCAATTATTTGGGATTCTGTTGAGGGGCCCACCCATAAAGATTCTGTGATGCTAATCAAATAGGGTGCTTTGTCCTTTGCAGAAGGTAACACACACAGAGAAAAAGTGCAGAGTATTTGAGAGCAAAAAGTGTAGAGCTTGAGTTCAGAGAGAAGAGCAGGCTTCGGAGTAGTCAACTCATCAAGAGGAAAAGATGTTGGATCGTGTCTTCTTCCCGTATGAAGACTTGCTGCTGATCAATTGAAGCAGAGCATCAGAATTCAACCAAGTTTAGAGACAATTGATCCTTAAGCTATGGCCAGGAGAGGAATCAGATGAACTCAAGCCTGAAGATGATGCATTTGGGAATTCGAGAAGAAATTTGATCAGATGTCAACTCCAGTGGAACTGCACACAGAGCGTTTGAAATATTTCTGCAATTCTTCAAAAATCTCTTTCGTTTGATTTTTCCTATTTCTTCTATACTCCAATCTGTTTGGTTGTCTGCTCTAATTGGAGTAGACGGGTTGATCCTACACTTTGTTTGTAAGGATTGTGAGATTGAAACAATCTTGAAGCTGTGAATTAGGAGACTGTAAGAAGCTGTGAATCAGTAGTTGTGTGAGTGTTTCACACATTTGAGTTGCTAGAGAAGCCTCACTTGGTTTAGTGAGGGGTGGATGTAGGTCTCCACACCAGAGCCGAACCACCTTAAAAAGTTTACTTGCATTGTGTGGTGTGTTGTGCATTGGCTAACTTGCTTCTTCTGATTTGATCATAGTATTGAGTTCTTAATTTTTAAGTGGTCAATATCTATTCACCCCCCCCCCTCTAGATATTCATTCCATACACAACACGTGGTATCAAAGCTAGGCTCTCCATTCTTTTGGTTTAACAACCAGGAGAGATCCGTGTAAAATGGATTCTAGAGGTTATATTGCAGAAGGTCATTCTATTAATAGACCCCCTTATTTTAATGGAACTAATTATGTGTATTGGAAAACTCGCATGCAGGTGTTTCTGCGAGCACAGGATCATTAAATTTGGAGGGTGGTGAGTAATGGACCCTACGAGTTATCAGAAGATGAAGAGAAGTGGACTTCAGAGGAAATAAAGAAGTCAAACGCAAACTGGAGTGCTATGAACATTATGCAGTGCTCACTTCATCCCACATAATTTTCAAGGGTCTCATCATGTGCAAGTGCAAAGGAAATTTGGAATCGCCTGATGGTGATTTATGAAGGTACGTCGGAAGTAAAAGAAACAAAAGCTAACATGCTAGTTTCTGAATATGAAGCATTTAAAATGAAGCATGATGAAACAATTTCTGAGATGTATGGTAGATTAACTCTGTTAACCAATGGTTTAAAGAATCTAGGAAAGACTTATACAGAACAAGAACTTGTCAGAAAAATCCTTAGATCTTTAACTCCTGTTTGGCACACTAAGGCTACTGTAGTAAAAGAATCAAGAAACTTATCTACCACATCTGTTGATGAATTAATCGGATCCTTGATGACTTATGAGTTGGGTCTAAAGAGAACTGAAGAAGATGTCAAGAAGAAGAAGCCGCTTGCTCTCAAGGCAAGTTCTAGTATCAAAGAAGCTACTGAAGAGAGTGAGTCATATACCTCTGAAAATGATTCAGGTGAGTTTGCCCTCATTACAAAAAAAATCAAAAATTCCTGAGAAAAGAAGGTAAGGGATTTTTGAAAGAGAAATCACAGGTAAATAATTTCTCAAAGCCTAAACAGTATGTGAATAAGAGATCTGATAGAGTGGTATGTTATAATTGCAGGAAACCATGGCATGTGAAATCAGAGTGTCCTGAACCCTTCAAGAAAGCACAACCCAAATGGATAAAAAATAAACCAAAGGGTATGGTTGGAACATGGAGTGAGGAAGAAGATGATGATGATGAAGAGAGCTCAAAAGCTGAGGAATTACATTCTAAAATTTGTCTGATGGCAAGAGGAGAAGAAGGAGATGAAGAAGAGGTAACTTCTCCATTTAAAGATTTTTCTTTCAGTAATTGAGAAGACGTGTATTTTGAACTGCTCGATCAATATGATAAGGTTAAAAAGGAAAACAAAGTGCTTAAAAGAAAAATAAATCATATTATTCATGATACCTCAATGGAAGAAAAAGAAAAAGAATTTGTTCAAAAAATCACTGCTTTAAAAGAAACTATTTGTGAATTGGAAGTCAAGAACACTAAAAATGTCAAGGAGATGGCTCTGGCTATTGAAAAAAATATGATGCATTAAAAAGTGTGAACATTGAAATGAAGAAAGAAATTGAAAATCTTCAGAAAGAAGTGACCAAAAGACAAGAAGCATTGGAGAAATTTGTACATGGTAAAAACAACTTGGAAGCTTTGCTTGGAACCAAAGTAAACCTCAACAAAGAAGGATTAGGTTTCAATCCTTCAAAGAAGAAAGAAATAGGTTTGAAAACCATCACATTTGTTTCTTCAACAAATTCAGAAACCTCCTCATCTAGAAAACAACTTAATGGGAGGAAAACTAAAAAAATGAGAAAAGAGAAACTGCAAAAAATTCTGAGATTAGAAAATTCAATAAAAAATGATAAGATAAATGCAGGAATCAAATCAACAAACACATCTCAATGGATCAAATTCTGGCAATCAGATGACTGGCTAGGTCGACAGTATTCCTATGGTAAGTCGACACCTTCATACACCAGACCACAGAACATGTTTAGGTGGACTCATGATATGTCAACACCTTCATACACTAGACCACAAAACATGTCTAGGTGGACTTATGGTAGGTCAACACCTTCTTATACCAGACCTCAGAACATGTCTAGGTGGACTTATGTAGGTCGACACTATCCTTATAGAGTGTCAACACATTCCTATAGCTTTGCTAGATCTGGTCAGTCAGGATACCCTAAGAGGTCTAGCTATCAAAATCATTCTTGGTTTCATCAAAAGAACACTGGTGGGAAGTCTGAACGAAATTTCATGAAAAATGAAAAGAAACAATGGTTGAAAAACTCTAGGAAATAACATAAAAAATTAGAAACAACATGAAACCAGAGACACCATTAAACCCACACCAAAAAGACAAGCTTGGATACCGAAGAGTCTATTTTCCTATGCTCTTGAATTGGGTGATGTGAAGGGACCCAAATGTACTTCGGTTCCAAAGAATGTTCTTTACTTGTGTTGCAGGTATGTCTAACAGCCAAGAACAACAAGTGGTATCTTGATAGTGGCTGTTCAAGACATATGACAGGGGACAAAGACAAATTCTATCTATTGTCTGAGAAGAAAACTGGTCATGTAACTTTTGGAGGCAACAACAAAGGTAAGATTGTTGGTTCAGGTAAAGTAGGTAGAAATCCTTGAAACTCAATTGATGATGTACTCTTGGTGGAAGGATTAGAATACAACCTTCTGAGTATAAGTCAACTTTGTGACAAGAGTCACAAGGTAATTTTTTATTCCCTTGGTTGTACAATTTTTGAACCGAATTCAAACTATGTGAAATTTTCTGGAAAAAAGATCAATAATGTTTACATGGTTGATTTGGATGAACCTGAAAACAACAATCTTTGTCTTACTGCCAATAAAAATGATCTTGCATGTTTATGGCATCGTAAACTAGGTCATGCTAGCTACAACATGTTACATAAATTAGTTAAATTCAATATGGTGAAAGGCTTGCCAAAAATTTCCTTCAAGCAAAACTTCAAAATCTGTGAAGATGCACTCAAGGTTAGCAAACAAAAAAATCTTTTTAAAGTAGATCTGAAAGTCAATCTTCAAAACCTTTTGAACTTATTCATATGGATCTGTTCGGACCAACAAGAACAAATAGTCTAAATGGAAAAAGGTTTGGATATGTACTTGTGGATAATTTTTCAAGATTTACTTGGGTATTCTTTCTTGCTCACAAGAGTGATACCTTCATGGAATTTCTTGATTTCTATAAGAAAATTCTTCAAGAAGGAAAGTTCAAAATAATTTCAATCATGTCTGATCATGGAGGTGAATTTGAAAATACTGATTTTGAAAAACTTTGTAAGGAAGAAGGAATTTCTCACATATTCTCATCACCCAGGACCCCTGAACAAAACGGAGTAGTAGAGAGACGAAATCGAATTGTGACGGCCCTCCCTATACCGGTACGGTTATACCAACCCACGTCGGTATAGCGAGCGTTGCCACAATGGGACATTTACCCAACGATACATTCAGCTGAGATACACGTGAATATAGAACAGAGTAGCGGAAGTAAAAGAACTAATGTCTTCATTCATTCATCATCCACATTTAACATACATGAAATTGCAATGACATTAAAGAACTTAAAGCTCACATAATTTAAATTGCTGAAAATTTAATACATAAATGTCCACCATTATACATTCTTTCCATGATAACACTAATACAACGTTCAATTTACATACTATGAAATGCAAAAGTCACAAGTACTCCAAAGACTAATCTCCGCGCTCGGAGTCCGTCTCCACCGTCTCCTCCAACGGTGCCACGTCACCAACTACACCTGTACGCCGAAGCAAGTAGTGAGTCTAAAGACTCAGCAAGTAACACCACTCATACCATACACGTACATGTCATAGTAGGCTCTACACACACCATTGCAAAAACTCAACATGTATCATGCTTAACGTTTGAAATGAATAACCAACCATGATAATTCTATAAGTAAACACATGATGCATGCTTTCAGATTTCCTTATCAAGATAAATTCCTAACACATGTTCTCTAATCATTCCTACTCATGAAATTCTACTTTGCATTTTAACTAAAACATGAAAGCACTTAGCATGATTATCCTACGTACATGAAACAAAACACACCTAGCATGGAATCTACACATTCTTGTGCATGTACACGAACATTTTACACACTTTAACTTGCTGGTTTTCTCATGATTTAGCATCCATAACCCTACACATGAAAGCTACAATGTTATTTAAAACACAATATGTGAACAACCAAACATGGA
This sequence comes from Colocasia esculenta, assembly GCA_014218235.1. NCBI lineage: Eukaryota > Viridiplantae > Streptophyta > Magnoliopsida > Alismatales > Araceae > Colocasia > Colocasia esculenta. The sequence goes on from CM024761.1 coordinate 65,650,167, forward strand.
ATTGTGTGCACGTACTTGTTAATTGTCCCTAGCATGGATTCTAGGCATTTTACACATATCAACATGATCCTAACACAATAAAGCAACTGATTTAACATGGTTTCAGATTTGTCACAACATGGATTACAATGTCCTATCCTCACATTTTGGTTGCACATTTTCTTTCCACACAATTCCAATGCACATAAGTTGCACTTTACACATACACATTACACATTGTTCACTTTCACATTAACACATGAACACATGCACATTTACACATTCACATTTACACTTTCACATTTAGTGCCGTGTCACATAGTCCAAACCACCAAAGAAGGACACAACACATCACATCACATAGACGTCATCTAGGCAATACAATGGCGACTCTTGGACTGCGCAGACCGGGAGAACAAGTCTCCACCCTAACCAGTGGTACTTGTCCACCTCCAGGATTTCCCCCTAATGCCCTTAGGGTCACTTACACATTGAACCTTCTCAGGGGGACGTTTCCCTGATACGGTTCCACTGCCCTCTGTGGAAGCAATGTCACACTTGGCACAATTTACACATTACACATTTTACCGATTCTACATATGGGTTTACACATGTCACTCTCATTCTATTCACTTTCTCTCTCACATTCACATTTCTCTGTTTTCCTAACATGGCACTACAATTACAGAAATGTAGCATTCAGGAAATTTCACTAATCAGGTTGGATTACACCTAAATCGAATAGTTTCACATTGGCATGCATCAATACACATTTACATGGAAAATTGATATTACATTAAATACTAGTCCAAATGACCTGAAATTTTAAACATGTTAATTTCGGGTTTAGGATTCCTCATGCAAATTTTCAGATTTTTCTAAACTAAAACAGAATTACAGAAAATCTAATATCAATTTCACATGCTATCCGCCATTCGATTTAACATAGAGTTAGACACAAACACAGTTTTAACCACTCACTGTCTGAACCCTAGCAGGCATGGAACTACAGAATTTATTCATGAAATTTTTTGGGCAATACATGATTTACCGAAGATTTATCATGACCTACGCCAAATTTCTATTTCCCAAGCAATATTTCCACTAATTCGCACAAGCATGGGAAAAATCTCAAAATTTCGGAACAGAGCCTGACCAATACATGCATGACCCATAAAAGTAGTACATTCAGATTCATCCTAAATCATACAACAAAGGATTGACAAGGTTGATAACAAATCATACATGTATTTCCATAAAAATAAATAACTCTATCATTACCATCTTGCACAAATCCATCCACACACCACATTCACTAGTATACATAGTACATAGAAGATTACCTATATCCTCATCGTGAAACATATCGAAATTATCCACATAAAAGGGCAGAACAGCTTGCTGTTCTGCTCAGATGAACTTGGCGGCGGTCTCTGGCCGCTAGTTCAGTGTCAACGGCATAGTTGATGGACGCCAAGCATGATCTCAGCGTCAAGGGACATTGCCGTTGATGTCGGGTCTGTGCAGAACACAGACCCGAGCTCCAAAGATGGGGTGAATTTGAGGGTCTAGGACACGAGGGAAAATATACAAAAATTGTAAAACCATCCTAGACACATACAGGGACGTTATGAATGGGGTACTTGCCTCTAGAAAATCCCCAAGGGATCTAAATGGGTCGGAGAAGCTCTCCTTGGGCAGTCCCAAGAAGCCTCCAAAAGAGCTCTCCTCCGGGTTCTAGGTCGATGCAGGTGCTGCAGCAGTGGTGGGGAAGCCTTCCTCGATGATCCAGCAAGCTCCTTGTTGCAGCAGGTGGCCGGATCAAGCTCCAGAAGCTCGGATTTTGGGTTCCAAAGTGGGGGTTTTCCTCAGTTCAGAAAGTAGGGTTTTCTTCTTCTTTCTCTCTTGTAAAAGGGTAAAGAGAAGGGTTGGGGAACAAATTCGGGTTTAGATATATGGGAGAGACTTCTCTCCCATGCACAGGGTGATAGGATGGCTCTCAGACTGTTGGGAGACAGCTCCCCAATGGGTGAGTTGCCTTGCCTCCGGAATTTCTGGCTCTGCAACTCATGCAGGTCAGAGAAGTTGGCGTCCATATCGTTGGACGCTGGGATTAGTGTTGGCGTCCATGGGTGGACGCTGACACCTCATCGACGTCATGCTATTGACGCCAAAATGGCCTTCGGGCAGAAGTCTAAAACATGCAGAAACCATGCACCTTTTATACCTATATACATGCTATATGTATATGTTATCATGTACACACTACCATCAAGCATTACATACATTATTTATTATATACATACACACATAAGTACACTAATTAATACATACGTAGATACATACATACGTACATACACGACACGAATTATTTACATGCAAAAATCCAGAAAAATTCGAGGGCCTTACACCCTCTCCCCCTTAAAAGAAACTTCGTCCTCGAAGTTAGAACGACACTACTCAAACAAAAGGGGATACTTCTTCTTCATCGCATCCTCAAGCTCCCAAGTAGCCTCCTCTCGTGAGAAGTTCCGCCATAGGACCTTCACCGACGCAATACTCTTGTTCCGGAGATGCTGAACCTTCCGGTCAAGAATAGCTACTGGTTGCTCGACATACGAAAGATCTGGCTGGATCTCCACTGGCTCATGACTAATCACATGAGACGGATCTCGGACATACTTCTTGAGCATAGATACGTGGAATACAGGGTGAACGCTAGCCAAAACTGGGGGTAATGCTAGCTCATATGCCACGCTGCCCAAACGTCTGAGAATCTCATATGGGCCAACGAACCTAGGGCTCAACTTACTATGCCTGCCAAACCTGACAACACCTCGAGTAGGCGATATCTTCAAGAAGACATGATCGCCAACCTCGAACTCCAAATCCTTTCTCCTGTTGTCGGCATAGCTCTTCTGCCTATCCTGTGCCGCAACAAGCCTCTTCCTGATAAGCTGGATCTTATCCGAAGTTTCCTGAACAAACTCCGGTCCGATCAACTGCCTATCACCAGTCTCCTCCCAACACAACGGAGATCTGCAGGGCCTACCATACAAAGCCTCGAATGGAGCCATACCAATACTCGCATGAAAGCTGTTGTTGTATGCAACTCCACAAGAGGTAAATGACGCTCCCAATCATCCTTCCAATCCAGAACACACGCTCTCAACATATCCTCGAGCGTCTGGATAGTCCTCTCGGACTGTCCATCGGTCTGGGGATGAAACGCCGAACTGAGCTTCAGCTCCGAACCTAAAGCATCCTGAAGACCCTTCCACAACTTCGAAGTGAATCTCGGATCTCGATCCGAAATGATCGACTTCGGCACACCATGCAATCTAATGACACTACTAACATACAATCTAGCTAAACTCTCTACCGACTGCTTCTTCTTCATAGGCAAGAAATGAGCAGTCTTCGAGAATCTATCTACAACTACCCAAATCGAGTCATTGCCCCTTCTAGATCGAGGCAAACCCGAAACGAAGTCCATAGTGATAGCTTCCCACTTCCACACTGGGATATCCATCCTCTGCATAAGGCCGGATGGTCGCTGTCGCTCGGCCTTCACTTGCTGACACACTAGACATCTAGACACATAATCCGCAACATCCTTCTTCATGCCGGACCACCAAAATGATCTCTTCAGGTCTTCATACATCTTAGTGTTACCCGGATGAATAGAGAATCGCGATCTATGAGCCTCCGCTAACACATGCTCACGGACATCTACTAAATCAGGGACACAAACACGGTGCTGAAATCTAATCACACCATCCTCATCACGAGCAATGCCCGCCTTTCCCACTAACTCTAAGAGTCTAGGGTCGGCTCCCTGTCGCTCGATCACCTCATCCAAAACAGAGGATCTAAGGGATAGCTGAGCTACAAAAGCCTGACACAGCGATGGCTCTAACTCGGTCATAGAGTACGCCGCATCCTCCAACATCTTCCAATCCTGCTGGAGCGAAGACCTCTTTCTACTAAGCGCATCCGCTACGACATTCGCCTTCCCAGGGTGATACTGAAGGTCGAAGTCATAGTCCTTCAAGAACTCAATCCATCTCCTCTGCCTCAGGTTTAATTCCTTTTGGGAGAAAAGATACTTCAAGCTCTTGTGGTCGGTAAACACCTCAAATCTGACACCATAAAGATAGTGCCTCCAGATCTTTAGTGCATGAACCACTGCTGCGAGCTCCAAGTCATGAGTCGGATAGTTCCTCTCATGCTCCTTCAACTGACGAGAAGCATAAGCCACTACCCTTTCTTGCTGCATGAGCACACAGCCCAAACCAATCAGAGACGCATTCGTATAAATGGCAAAGCCCTCTAGACCACTAGGCAATACCAATACCGGAGCAGAAGTAAGCTTAGCCTTCAATAGCTGGAAGCTACGCTCACATGCCTTATAGTAACCAGCTAACCCAATAAAACTACGAATCTCCGAAGGGGTCTTGGGAAGGTCCCAATCCATAACTGCCTGGACCTTCACTGGATCAACTGCAACACCAGTGCCGGAGATAACATGCCCGAGGAAATGAACCTCGCGCAACAAAAAATCGCACTTGCTGAATTTTGCATACAGCTTGTGCTCACGAAGAACCTCTAACACTAACCTCAGATGCTGATGGTGCGCGGCCTCATCCGGAGAGTAGACCAACACGTCGTCAATAAACACTACGACAAAGCTATCTAAATAAGGCCTAAACACCCGGTTCATGAGATCCATGAATGCTGCAGGGGCATTGGTCAATCCGAAAGGAAGGACCAAGAACTCATAATGTCCATAACAGGTTCTAAACGCCGTCTTGGACACATCCTCACTCCGAATCCTCAACTGATGATAACCAGATCGCAAGTCAATCTTAGAAAAGACTGATGCCTCTCGCAACTGGTCAAACAAGTCATCAATACGAGGTAAGGGATACCTGTTCTTCACAGTCACCTGGTTCAACTTCCTATAGTCAATGCACAACCTAAGTGACCCGTCTTTCTTCTTGACGAATAATACAGGTGCGCCCCAAGGGGAAACACTTGGGCGAATAAATCCCTTATCAAGCAGCTCTTGCAACTGCCTCCTCAACTCGGCTAACTCCGCAGGTGCCATCCGATATGGAGCCTTCGAGATAGGAGAGGTGCCCGGAAGCAACTCTATGGTAAACTCTATCTCTCTATCCGGTGGCAATCCAGACAAATCATCAGGAAAGACGTCTGGAAAATCATGCACTACCTCAATCTCCGCAAGAGTAGGTGACTCATCAGCCTCTGGCACTAACACCACGCTGGCAAGAAAAGCGTCACAACCCTTGTTTACCATGCGCATCGCCTTCATGGCAGAGATGACCATCTTTCCCGCCCAGTTCCTTGGCAAGGGTGAGAGAACTCATCCTCACCAGGAATGCGGAAAACGATTCTCTTCCGACGACAATCCACTAACGCATAGTGCTCCTCTAGCCAATCCAGACCAAGAATAGCATCATAGTCCTTCATCTTTAGCAAGAAGAAACACCCATCTAGGATTCTATCGTCAATGCACACAGGTAACGACGGAATACACTTCCTAGTCGATACCGTACCCGCAAGGGTGTGCACAGACAAAGAGACCTCTAAATCCTCAGACTCTACGCCTGACTCTAGGGCTAACTGCCTAGCGAACTGCTCGGAAATGAACGAGTGAGTAGCACCCGTATCAAACAAAACCCGAGCGTGCACACCTAAAAGCAAAACCGTACCTTCGGTGACATGCTCCGCCTGCTCGGCGTCCTCACGAGCTAAAGCAAACACTCGAGCTGGGGCTCGAGGCCTTCCTGGTCTTCCAGTAGCTGGCACGGCTGCCGCTATTGCTGGGGCTGGTGCTCCACACTGAGCTCCCTGTTGAAGTCTTGGGCAATCTTTGATCTTGTGGTCGCTGCTCCCGCACTTCAAGCATCTACCCGCTACCAACCAACACTCGGAACCACCGTGTGTCTTCCCACAATGGGGACACTCTTTCTTCACACCAGGGGAACGTACAAAAGGTACCTGTGAACTGCCGACTGCCACGGTTCGCTGCGGTGTCTGGTACACCGTTTTCTTCTTGTCTTGCCGCTGGAATGTCGCTGCTGGCCTCTTCTGCGAAGCCTTCTTTTCCTACAGATATTGCTCCATCTCTCCCTCCTGCCTGCAGGCAGCACTGAGGGCCTCGTCCAACGTGCGGTGGTCAAACGCCACGAGTCTCGTCCGCAGCGATGGCTTGAGTCCCATCACGAACTTCTTGGTCTTCCTCCGCTCGTCTGCCACGATATGAGGTATATATTAGAAAGTTCAGAAAATCTTGCCTCATATTCCAGCACGGTCATGGAGCCTTGAGCCAAAGATAGAAATTCTTGCTCCATCCGATCTTGCACATGCTCGGGGACGAACTTGGCCCGAAAGAGCCTCACGAACTCGTCCCAAGCAACGTCGATAGCTCCGTCCTCAAACCGGGTACGCAGCAATGATGCCCACCAAACATCAGCTCTTTCCTGCAGTACACCGTTCATAAGCACCAACTAACAGTTCTAACTAAACAAAACATGCAATCATACAAAATCAACACATACCTGTAGCATGTAGGTGGCTAACATAACCTTATCGTCATCTGCACACCTGATGGCTCGGAAGATCTTCTCTATCTCCCTCATCCAGCTTTCTGCCAACAAAGGATCGCTCTCCCCCTTAAAAGAGGGTGGCAGCATCCTCTTGAATCTCTCCATGGTAGAAGATCCACCATGGTCCTGAGCTGGTACTTGAGCCTGCTACAGTGCACATCAAGCAATATACAATCAACATAATATCACATAAGCAATTAAAATAGACTATTAGTCATTTTATTAGTCTAACCTGAGCCTCCAACTGTAACTGGAGTGCTGCCTGGGTATGAGCCTGCGTCTGCATGGCTTGCACCAGACCTTGCATGAATACTCCGTAGTCCACAGGTGGCGGTGGGGGAAGTACAGGACCTGGCGGTGCCGGGGCCTGCTGCTCCGCCCGCTCGTCATGTCGCGGCTCGTCCTCACGGGCCAGCGCTCCGCCACGCCTACCTCTCGAAGCCATGGCTGTAATAAAATTTCAGCCACCATTAGAGCTAGGTTACTAAGTCTTCTAACCATTTTCTTATCTATCTTTCATTCCTTATTAATCAATTCTACACATGTGGACATACTTAGCATGCAATGGGGATGATGACTTAGGTATATTCATGTGCAATCTCAACCGGTTGCTCTGATACCAATCTCTGTGACGGCCCTCCCTATACCGATACGGTTATACCAACGCACGTCGGTATAGCGAGCGTTGCCACAGTGGGACATTTACCCAACGATACATTCAGCTGAGATACACGTGAATATAGAACAGAGTAGCGGAAGTAAAAGAACTACTGTCTTCATTCATTCATCATCCACATTAAACATACATGAAATTGCAATGACATTAAAGAACTTAAAGTTCACATAATTTAAATTGCTGAAAATTTAATACATAAATGTCCACCATTATACATTCTTTCCATGATAACACTAATACAACGTTCAATTTACATACTATGAAATGCAAAAGTCACAAGTACTCCAAAGACTAATCTCCGCGCTCGGAGTCCATCTCCACCGTCTCCTCCAACGGTGCCACGTCACCAACTACACATGTACGCCGAAGCAAGTAGTGAGTCTAAAGACTCAGCAAGTAACACCACTCATACCATACACGTACATGTCATAGTAGGCTTTACACACACCATTGCAAAAACTCAACATGTATCATGCTTAACGTTTGAAATGAATAACCAACCATGATAATTCTATAAGTAAACACATGATGCATGCTTTCAGATTTCCTTATCAAGATAAATTCCTAACACATGTTCTCTAATCATTCCTACTCATGAAATTCTACTTTGCATTTTAACTAAAACATGAAAGCACTTAGCATGATTATCCTACGTACATGAAACAAAACACACCTAGCATGGAATCTACACATTCTTGTGCATGTACACGAACGTTTTACACACTTTAACTTGCTGGTTTTCTCATGATTTAGCATCCATAACCCTACACATGAGAGCTACAATGTTATTTAAAACACAACATGTGAACAACCAAACATGGAATTGTGTGTACGTACTTGTTAATTGTCCCTAGCATGGATTCTAGGCATTTTACACATATCAACATGATCCTAACACAATAAAGCAACTGATTTAACATGGTTTCAGATTTGTCACAACATGGATTACAATGTCCTATCCTCACATTTTGGTTGCACATTTTCTTTCCACACAATTCCAATGCACATAAGTTGCACTTTACACATACACATTACACATTGTTCACTTTCACATTAACACATGAACACATGCACATTTACACATTCACATTTACACTTTCACATTTAGTGCCGTGACACATAGTCCAAACCACCAAAGAAGGACACAACACATCACATCACATAGACGCCATCTAGGTAATACAATGGCGACTCTTGGACTGCGCAGACCGGGAGAACAAGTCTCCACCCTAACCAGTGGTACTTGTCCACCTCCAGGATTTCCCCCTAATGCCCTTAGGGTCACTTACACATTGAACCTTCTCAGGGGGACTTTTCCCTGATACGGTTCCACTGCCCTCTGTGGAAGCAATGTCACACTTGGCACAATTTACACATTACACATTTTACCGATTTACACATGGGTTTACACATGTCACTCTCATTCTATTCACTTTCTCTCTCACATTCACATTTCTCTATTTTCCTAACATGGCACTACAATTACAGAAATGTAGCATTCAGGAAATTTCACTAATCAGGTCGGATTACACCTAAATCGAATTGTTTCACATTGGCTTGCATCAATACACATTTACATGGAAAAATTCATATTACATTAAATGCTGGTCTAAATGACATGAAATTTTACCCACATGTTAATTTCGGGTTTAGGATTCCTCATGCAAATTTTCAGATTTTTCTGAACTAAAACAGAATTACAGAAAATCTAATATCAATTTCACATGCTATCCGCCATTCGATTTAACATGGAGTTAGACACAAACACAGTTTTAACCACTCACTATCTGAACCCTAGCAGGCATGGAACTACAGAATTTATTCATGAAATTTTTTGGGCAATACATGATTTACCGAAGATTTATCATGACCTACGCCAAATTTCTATTTCCCAAGCAATATTTCCACTAATTCGCACAAGCATGGGAAAAATCTCAAAATTTCGGAACAGAGCCTGACCAATACATGCATGACCCATAAAAGTAGTACATTCAGATTCGTCCTAAATCATACAACAAAGGATCGACAAGGTTGATAACAAATCATACATGTATTTCCATAAAAATAAATAACTCTATCATTACCATCTTGCACAAATCCATCCACACACCACATTCACTAGTATACATAGTACATAGAAGATTACCTTATATCCTCATCGTGAAACATATCGAAATTCTCCACATAAAAGGGCAGAACAGCTTGTTGTTCTGCTCAGATGAACTTGGCGGCGGTCTCTAGCCGCTAGTTCAGTGTCAACGGCATAGTCGATAGACGCCAAGCATGATCTCAGCGTCAAGGGACATTGCCGTTGATGTCGGGTCTGTGCAGAACACAGACCCGAGCTCTAAAGATGTGGTGAATTTGAGGGTCTAGGACACGAGGGAAAATATACAAAAATTGTAAAACCATCCTAGACACATACAGGGACGTTATGAATGGGGTACTTGCCTCTAGAAAATCTCCAAGGGATCTAAATGGGTCGGAGAAGCTCTCCTTGGGTAGTCCCAAGAAGCCTCCAAAAGAGCTCTCCTCCGGGTTCTAGGTCGATGCAGGTGCTGCAGTAGTGGTGGGGAAGCCTTCCTCGATGATCCAGCAAGCTCCTTGTTGCAGCAGGTGGCCGGATCAAGCTCCAGAAGCTCGGATTTTGGGTTCCAAAGTGGGGGTTTTCCTCAGTTCAGAAAGTAGGGTTTTCTTCTTCTTTCTCTCTTGTAAAAGGGTAAAGAGAAGGGTTGGGGAACAAATTCGGGTTTAGATATATGGGAGAGGCTTCTCTCCCACGCACAAGGTGATAGGATGGCTCTCAGACCGTTGGGAGACAGCTCCCCAATGGGTGAGTTGCCTTGCCTCCGGAATTTCTGGCTCTGCAACGCATGCAGGTCAGAGAAGTTGGCGTCCATATCGTTGGACGCTGGGATTAGTGTTGGCGTCCATGGGTGGACGATGACACCTCATCGACGTCATGCTATTGACGCCAATATGGCCTTCGGGCAGAAGTCTAAAACATGCAGAAACCATGCACCTTTTATACCTATATACATGCTATATGTATACGTTATCATGTACACACTACCATCAAGCATTACATACATTATTTATTATATACATACACACATAAGTACACTAATTAATACATACGTAGATACATACATACGTACATACACGACACGAATTATTTACATGCAAAAATCCAGAAAATTCGAGGGCCTTACACAAATACTGGTTGAAATGGCAAGAACAATGCTGATTGAAAGTGGATTGCCTAGAAAATTCAGGGCAGAAGTAGTAAACACTTCTTGCTATATCATAAATCATGCAACGGTAAGGCCTCTTAGCAAAAAGACTTCTTATGAGCTTTTAAAAGGTAAGAAACCTTCCATTGCTCATTTCAAAGTGTTTGGTGCAAAATGTTTCATTTTGAATAACAATAAAAGTCATTTGGATAAATTTGAACCCAAAAGTGATTTGGTAATTTTTCTTGGCTACTCTAGCCATTCCAAAGCATATATAATTTTTAATGTGAAAAATCAAATTGTTGAAGAATCCCCTCATATAACATTTGATAAACTTCATGATTGTTTGTGCAGGGAAAAAGAAGATGGAGAATTCCTTGAAAAAGAAGAATCAAATGACCAGCAAGGAAAAGAATCTGCAGTAAGTAAGATTTCAGATGATGAAAATGAGCAAGAGATAGCAATTGCAAATGAGAACAGAGATCAGCTTAACATCAGAATGTTAAGAGATCATCCTCAGGAGAGCATCATTGGAAAAGGGTATTCCAGAGGTAGTTCAAACTAAGGAAGGAACCTTCATCAATCAGTCAAAGTACATACAAGATTTGCTAAAGAAGTACAAAATGGAGAATACCAAAGCCATGGGAACACCAATAAGCACAACTTTGAGTTTGGATGCTAATTTGAAAGGTAACTTGGTAGATCCAAAGATCTATAGAGATATTGTAATGACCCAGGATCTGAATTACTAGTTACCAACCAGTAACCTGAATCCTGACCCACCACCTACGAGCCGAAGCTCGGAAGGGTAAAAGAGAACGTCTGAGGAGAACATATAAGAAAATGTACACACCACAAAAATTTTGAACATTCCACTATATAATATATCAAATAGTACAACTCAGAGCAGATCCAACAAAAGTAAAGAGTACAATGAGTACATAAACTAAGTACAACTCACAGTAGCTAAGCAGGACCAGTACAAGAGTGACCAGGCTCCTCAGCACCTGGAGCCGACGAAGAACCACATGAAAAGGAAGGGAGGGAGTCTCAAGAAGAGACCCAATAGGGACACTAACCCCCACCGGTAACAGTACTAAAAAGAAGTGCAGAAAGTAAAGCAACAGTAAGTAAACATACAGCAAATGTAACGACCCTCCTTATACCGGTACGATTATACCAATCCACATAGATATAAAGGGCATCATTACAGTGGGACATTTACCCAACACTAACAATAGATTGAGATGTACATAAATATCAAAAGAGTACAGCAGAAATAAATAATATTCTCATTCCATCATCATCACAAAATCCACAAACTATATAGCAATAAGAGAAATAATAATGTTCACATTATTACATGCCCGAATGAAATACATTGTCCATATGAAATATACAATCGCATTGTTTACATACTAATGAAAGGAAAGTACAACTACGCAACACTCCATAATGTAGCTACTCCTCTCGCTCGAAGTCGCTCCTCCCTACATCTTCCTCAAGAACAGGGACACCTGCCTCACTTGTACGTCAAACCAAGTATGAGTCTTCTAAAAGACCCAGCAAGCAATCCAAAGATACACCCTTACACATATCATATACACATACTATCTTTTAACAATAAGGAAGAAATACATGGTACATGCTTATAACAATTTACAATAACCATAAACAACCTACACATGCTTTCTACACATAACATGTAACATGATTCATAGTTTAAACTCTATTCATATCATTGCACAATTCTACAATTTTAGAACATGGAAATATGTACAAGTAAATAACACACCTAGCATGATATCTAATCATTTTCACATACTATGATAACACTTATTCACATGTTTAGCTTGCTGTTTTAATATAAATAAATCACATTTTTACAAATTCACCTCTTTTCACATGCTAACACATTCACATTTAGCTATCACATGCTCATATTTCACATTTGCACAATTCACATATTCACATTCACATATTCACACTCTTTACACTTAATTGCCGTGACACATAGTCCAAACCACCATAAGAAGGACACACATCACATACACATACCCGTCACCTAGGCAACACAGTGACGAATCTTGGTTAACAACACAGAACCGGGAGAAGCCCTCTCCACCCTAACCAGTGGTACTTGTCCACCTCCAGGATTTCATCCTAATGCCCATAGGATATCACAACACATTGAGCCTTCCCATAGGGACTTTACTACAGTACGGCTCCACAGCCCTCTATGGTAACAGTGTCAATATCGGCACAATTTTACACATTATCACATTGTTTACATAATTCACATGCACTATTTAACACGTTTACATGCACTTTTAAATAATCACACATGCTTTAGTTTACAGAACATAGTACTTCTGTTTCACAGTAATAATTAAATCATAACATAATCCTAATCATGCTACTAATCACTAAATTCCACATAATTAAAATTAACATGCTTAACATAGTCAATTGCCCTTGTTAAACTAATAACAGTGCCTACTATTGTCAATACAGCATGAAATGTTTTTCACATGTTTCACACAGGTTATATATCACATACCTGAATTTTTAGATTTCTCGAAATAGTAAACTAATTTTAATAATTAAAACAGATCTCATGCAGATTTATCAAGAATTTCATTAAAATATGGTTCACATCAATATAGTCGGTTCTAATAGTTCCTAAACCTGAAAATAGTCATCCTAAGATCATATAAAATTTCTTAAACCCTAACTTGTAATGAATCAATTTGTTTAGAATTAACACAGGTAGATCATGCTTATTTTCCAATTATAGAAATTACCCTAATTTCTATCATGCTCGGAAAATTAACAAATCCTCATGATATGACCAACTGACTGTACTTGACCACACATAATTTTTACAACATGTATAGTTCTTTAGAAATCAGAATTTCATCACACAGACATGGAAATCAAGGTTCTATGAAAACAGACGAACTTAGCGGCAAAGGGGTTGCCACCAACCGGGGTTAACGGCACACGATGTTGCCGCTAACTCAAGATCTTGACGGTAGTAAGCTTGCCGTCAAGTTCCTGTCTGCAGAAAGTGCAGACAGAACGCACAAAACATGGAGAAATTGGGGTTCCAGGACACGAGAAAAAATCCATAAATTTCCTAGGACCTAAAGTACATGTGTAGGGATGAAATCCCTCGATTACTTGCCTTTGAAAAATTGTCTAATGGTTTAATTTAGTCACTGAAGCTCTCCTCGGCCAAGCCAAGAAGATACCCAAACTCCTCCCGGATCCGGTCCTTATGTTGATGTAGTTGATCCTCCGGAGTCGGGGAAGATTCCACAATGCTAAGAGCACCTCCCAGTCGATGTAGATCGCCAAAAGAAGCCCACACACGCCCGATCAAGCCTTGCAAAGTCCAGTTTTCTCCACATAAACCATAGTTTTTTTCTCAAGAGCCAAAAGACCAAATCTCGCCCAAAGCTAAGTGTTTTATAGGCTAGAGGGGTTGGGGTACGCATTACTTAGGATTTCCTACCGTTGGAGGGTAGTTTCCTAAACACGAACCGGGGAAAACGCAGCCGTTTCCCGATTTGAAATCGCAACAAAAAGGAGAAGTAAACGGCCACTTCGCTGCCGTTAAAAGGAAATAAACGTCCATCGATCTGGACACCGACTTTGAGTCAACGACACATTGGTTGCCGTCAACCTGCCCTCAACGTCAAGGGATATTGATGTTAACTGGCATTTCAGTCAGAACACAGAAAAATCAATAAACATACATACACATAATAACTACATACATTATACACCATATTATTTAAATACAATATGTACAACTTAAATAAAGACAATATGTACATAAATAAACATGTATATATATACATATTTGCACATAAGTAAATAAATAATTATAGAATACACAAAATCAAATATGCATATCATGATAATGTTCGAAGAAAAGAACAAAGTTCGAGGGCCTTACATCCTCTCCCCCTAAAAGAAAACTACGTCCTCGAAGTTAGAACGACAATACTAACCAAACAAATGGAGATACTTCTTCTTCATAGCATCCTCAAGCTCCCAAGTAGCCTCCTCTCGCGAGAAATTCTGCCAAACACCTTCATGGACGCAATACTCTTGTTCCTAAGGTGCTGAACCTTCCGATCAAGGATAGCTACTGGTTGCTCAACATACGACAAGTCTGGCTGAATCTCCACTGGCTCATGACTAATAATATGAGACGGATCTCACACATACCTCCTGAGCATAGATATGTGGAAAACTAGGTGCACACTAGCTAACGTTGGGGGTAAAGCTAGCTCATAAGCCACACTGCCCATCCGCCTAAGAATTTCAAACGGGCCAATGAATCTAGGACTCAACTTGCTATGCCTGTCAATCTTGACAATGCCTCGGGTAGGCGAAACCTTCAGAAAAACATGCTCGCCAACCTCGAACTCTAAATCCTTCCTTCTGTTGTCGGCGTAACTCTTCTGCCTATCCTGTGCCGCAACAAGCCTCTGCCTGATAAGCTGAATCTTATCCAAAATCTTCTACACCAACTCCAGACCTATCAACTGCCTATCGCCTGTCTTCTCCCAACACAAAGGAGATCTACAGGGCCGCCTATACAAAGCCTCAAACGGAGCTATGCCAATGCTCACATGAAAACTATTGTTGTAGGCGAACTCCACAAGAGGTAAATGACGCTCCCAATCACCCTTCCAATCTAGCACGCACGCTCTCAACATATCCTTGAGCGTTTGGATAGTCCTTTCAGACTATCCATCTGTCTAGGGATGGAACGCCGAACTAAGCTTTAGCTAAGAGCCCAAAGCCTCCTGAAGACCCTGCCACAACCTCGATGTAAACCTCGGGTTTTGGTCAGAAATAATCGACATCGGCACACCATGCAACCTCACAATGCTATCGACATACAACCTAGCCAAACTTTCTACGGACTGCTTCTTCTTCATAGGCAAGAAATGTGCAGTCTTGGAGAAACGATCAACAATCACCCAAATCGAGTCATTGCCCTTCACTAATCTAGGCAAACCCATCATAAAATCCATAGTGATTGCCTCCCACTTCCATACTAGGATCTCCATCTTCTGCATAAGGCCCGATGGTTGCTGACGCTCGGCCTTCACTTGCTGGCATACCAAACACCTAGATACGAAGTCAGCCACATCCTTCTTCATGCCAGGCCACCAGAAAGATCTCTTCAAATCTTGGTACATCTTGGTGTTGTCTGGATGAATAGAGAACCTCGACCTGTGAGCTTCTGCTAGAACATGCTCATGAACATCCACAACATCAGGAACACAAACTCGGTGCTGAAATCTAATGGCATCGTCCTCATCTTGAGCAATGCCTACCTTGCCTACCATCTCCTGAAGCCTAGGTTCAGCCTTCTGCTACTCAATCACCTAATCCAACATTGTAGACCAAATAGACAACTGAGCCATGAAAGCCTGACACAACTGAGGCTCTAACTCAGTCATCGCATAGGCTGCATCCTCTAGCATCTTCCAATCCTGTTGAAGCAAAGACCTCTTCCTGCTAAGAGCATCCGTTACGACATTCGCCTACCCGGGATGATACTGAAGCTCGAAGTCGTAGTCCTTAAGGAATTCAATCCATCTCCTCTGCCGCAGGTTCAACTCCTTCTGAGAAAAGAGATACCTCAAACTCTTGTGGTCAGTGAACACCTCAAACTTGATACCATAAAGGTAGTGTCTCCAGATCTTTAGTGCATGAACCACTGCCGCAACCTCCAAATCATGAGTCGTATAGTTATGCTCATGCTCCTTTAACTGGCGAGAAGCATATGCCACTACCCTACCATGCTGCATCAACACACAGCCAAGACCTATCTAAGAAGCATCCGAGTAGATGGCAAAACCCTCTACACCACTCGGCAAGATCAACACGGGTGCAGATGTAAGCTTCGCCTTCAGCAACTGAAAGCTACTCTCGCAATCCTCAGACCACACAAACTACACTCCCTTCCTGGTTAGCTTAGTCAATGGTGCGGCGATAGATGCAAAACCCTCAATAAATCGCCTATAATAGCCCGCTAAACCAAGAAAACTCTGAATCTCCAATGGGGTCCTTGGAATCTCCCAATCTAACACTGCCTAGACCTTCACCGAATCAACTGCAACTCCAGCGCCTGAGATAACATGCCCAAGGAAATGAACCTCGCGCATCCAGAAATCTCACTTACTGAACTTAGCATACAGCTTGTGCTCTCGAAGAACCTCCAGAACAACCCTCAAATGCTCACAGTGTGTAGCCTCATCTGGAGAATAGACTAGCACATCGTCAATGAACACCACTACAAAGCTATCCAAATAAGATCTAAACACCTTGTCCATGAGATCCATGAATGCTACAGGGGCGTTGGTCAGACCAAATGGAAGCACCAAAAACTCATAATGCCCATAACGAGTCCTAAAAGCCATCTTGGACACATTTTCACCCCTAATCCTCAACTGGTGATAGCCGGACCGCAGATCAATCTTAGATAACACCGATGCATTCCGCAGCTGATCGAACAGATCATAAATCCGCGGTAAGGGATACCTATTCTTTACGGTCACCTGGTTGAGCTTTCTGTAATCAATGCACAACCTGAGGGAACCATCCTTCTTCTTCACGAACAATACAGGTGCGCCCCAAGGTGACACACTAGGGCGAATGAATCCCTTGTCTGGAAAATCCTGCAATTGCTTCCTCAACTCAGCTAACTCCACAGGTGTCATTCGATATGGAGCCTTAGAGATAGGAGAGGTGCCCAGAAGCAACTCTATAGTGAACTCTATCTCCCTTGCCGGTGGCAATCCAGACAAATCATCAGGAAACATGTATGGAAACTCCTGCACTACCTCAATCTCCTCAAGGGTAGTGACTGATCAGCCTTCGGCACTAAGACCACAATGGAAAGAAATGCATCACACCCCTTGTTCACCATCCTCATCGCCTTCATGGCAGAGATCACAAACCTTCCCGCTAAGTTCCTTGGCAATGGATATGAAAACTCATCCTCACCAGGAATATGGAAAGTAATCTTCTTCCCTCTATAATCCACCAAGGCATAATGCTTCTCAAGCCAATCCAGACCTATAATTGCATCTTAGTTCTTCATCTTAAGCAAATAGAAGCACCCAACTAAGCCTCGGTCCTCAATGCACACAGGTAAAGACAGAATACATTTCCTAGTCGATACCTTACCTGTCGGTGTGTACACAGACAAAGGGACCTCTAACTCCTCATCCTCTACTCTAGACTCTAATGCTAACTGCTTCGTAAACCGCTCGAAAATGAACGAGTGTGTGGCACTCGTATCAAACAAAACTAGAGCGTGCACACCCATGAATAGAACCGTACCTTCCTTGACGTTCTCTACCTGCTCAGCATCCTCTCGTGCTAAAGCAAACACTCGAGCTTGGGCTCGAGGCCTTCCTGGTTCCCTATGATTGGCACTGCTACTGCGGCCACTGCTGGGGCTGGCGCTCCATGCTAAACACCCTGCTGCAGTCTGAGACAATCTCTGATCTGATGCTCAGTGCTGCCAAACTTGAGACACTTTCTTGCTAGCTTCCTACATTCGGTGCCGCCATGCGCGCTACCATAGTGAGGGCACATCTTCTTATCGCTGGGCCTAAAACTAGGGGACTGTGGTGCAACCGCCTGCTGACTGGACACCGCCACTGGATGCTGCGGTGACTGGTACACGGCCTTCTTCCTGTCCTGCTGCTAGAAAGGTAGGGCAGACCTCTTCTGCGATGCCTTCTTCTCCTCGAGATACTGATCCATCTCGCTCTCCTGCCTGCATTCTACACTGAGAGCCTCATCTAGCGTATGGTGGTCAAACGCCACAAGCCTCGACCTCAGTGATGGCTTAAGCCCCATCACGAACTTCTTCGCCCTCCTGCGCTCATCAGCAACTATATGAGGAGCATACTTGGACAGTTTGGCAAACCTTGCCTCATATTCCAACACTGTCATAGAGCCCTGAGTGAGAGAAAGGAACTCCTGCTCCATCTTGTCCTGGATATGCTCAGGAATAAACTTGGCTCAGAAAAGCCTCGTGAACTCATCCCAAGACACCTCAATCGTGCCATCCTCAAACCTGGTGCTAAGTAAGGAGGCCCACCACACATCGGCTCTCTCCTGCAAGACACAACCCATAAGCACCATCTAAATAAAACCTTAACCTACACAAGTACATATATATATATTAAGTACCTGCATCATGTAGGTGGCCAAGCTAACTTTATCCTCCTCGGCACACTTGATGGCTCGAAAGATCTTCTCTACCTCCCTCATCCAGCTCTCTGCTAACAGTGGCTGACTCTCCCCCTTAAAAGAGGGCGGAGCCATCCTCTTGAACCTCTCCATGATGGAAGGACCACCATGGCCTTGCTCCTGAGGAACTGGAGCTGGGGCCTGAGCCTGAGACAACAAGCAATATATATAAGCAACATAACAATCATACATTTAATAAAAATAGGCTACTCCTATTTAACAATTCTAACCTGAGCCTGCAGCTGAGCCTGTAGTGCCGCCTAAGTGTGCGCCTGGGTCTGCATTGCCTGGACCAGGCCTTGCATGAATACACCATAATCCACAGGCGGTGTTGGAGGAAGTACTGTGAGACCCTGGGGTGCTGGGGCCTGCTGCTCACCCCTGTCCTCACGCGTCTGCTCGTCATCTCGAGCTTGAGCACTAGACCTACCGCAGGTAGCCATAGCCTGTAAAACAAATTAATCTAGTTAGAAACTAATTTATTTAGTCCTAACCATTTTCTTAACCATCTTTCATTCATTTTTAGATATTTTCTACATATATGGACAAATTCTATATAGAGTTTGCATATTGTGAAAATGATGGTATATTCATGTACAATCTCAACCTTGGCTCTGATACCAATCTCTGTAACAGTCCTCCTTATACCGGTACGATTATACCAATCCACATCGATATATAGGGCGTCATTACAGTGGGACATTTACCCAACACTAACAATAGATTGAGATGTACATCAATATCAAAAGAGTACAGTGGAAATAAATAATATTCTCATTCCATCATCATCACATAATCCACAATCTATATAGCAATAAGAGAAATAATAATGTCCACATTATTACATGCCCGAATGAAATACATTGTCCATATGAAATATACAATCGCATTGTTTACATACTAATGAAAGGAATGTACAACTATGCAACACTCCACAACGTAGCTACTCCTCTCGCTCGGAGTCGCTCCGCCCTACGTCTTCCTCAAGAATAGGGACATCTGCCTCACCTGTACGTCAAAGCAAGTATGAGTCTTCTAAAAGACCCAGCAAGCAACCCAAAGATACACCCTTACACATATCATATACACATACTATCTTTTAACAATAAGGAAGAAATACATGGTACATGCTTATAACAATTTACAGTAACTATAAACAACCTACACATGCTTTCTACACATAACATGTAACATGATTCATAGTTTAAACTCTATTCATATCATTGCACAATTCTACAATTTTAGAACATGGAAATATATACAAGTAAATAACACACCTAGCATGATATCTAATCATTTTCACATACTAGGATAACACTTATTCACATGTTTAGCTTGCTGTTTTAATATAAATAAATCACATTTTTACAAATTCACATCTTTTCACATGCTAACACATTCACATTTCGCTATCACATGCTCGTATTTCACATTTGCACAATTCACATATTCAAATTCACATATTCACACACTTTACACTTAATTGCCATGACACATAGTCTAAACCACCATAAGGACACACATCACATACACATACCCGTCACCTAGGCAACACGATGACGAATCTTGGTTAATTGCACAGAATCGAGAGAAGCCCTCTCCACCCTAACCAGTGGTACTTGTCCACCTCCAGGATTTCATCCTAATGCTCATAGGATATCACAACACAATGAGCCTTCCCATAGGGACTTTAATACAGTATGGCTCCACAGCCCTCTATGGTAGCAGTGTCAATATCGGCACAATTTTACACATTATCACATTGTTTACATAATTCACATGAACTGTTTAACACGTTTACATGCACTTTTAAATAATCACACATGCTTCAGTTTACAGAACAAAATACTTTTATTTCACAGTGACAATTAAATCATAACATAATCCTAATCATGTTGCTAATCACTAAATTCCACAAATTAAAATTAACATGCTTAACATAGTCAATTGCCCTTGTTAAACTAATAACAATGCCTACTATTGTCAATATAACATGAAATTTTTTACACAGGTTATATATCACATACCTGAATTTTTAGATTTCTTGGAATAGTAAACTAATTTTAATAATTAAAACAGATCTCATGCAGATTTATCAAGAATTTCATTAAAACATGGTTCACATCAATACAGCCGATTCTAACAGTTCCTAAACCTGAAAATAGTCATCCTAACATCATATAAAATTTCTAAAACCCTAACTTATAATGAATCAATTTGTTTAGAATTAACACAGGTAGATCATGCTTATTTTCTGATTACAGAAATTACCCTAATTTCTATCATGCTCGGAAAATTAACAAATCCTCATGATATGACCTACTGACTGTACTTGACCACACATAATTTTTACAACATGTATAGTCCTTCAGAAATCAGAATTTCATCACACAGACATGGAAATCAAGGTTCTGTGAAAACAGACGAACTTGGCGGCAAAGGGGTTGCCGCTAACCGGGGTTAACGGCACACGATGTTGCCGCCAACTCAAGATCTTGACAGCAGCAAGCTTGCCATCAAGTTCCTATCTGTAGAAAGTGCAGGCAGAACGCACAAAACATGGAGAAATTGGGGTTCCAAGACACGAGGAAAAATCCAAAAAATTCCTAGGACCTAAAGTACATGTGTAGGGATGAAATCCCTCGATTACTTGCCTTTAAAAAATTGTTTAATGGTTTAATTTAGTCGTTGAAGCTCTCCTCGGCCAATCCAAGAAGATGCCCAAACTCCTCCCGGATCCGGTCCTTATGTTGATGTAGTTGATCCTCCGGAGTCGGGGAAGATTCCACAATGCTAAGAGCACCTCCCAGTCGATGTAGATCACCGGAAGAAGCCCACACACGCCCGATCAAGCCTTGCAAAGTCCGGTTTTCTCCACAGAAACCCTAGTTTTTTTTTCTCAAGAGCCAAAAGACCTAATCTCGCCCAAAGCTAAGTGTTTTATAGGCTAGAGGGGTCGGGGTACGCATTACTTAGGATTTCCTACCGTTGGAGGGTAGTTTCCTAAACAAGAATCGGGGAAAACACAACCGTTTACCGATCTGAAATCGCAACAAAATGGAAAAGTAAACGGCCACTTCACTGCTATTAACAGGAAATAAACGTCCATCGATCTAGATGCCAACTTTGAGTCAACGGCACATTGGTTGCCGTCAATCTGCCCTCAACGTCAAGGGATATTGGCGTTAACTGGCATTTCGGCCAGAACACAGAAAAAATAATAAACATACGTACACACAATAACTACATATATTATACACCATATTATTTAAATACAATATGTACAACTTAAATAAAGACAATATGTACATAAATAAACATGTATATATATATACACATTTGCACATAAGTAAATAAATAATTATAGAATACACAAAATCAAATATGCATCTCATGACAATGTTCGAATAAAAGAACAAAGTTCGAGGGCCTTATAGTAAAATACACAGAAACCGGTGGCGTGGCACGCAACTCCTCGCAGGAGCACGCCAGAAAGATTGGAACCTCGCAGGCTCAACAGTACAAGAAGCACACACACACAAGCACACACACACAAGGTAGGACCAGCTAGGGCCTATGGCTTGGCGGCTCGACACCATAGAGTCCTCCAACCCTAGCCACGTGTGCACACTCAGACGCTCTCCCACACGTCTAGTCCTTGACCGGTTTTCCCCAACATCGGGCTCGAACGGTGGAGAAGGGGCCCCATGGAAACCAGCTCGTAACCACCACAAGGGGCACGCACAGGGCGGAGTCGCACTCGACGTCCAAGCTCACCGGCGGAATAGCTCAACGCCACTCATCCAGACGAAGCCTTCACCTCGACGTCTGGGAAACACACACAACACAACACAAGCACGGTAAAACTCGGTACAAGCATAGACGGAGACGCTCTCAACGTTTGGCACACAGTGCCTAGAGGCGGACACCGCATGTCAACACCTCGAACTACGGAAAAGGGCTCAGCCTGCTGGGACCTACCTGTGGGGTTGACGGCAACATCGATTGCCGCCAACCCTAGGGTAGACGGCAACACCCTTTCTGTCTACAGAAAGTAGACGGCAACAGGCTGGCTGTTTACCCTATCTTGACGGCAAGGGATCTTTCCTCCAAGTTTATCCTTGAAGAACTTGGCGTCAGCCAATGTTGACGTTAAGTTCTTCAGCTTCCAGCAGCTGAAACGGCCCCAGGCCATTCGCACGGGCAATCCAGCCCCAAAACCTACGGTTTGATGATGGGAAACGCTTTACCTCATCACAAAACACTAGTAGGAAACTGAAAAATGGCGATCCAACGCTTGGATCGGCAAATCTACCCCAAAACCCGGCATGGAGACACCCTCCCCAAAAACCATGATTTCATGTAAATCACACACATACAATCATGGCATTGCAATTCAGGGGAGTCAAGGGACAAAGTCCCTACCTCAAAACTCAATAAGAACTCCCAAACGAACCTCAAATCGTGTTGATTGTCCCGAAGCTTTACCGCAAGGACGATCCTTCAAACCCTAATTTCCCTCTCGATCCGACACTGCCACACGCACCACGACCTCCCCACGAGCTCCCGTCGGCCGTCAGAAGTAGTGAAGAAGAAGAGGTGTGAAGGTGGTGGGAAGGAGAGGGAGAGAAGTGATGAAGAAAATGCCTTGAGTCGCCCCTGAAAACACAGGCCAGGTTGACGTCAACATCTGTTGCTGTCAACTTGCACCTACAAACCTTGACGTCAACATCGATTACCGTCAAGTTCATATACGGGAAGACTCTGGAAACTTCGGTAGACGTCAACATCGATTGACGCCAAGACCCAGTAGATGGAAGCACCCTTGTCGTTTACCCCGCAGTTGATGTCCACCACCTTGACGTCAACCCAATGTAGACGTCAACACCATTGACGTCAACAAATACTATTCCAGAAGAAGTCTCATTAAGGGTCCAGTAAGGCCCGGCCTTACAGCCTCCCCCCCTAAAAGAATTTCGTCCCCGAAATTCAAACAACGCAAGGAGAAGAGAACTCACCAAAGAGGTACAGAAACTACTCACGCATCTCATCCTCCCGCTCCCAGGTCGACTCGCCTCCTGAGTGCCGCTGCCAAGCAACGTGAACCAGTGGGATGGCCTTGTTCCTCAACCTCTGACCTCAATGATCCTCAATATATAGCAGATACTCTGGTACTGTCAACACTGGTGTCACCTCAGTCCACTCTATGCTCGGGAGAACGTACGACTCATCTGGAAGGTACCTCCGCAGCATCGACACATGAAACACATCGTGGACTGCTGCTAACTCTGGCGGAAGCTGAAGTCGGTACGCCAAACCTCCAACACACTCGATGATGGTGAAGAGTCCGATATAGCGGGGACTCAACTTCCCATGCCTACCAAACCGCATCACCTCCTTCATAGGGGACACTCTAACAAACACCTGGTCCCCAACCTGAAACTCGAGTGGTCGCCTGCACTGATGAGCATAACTCTTCTGTCAGCTCTGAGCTGTCTGAAGCCTCTGTCTGACTAGATGAACCACCTCCACTGACTTCTGAACTAACTCTGGTCCAGTGAGGACTCGCTCGCCAACCTCAAACCAGTCGAGAGGAGTACGACACGGTCATCCATACAGGGCCTCATAGGGTGCCATGCCTATACTAGAATGATAACTGTTATTATATGCAAATTCGACCAACGGTAAGTGAGCTGCCCAAGACCCCTGCCACTCCAGACAACAAGCTCGCAGCATCTCCTCCAAAGTCTGGATAGTTCGCTCTGACTGTCCGTCTGACTGTGGGTGATAGGCAGAGCTAAACGCTAGCTCTGTCCCCAAAGCTCTCTGGAAGTTGCGCCAGAACCCAGAAGTGAAGCGAGGATCTCTATCCGACACAATAGAGATCAGCACCCCGTGCAAAGGAACAATCCACTCCACGTACAATCTGGCCAACCTACTCACACCCCAGCCAGCTCTGATGGGCAAAAACCTGGCAGTCTTCGTCAGTCTGTCCACAAGCACCCAAATACTGTCATATCCTCCAGCTGTCCTCGGCAGTCCACACACAAAATCTGTCATCACATGGTCCCATTTCCACATGGGAATCTCCAATGGCTGTACAAGCCCTCCAAGGCGCTGGTGCTCGGTCTTCACCTGCTGACAGATCAAACACCTGGCAACAAAAGCCGCTATGTCTCTCTTCATCTCGGGCCACCAAAATTGTTGTCTCAGCCTGTGGTACATCGTGGTTGACCCTGGATGAATCGAGTATCGGGACCCATGTGCCTCCTGCAAAACTGCTCTCCTGACAGACTCCTCATCAAGTGCATAGAGTCTGTCCCGGAACCTAACAGTCTCGTCATCATGCAGCTCGACCTCTGGGAGAAGCAATACTCTGTGCAACTCGGTATCTGTCTACTGGGCCTCAATAACTTGTCTTACAATAGCTGGAGCTGCTAACAAACTGCCTAGCATACACTACTATCATCTGGTGGAAACTCTGAAGGATACCTCTGCTGCAGACTGCCACAACTGCCACTCTATCAACATGAGGTAACTCACCTATGCCTTCCTGCTCAGGGCATTTGCAACCACATTCACCTTCCCAAGCTGATACTCAATGCTGAAATCATAGTCCTTCAGATATTCCATCCAACGATGCTGCCTCATATTTAGATCCTGCTAAGAAAAGACATACCGCAGACTCTGGTGATCGTGCGAACCACAAACGACATCATCAATTCTAGGTAAAGGATACCTATTCTTGATGGTTACCTGATTCAGCTTCCTATAGTCAATACACAACTGCATGCTACCATCCTTCTTTCTCACAAACAGTACTGGAGACCCCTAAGGAGAAATGCTAGGGTGAATATAGCCTTTCTCCAACAGCTCCTCTAACTGCCTCTTCAATTCCCGCAACTCTGTTGGTGCCATGTGGTACGGTGCCTGCACAAAGGGTGCGGTGCCAGGAACCAGCTCAATGGTGAACTCAATCTCTCTGTCTGGCGGCAGACCAGGTAACTCATCTGGAAAGACATCTGGAAACTCACAAACCACGGGAATGTCCTTTACTCCCCAAGAAACCCGGTCAACAAGCATGGCAGTAGCAAGGAAACCCTGACACCCAGAAGCCAACAACCTTTCTGCCCTCAAAGCAGAAATCAAAAAGTGGGAAGTAAGAGGTATTATACCCTGGAAGTAGAAGGCAGCTCCTCTGGGTATCTGAAGGTACACCCTCTTCTTCTGTAATCCACCATAGCATCGTACTGCTCGAGCCAGTCCATTCTCAAAATCACATCAAAATCCTACAACTTCACAGCAAATAACTGGGCTGGCAAACACTGACCCTGCATCTGCACCGGTACCTCCTCAAGACAGTAGGAGGTGAGGGCAAAATCTTGCGTAGGTAACTCCACAATAAGCTCGCTGAACACTCCTATGTCCAGCTCTTTAAGAGAGTCTAAAAACTCCTCAGAAACAAAAGAGTGGGAGGCATCGGAATCAAACAAAACTCTAGCTACAGAACTAAGGATAGTCACGGTACCTTCCACCAGATGAGCTGCCTCTGCCTCTGCTCGGGTCATGTGCATGACACGAGCCCCAGTCTTCGGCCTGCCTGAACTCATGGTCTGCTGATGCTGCTGCATAGGAACCTGCTATTGCTGCTACGCACGAAATTGAAGCTGACTTTGCTGCTGCGGGTCTCGAGGTAGTAGGGGGCAATCCCACGCCATGTGACCCCGCTGGTCACACCGGTAACACCGACCAATGAAAGAATGTTGGCTCTGCTGCTGAGGCTGCCCAAAAGGCTACTGAACACTCTCAACTGAAAGCTACCTCTGCTCTACATGCCTCCTGTCACGTCGGAACCTCCTATGGGACCCTGACCTCGACGACGTTCCTGCAGAAGAGGACATGTAGGAGGTCATGGTCCTCGAGGTCTACTGGGAACTATTATGTTGCTATCTCTGTTGGGATGGACCCATCTGCACCTGAACTGCTCTGGTCTGCCCACGGGTTCGCAAGGTGTCAGCCTCAAGTGCTGCCATAGTCTGAAAGGCTGCGTCAAGGTCAGTGACGCGAGCAACTATCAGTGCCTGTCTAAGCTCTGGCCTCAGTCCTCTCACAAACTGCTGGGTCCTCAGACCCTCATCTACCATGATCTGCGGCGCATAGTGCCCCAATTCCACAAATCTAGCTCCGTACTGGACCACTATCATCTCACCCTGAGTCAAATCCAGGAACTGATACAGCCTCTCAGTCCTAACATATGTAGGGCAGAAAGCTATCTCAAAAGCTGCCACAAACTCCTGCCAAGTGATCTGCCTGAGCGGGCGAGACTGAAAAGTGATCTCCCACTCTGAGGTCCACCAGGCCAGTGCCTGACCCTACAACTGATAGCTCACCAATAGAACCCTCTCCTCTGCTACGCACTCCATGGAACGGAAAGTCCGCTCCATCGCATCCAACCACGACTGGGCTGCATCTGGATCTGGCTATCCCAGAAACTGGGGAGGCTGAAACTGCAAGAACTCTCTCAACACCCTCCCAGAACCTCCCTGAGGTACCAGAATGTCACGGTGGTGAGCAACAATCTGCGCCATCCCCTCGAGAAAACAGGTCCAGTCAAACCCTTGTGCTACCTGAGGAGGGGGTGGTGGCGGTGGTATAAAACCACTGTGTGCGTCCTGCGGTCCTGGCTGAGTCTGCTGTGGTGGTGGGGCATCTCGAGCCTCTGCTGAGGTGCCTGCTCTGCCACCTCCTCAACGCGATGTCGCTTAGGTGCCATAATGGATCTACACAGGACATGCACACACATCAATACACAAAATAACTCTGATGTGCTTGCTGCTACTGTACTCTTCACGCTCTGAGTTATCTTGGAACATTTTCTTATATATCTCGACAGAACAGGCTCTGATACCAACTGTAAAGACCCAGGATCCAAATTACCAGTTACCAACCAGTAACCCGAACCCTGACCTGCCACCCACGAGCTGAAGCTCAAAAGGGTAAAAGAGAATGTCTGAGGAGAACATATAAGAAAATGTACACACCATAAAAATTTTGAACATTCCACTATATAATATATCAAATAGTACAACTCAGAGTAGATCCAACAAAAGTAAAGAGTACAACGAGTACATAAACTAAGTACTACTCACAGCAGCTAAGCAGGACCAGCACCGGAGTCATAAGGCTCCTCAGCACCTAGAGCCAACGACGAACCACCTGAAAAGGAAGGGAGTGAGTCTCAAGAAGAGACCAGTAGAGACAATAACCTCCACCGATAACAGTACTAAAAAGCAGTGCGGAAAGTAAAGCAACAGTAAGTAAACATACTGGAAAACACATAGAAACCGGTGGCGTGGCACGCAACTCCTCGCAAGAGCGCACCAGAAAGACTAGAACCTCGTAGGCTCAATAGTACAAAAAGCACACACACATAAGCACACACACACAAGGTAGGACCAGCTAGGGCTTATGGCTTGGCGCCTCGACACCATAGAGTCCTCCAACCCTAGCCACGTGTGCACACTCAGACACTCTCCCTCGCGTCTGGTCCTCGACCGATTTTCCCCTATGCCAGACTCGAACGGTGGAGAAGGAGCCCCATGGAAACTGGCTCATAACCACCCCAAGGGGCACACACAGGATGGAGTCGCACTCGACGTCCATGCTCACCGGCGGAATAGCTCAACGCCAATCATCCAGACGGAGCATTCACCTCGACGTCTGGAAAACACACACAACACAACACAAGCATGGTAAAACTCAGTACAAGCACAGATGGAGATGCTCTCAACATCCGGCACACCATGCCTAGAGGCGGACACCGCGTGTCAACACCTCAAATCACAGAAAAGGGCTCAGCCTACTGAGACCTACCTGTGGGGTTGACGGCAACATCGATTGCCGCCAACCCTAGGGTAGACAGCAACACCCTTGCCGTCTACAGAAAGTAGATGGCAACAGGCTGGCCGTTTACCCCATCTTGACGGAAAGGGATCTTGTCGCTAAGTTTATCCCTGAAGAACTTGACGTCAACCGATGTTGACGTTATGTTCTTTAGCTTCCAGCAGCTGAAATGGCCCTAGGCCGTTCCCACGAGCAATGTAGCCTCAAAACCTACAGTTTGATGATGGAAAATGCTTTCCCTCATCACAAAACACTAGTAGGAAACCGCAAAATGGCGATCCAACGCTTGGATCGGCAAATCTACCCCAAAACCCGGCATGGAGACACCCTCCCCAAAAATCATGATTTCATGAAAATCACACACATACAATCATGGCATTGCAATTCAGGGGAGTCACGGGGTAGAGTCCCTACCTCAAAATGCAATAAGAACTCCCAAAAGAACCTCAAATCGTGCCGATTGTCTCAGAGCTTCATCGCGAGGACGATCCTTCAAACCCCGATTTCCCTCCCGATCCGACGCCGCCACGGGCACCACGACCTCCCCACGAGCTCCTGTCGGCCGTCGGAAGTAGTGGAGAAGAAGAGGGGTGAAGGTGGTAGGAAGGAGAGGGAGAGAAGTGAGGAAGAAGGGGCCTCATATCGCCCCTAAAAACACAGGTCGGGCAGGTTGACATCAACATCTGTTGCCGTTAACTTGCACCGACAAACCTTGACGTCAACATCGATTGCCGTCAAGTTCATGTATGGGAAGACAATGGAAACTTTGGTAGATGTCAACATTGATTGACACCAAGACCCAGTAGACGGCAGCACCCTTGCTGTCTACCCCGCGATTGACGTCCACCACCTTGACGTCAACCCACTGTTGACATCAACACCATTGATGTCAACAGATATTGTTCTAGAAGAAGGCCCATTAAGGGTCCAATAAGGCCCAAGACCTTACAGGTATGATCGGATCCTTGCTTTATTTGATAGCATCTAGACCTGATATATAGTTTTCTGTGTGCATGTGTGCTAGATTTCAGGCTAGTCCTAGAGAATCCCACATGAGTGCTACAAAAAGAATTTTCAGATATCTTGCAAGAACTCATGAATTGGAATTGTGGTATCCTGCATCTAGTGAGTATAATTTGATATCTTATTCAGATGCGGATTATGCTGGTTGTAAATTGGACAGAAAGAGCACTAGTGGTCATTGCCAATTTTTGGGAGGGTGTTTAGTCTCTTGGGCCTCCAAGAAACAACACTCGGTTGCTCTCTCTACTGCAGAGGTAGAATATGTAGTTGCAGGGAGTTGTGACACTCAAGTGTTATGGATTAAACATCAACTCCAAGACTACCAAGTAGATCTTGGATGTGTCCCAATCATGTGTGATAACACTAGTGCAATAAATTTGGCCAAAAATCCAATCTAGCATTCTAGGACTAAGTATATAGAAATTAAACATCATTTTTTAAGTGATGAAGTCAGCAAAAATTCATTTGAATTCCATTTCATTGAAACAATAAAGCAAATTGCTGATATCTTTACAAAACCTTTGTGTAATGAAAGATTTTCATCTCCAAGAAGAGAACTTGGTTTGTGCTTACTTGATTCATGACTGATTGCTTGAAAAATTGCTTACAAATGGTTGCTTGTGTGATTGCTTGTCATATGTTGTGATTTTGCTTGTTGTTTGATCACTTTAACTCAATATCTCGTGCACATAATGAGGGGGAGGTTGGTTGAAGAACTCAGTGTTTGGAAAGATGAGGTTTAGTGATTCAAGATGGCCAGTAATATTGAAAGTATTGAATTCAGTGTGATTACAGTTTGAGAAGAATGATTCATTCAGAAAGTCTGAGATTCAGCCTGACTTAGGTCGACTCTAATGGCAAGACAGTCGACACTATCTTCCTTGATCCTGAACTCTTGTCATTTTTTTTGGGGTTTCTATTCCATTTCCTTTTGCAAAAAAAATCTTCTTACTCTTGTAAATAATTTCTTATTTCTCACATTGCATTGGTATTCTTGGTATATCAAATAGTTATTTGAAGATAGGCAAGTCAGGCTTATCTGGACTCTTTCACTATGCATGAGTATATGTCTTCGACAAGTATCAAAAGCCTTTTTATGCAATTGTTGAGGGGGAGTCTTGTCTTTCAATAAAACACTCTTGATGTTTCTACTTTCAGTTTACTTAATTTTCCTTCATCAATAATCTTCATGTTCATTCTCTTCCTTTCTCACAAAGATCCATTTTCTGAGGGGGAGTAATTCAATTGTGAATATTTTATTTTTGGGCAATTTATCAGGGGGAGTTAAAATTGTTATACTCTTAAACTCTATTATCTCTTAAAGTAAAAGGAAATGGTTTGTTAATTATAAACTTCTAAGTTTAACTTTGAAATTCACTAAAAACATCAAAAAAGTTAAATAACAGCTGATGAAAGTAATGTATCAAGTGAAAATTGTATTTTATCTATTTCTAAAATTTCCATGTATTCTGGTCCCTCTGGCTAAATTTTAAAAAACATCTGAGCTGTGTTGTTTTCAAAATCATCTTGAGACAAAAAAGATTTTCAAGAACCTTCATAGATAAAATTCCTTTTAATGACAAAATAATGACTAGGCTCTGAGAAACTGCAACTCCTGATTTAAAATTAGTTGAAGAAATTGTATGTCATGATGAGATAGTTAATTCTGTTCAGGGTTGTTAAAAACTCTGGTTGTGCTTACTAAGTAACTGGGGATTCCTGTGTCTTATCCGCACATGAAAAGTTGCACACAATCCTTGTGACAAGATGATTACCTTACTTGAGTAATCAGAAGCTCTGGTGTGTAAAAAGCATGAGTTCTTGCATGAAAAAGAAAGGGCAAATCTGATTGTTCATTTTAAAAAAAAAATGCTAACTACTAGTCAAATTGAAAATTCAAATTTCTGAAAAATCTCAAGATAGATGTTTTGTCTCAATACATCTTGGTTTGATTTTTATCTTTCCAGGGTTACCATTTTACTTGTATTAAGTAAGAATTAATAAGATTGTAGTTTCACCTGAAAGATTTTTTCTCTCCTGTTATTTTTTCTTCTGAGTCTTTTAGTGTCTTTTAATTGGATAAACTAAAGTTTATAAATTTCAAACCATTAATTTCACTAAGATGAGTATATAGTGAGGAAAGAGCATAAACTTTTTAACTTTCTCAAGGTTACCCAAAAATACAGTTAATCATGGTATATTGCTCCTTTTCTCAAATGTTGTCTGAACAATTCATTGAAATTCTTCTTGATAGAGTCGACACTTGGCTGGTTAGAGTCGATTCTTCTTGTTCATCACTTTCTTTGGAACATGATACATTTCATTGTTCCACATGGTCTATGAATCGCCTAGGGCAGGTCGACACTCGAAGCATCGCATCCCTACATAGTCTCAACTCTAATGACCGTTCGACATCCTTTGAATCTAACTATCTTCTTCTTCCTCATCTATCCTAAAAACCCCCATTCCAAGCTTGCAACCCTTCTCTTCCATCCCTCGTTTTTCTGTCATGGCACCCAAAATGCAAGCTCATCGGGGTGGAAAGCGCAAGGAGTTAGAACCAGTTCCTTCTAAATGGCGCACCAAGGCAAGAAATGATCAAGGAAATAGCACAGAACCTCTGGAGAAGAAGCCTTCTGTTCCTTCTTTTTTGAGCCGACAGTTCTCACATCCTCGTTCGGCCAAGAATAAGACCTTCTTCAAGGGAAAATAGAAGATGGAATATGTGGACCTGAGCAATTCTGGTGAAGAAGAGAGCATACAAGCATCTTTGGTCGAGCACCCCGCAGATTCCCAAGAAGAAAATCCTAATGTCCAGGGTTCAGATCATTCCTCTGATGATCAGGGATCTACAGGTCAAGGAAGTTCACAGTCGAAAGGTCCCAGTGTCAGCACTTCAGTTGATTCAGATGATTCTGAAGAGGAAAACACTCAGGAGATTAGAGATGAGGGTGAAAAAGAGCCGGAAATAGCAGCCAACACAGATTCGAAAGTACAGAGTTTTGCTCACCCTTCTGAGTCAAATATTGGGGGAACTTGAAAGGCCCTCGAATTCTGTTCATATTATGTTTATTTAATTCTGTGCATATGGTATTTACTATATTTTCTATATATAGTATGTTTATTTATTTTTGTGCATGTGTGCTTGTCTAATATATTAAAGTTCTGTCTGAAATCCCTAGTTAACGTCAACATCACCTGACGTTAACATCAGGTTGACGGCAACTTGTGTGCCGTTGACTACATGGCCAAGGGATATAGACGTCCAGATCGATTGATGTCTACTTCCTGTTAACGGCAGCAAAGTGGCTGTTTACTTCTCCGGTTATGTTTGGGATTCTAGATCTAAAACGACTGTGTTTTCTCCAGAACCTGTTTAGGAAACCCAATCCAATGGTTAGGAATCCTAATGCTAGGCGTACCTCGACTCTTAACCCTATAAAACTTAGAGATTTCGGCTAGGTTAGGTCCTTTGGTTCAGAGGAAAAACTAGGGTTCATTTGAGACAAAAATAGAGCTTTCTAAGGCTTGATCCGGCGTTTGGGAGGTTTTTCTGGCAATCTTCTTCGACTGGAAGGTGCTCCTAGTGTTGAAGAATCTTCCCCGACTCCAAGAGACCATCTACTCAAGCGTGAAGACCAGATTTGGGCTGGAGATTTGCACCTTCTTGACTTTTTCGAGGAGGGCTTCATCGCCAAATTAAACCTTTAGAGATTTTATTCCAGGCAAGTAGCTGAGGGGTATCATCCCTAGACATGCCCCCTAGGTTCAAGGTATGTTTACGGATTTTATTTCATGCCGTGAAACCCCCAATTATCTCTTTTTATGGAGGTCGGTCTACACTTTCTGCAAACAGGAGGTTAACGGCAACCTTGTTGCCGCCAAGTTCCTGAATTGACGGAAACAGACTGTGCCGTTAACCCACTTTGACGGCAAGGCCCTTGCCGTCAAGTTCTTCTGTTTTCACATAACTATGTTTATCATGTCTGTGTGATAATTTTTGGATTTTTGGATGTCTGATCATGCAGTAAAAATTGTGAATGTTCAGATACTATCTTAGGGTCAACCCATGATTTTCTGTCGGATTTCTGATCATGCTATTGTTTAATATAATTTCTATCATGAGAAAATGTGCATGTTTTGACAATATTTAATTCTGAACAAATAGTTTTACTGCATGTTAATGTTACAGAAAATTTTCATGAACTTAGGGTTACTGTTTGCATGTTTTAAACCTATGAGCATCGACTATTTTACTATCTACCATGTTAAGTGAATATTTTACTGAAATTACATGAGATCTGTATTAATTGTTAAAAATAGTTCTACTATTGCAAAAATTTTGGAAAATTAGTCATATGACATATTACATGTATAGAGTCTGTGGTTAAAATTTAATATTGTTTTGATATCCGTAGGCACTATTTGTATTTTAAAATGATAGTTAAGCCATGTTAAGCATGTTTGATTTAAATAATGTAAATTCCAGTGATTAGCAACATGTTTAGGTATTGTTATGATTAATTTGTCACTGTGAAATAGTCATGTTGAGTTCTGTAACCTGAAGTATGTATGTTTAATTAAAGTGCATGTGAATGGGCTAAATAGTACATGTAAGTGAATGAAACCATGTGATTAAGTGAGATAATGTGTAATATGTGCCGAAATTGACACTGCTACCATAGAAGGCTATGGAGCCATACTATAGAAAAGTCCCTATGGGAAGGCTCATTGTGTATGTGATATCCTATGAGCATCAGGATGAAATCCTGGAGGTGGACAAGTACCACTGGTTAGGGTGGAGAGGGCTTCTCTCGGTTCTGCGTAGTTACCAAGATTCATCACTGTATTGCATAGGTGATGGGTATGTGTTATGTGAATGTGTGTCCTTCTTTATGGTGGTTCGAACTATGTGTCACGGCAATTAATGTGTAAAAGTTGGAAAAGTGTGAATATGTGCAATGTGATCATGTGTTAGTGTTATGTTAATGTGTTATCATGTGAAAAGATGTGACGCCATGTGAATGTGATTTATTTATGTTAAGACAGCAAGCAAAAGATGTGAATATGTGTTATAAAAGTATGTGAAAAATGTTAGACATCATGCTAGGATTGTTAGTTACCTTGTGCTAAATTCCATGATCTATTTGTTTAGAAATATGAATGATATGAATTGAAATTAGCACCATGAATCAAGTTGATTATCATGAGTAGAAAGGATGTATAGGTTATTCATGTATATTTGCTTAATTGACATGAAGCATGTGCCATGTACTTCTCTTATTATTTAAAAGAATAGCATGTATGTGATATGTGTAAGGATGTGCCTTTATGTTGCTTGTTGGGTCTTTTTGGAAGACTCATACTTGCTTTAACATATAGGTGAGATAGGTGTCCCCGTACTAGAGGAGGACATAGTGATGAGCGACTCTGAGTGAGAGGAGTAGCTCCACTTGTGGAGATTACTGCTTAGTTTACACTTTCTTTCATTAGTATGTGAACAATGTCATTATGTTTCATGGACTTGTATAATTGTGGACATTTGTTATTTACATTTGCTACTATATAGACTGTGGAATGTGTGAATGATGATGGAAAATGGATTATCTTTTATTTCCGTTGTACTCTCTTTTGTTATTTATGTACATCTCTACCTACTTCGTTGTTTTGGGTACATGTCCCACTGTGGCGGCTCCCTTTGTATCAATGTGGATTGGTATAATCGTACCGGTATAAAGAGGGTCGTTACTGTCACGCCCCGAATATTTAGCAGCGGAATAAATACCGGGGGACGTGAACGATACAAACCGGCGTATCACAGTTGAATAGTGCAGAGTCACATTCAGATATAACAACACATTCAAGACTATAATATGGTCACCAATAGTATACTTTAATTCATTTCATTCAACTAGATACAACCTCACATAAGAAGAATTAACCAAAGGGTCCATTATTCAAATAATCTTCCAGAAAAGTTTCACTATTACATAGACTACTCAGTTTCTATTTCTAAACTGTCATCTATTCTAGGACGGGTGCTCGTCACTCTTGCCCAGTCCCATCCGACTCCACGGGTTCTTCATCACTACCTGAAAAAGGGCAGGATGATAGGGGTGAGCGAACTAGCTCAGTAGGATTTACATCTCAATAACGTGCGGGCACTAGTATACATGATTAACATTTTAAGTAGGTAGATATGCATATGAATATGATGACAATGTATGCAATACTAACAGATTGAATAGCAGAATAGAACGGATATCGTATCATATCAAAATGTCAAGTTGCATATTCAATGAACAGATATTTCAAGAATAGAATCATGTCAGAAGATCAGATTGGCCATATTCAAGCAGAGTTCATGTGTTCAAAAGAACAAACGTATCATATCATGTCAAGTCAAACTTATCAAGTCAAACAGGAGGCACATATACACAAATCTTGCATGTCAGGTGTGCTATGCCAAGCACCAAGAGTCCATACTCCCTCGGTTAACAAGTACGTTGGGGCGCTCCTCCCCAGGACCGGACAGGGCCCTATTGCACAGGCATTGTATCAAGTTTTGGACCGGAGTCCCACGATGTGCCGAACAAACATATTCATATTATGGCCACAGAGTTTCAATGACAAGCTCATAGTAAAAAGGGCATGATCATTCATAGAGTCAAGGAATGACAAATAGCTCAAAAGAACAAGGCAGGATAACGACATATCTTATGTTTCATAATTCATTAATGTCTTAACATGAGGGTGTTTCTAAAGACAGATCGTATGTAGAACATGTGCTTTCAATTTCCCAAGAAGGGTGTGCCTATTCGTGCAAAAGTGTAAGTGATGAATCACGGATTTTTCCTAGCATGTATGCATATGACAAACAATTAATTGAACACCGGAAATCATGTAACTATTGAAACTTATATGCAAATCATGACCTTAACACCACTAACATGTCCATGCTAACATGTATTCATCTCCACATTCATATCATATTCTTATCTTATCAATTGACAACAAGCAAGATCACAAGATAATCCAATGAACATAAGAACAATCAAAATTACACATTAGAATCATATTCGTATCATTACCATTTTCTTCAATGGGTTGATTCATTTTAGGTCCATGCATACTATATAACACCATACACAAGCTTGGAGATATCATGAAATGATCAGACCCAAAATATGCAAAAATCTGGTAAAGGTAGTGTCGACACGATGCTTCAAAAACAAGGCAAAATAATGCAAAATTGGTCAAGTAGTGTCGACACGAGATCAAGTAGTGTCGACACTAGAGACAGCTTCCAGAAAACCCCCTAACCAATATGGGATAGTGTGTCGACACTAGCACAGGTGGTGTCGACACTAGATTAGCTCCCCAGCACTTTCTGGGTCAAACTGGGGGAGTGTGTCGACACGAGATGGGACTGTGTCGACACTAGAGGGCTTCCCAGAATACTTTCTGGGCTGTTTTGGGACAGCAGGTCGACACGAGTTCAGGTCAGGTCGACACGAGTTCAGGTCAGGTCGACACGAGTGCCCCTTCCAGACAAAACACATGACTGCAGTGCAGTGATCCACTTACACCTCTTATAACTCTCTAACGAGTGACAATTAGACAAAATGTTCAACATGAAAGATGAAGAGACAACTATTAGAAGAACTTTTATGTTGAGGGTTTTATCTAATTCGGTCTCAAAGTCCGAGAAAACATATGAAGAACAAAAAGTCATTAGTAGCCCGAAATCGCAGTATCATGCAGAGACTCTCTTATCATGCTCGTAACTCTCTAACGAAGGATTTTTGGACAAAAATTCAAACATAGAAGATGATAGTGACTTCAATTGGAAGAACTTTCATGAAGAAAGTTTAGTCAAATTCGGTCTTGAATCGTGTGCACAATATGACGAACGAGAAAAGCCCTAACTGTGCAAGACTTCGGAAAAATCACCAATACAGGATGAATACTCCATGAAAATTGGGCAAATCAAGTGCAAATGATCCTAGACTCAAGAAACTACATGTTGGCATTGGTTTTCTTTAATCTTGGCCCGAGAACACCTACCTTTAGGAAGATCTAAAACCCGTTGATGTTCTGGATGCAACAGAAGATGCAGGGGATGAAGCTACAGACTCCCAGCCTTTCTCCTGCTCCTCAGAAGTTCTTGCTTGCCTCCAAACGACTCAAACTTCGTTGTTAAATCTTCCCAAAGAGTTTAGGGACGAGTTCTTATAGTTTTAGGATGTTGTTAAGAGTCCTAATGATACTAGGAAAGGGGCTATGAGCTCTGTTTCTTAGTTTCCAGAAAATCTGGGATTCCTTTACTTAAAAGAGGTAGCCAAGGTTTAGGAAACCACCAATTGGGATTGAGTTCGGTTTTGGCTTACCTTACATGACTAATCACCTAGCTTTTAACCCTAAATTGCCCTTCCTAATTATGGCATAATTACCTACACGAATTTCTGGGTAATTCCCTGTCCTAGTTTATTTATATCCTTGAGCCAAAAGTACTCCATTGACCCAATCTTGTTAATAGGTTATTAATACATAATGTTGTGAGTCTCTCCAACATGTTTATTTAATTTATGGTTGGGTTATTTTTCCGTGTTAACAATTTTCCGACTTAGTTTCCTAATTCGGGTAACTTGGTCACGTGTGACATATACTCGGCCAATCGGATTTTCCGTTGCACTAATTCCTTTGTGGAACGCTTAGGAATAATATTTGGGGTTGATTTATAATTTTTACAGAATTTTCCGATGTGTTTTCTCACGTACGATAGTGGTACGTAAGTTCTATCAGTTACGGAAGTTATTTATTTACTAACTTCATACTTGGATTTGTTCATCGGTCATAAGTTGTCCGTTAATCCCATTTATTTTATTTTATGGACTACCCCCACATATTGTTTGGAGTCTTCATAAATTTCTCATTTAGTTTATGATCTCATTTTATACACCTGATAATGGGTTGTCCAACTTATTTCCTCATTACGATAATAAGTCATACTAACTCTTGAATATACCCCAAATGACTTTTGTTGACCAAATTTCTTGATAAATCATTAGAATATATTATTTGAAGTCCATCTATGATTTCTATTAAATTTTCTGACTCATCTAAGTATGTGTGATAATGATTTCCTGACTTATTCCCTGATTACGATATTCAGTCGCAAAATGCCTTAAACTTGGACCATCCAATTTTCCTTTGCACGAATTTCTCAGTGGGTCATTAGGGAGTATTATTTAGAGTTGAACTATGATTTTTATGAAATTTTCTAGTGGGTTTTTGTATGTATGATAATGACACGTGCATTTTTGCTATTTCACAAATATTGATTTTATCGTTTTCGATTTATTTCTAATTTTCCAATTACCGAATTTCTGGGGTGTTACAGTTACAGAGATTGGTATCAGAGCAACAGGTTGAGATTGTACATGAATAAGCCATCATCCACATAATATTTCAAAGTCTTTATAGAATTAGTTCATATATGTGGAAAATATCTAATAATGAATTAAAGATAGTTAAGAAAATGGTTAGGACTAAGTAACTTAGATTCTAACTAAGTTAATTATTTTACAGGCTATGGCGAGCTGTGGTAGGTGTGGTGCTCAGGCTCGGGAGGATGAGCAGAGGTGTGAGGAGAGGGGTGAGCAGCAGGCCCCAGCACCCCCAGGGTCCCACAGTACTCCCTCCACCACCACCTGTGGATTACGGCGTGTTCATGCAAGACCTGGTTCAGGCAATGCAGCCCCAGGCGCAGACTCAAGCGGCACTGCAGGCTCAGTTGCAGGCACAGGTTAGAGTTGTTAAATAGGAGTAGTCTATTTTGTTGAATGCATGATTATTTATGTGTTGCTTATGTATTGCTTGTTGTCTCAGGCTCAGGCTCCAGCTCCAGTTCCTCAGGAGCATGGCCATGGTGGTTCGTCCATCATGGAGAGGATTAAGAGGATGGCTCCACCTTCTTTTAAGGGGGAGAGTCAACCCCTCTTGGCAGAGAGCTAGATGAGGGAAGTAGAGAAGATCTTCCGGGCCATCAAGTGTAAGGAAGAGGATAAGTTAGTCTGGCTACTTACATGCTATAGGTACTTAGAGTATATGTACTTGTGTAAGGTTAATTTTTTATTTAGATGGTGCTTATGGGTTGTGTTTTGCAGGAGAGAGCCGATGTTTGGTGGGGCTCCATACTATGTACCAGGTATGAGGATGGTGCCATTGA
Organism: Colocasia esculenta; assembly: GCA_014218235.1. Lineage (NCBI taxonomy): Eukaryota > Viridiplantae > Streptophyta > Magnoliopsida > Alismatales > Araceae > Colocasia > Colocasia esculenta. The sequence goes on from CM024761.1 coordinate 65,690,139, forward strand.
GGTGACTTGGGCTGAGTTCACGAGGCTGTTTCGGGCCAAGTTCATCCCCGAGCACATCTAGGACAAGATGGAGTAGGAGTTTCTCTCTCTTACTCAGGGCTCCATGATTGTCTTAGAGTACGAGGCCAGGTTTGCCTAGCTTTCCAAATTTGCTCCTCATATAGTAGCTGATGAGCATAGGAAGGCCAAGAAGTTTGTGATGGGGCTCAAACCATCACTTAGGTCGAGGCTAGTTGCTTTTGACCACCGTAATTTGGATGAGGCTCTCAGCGCAGCATGCAGGTAGGAGAGCGAGATGGACCAGTACTTGGAAGAGAATAGGGCAGCTCAGAAGAGGTCAATGCCACCTTTCCAGAGGCAGGATAGGAAGAAGGTAGTGTACCAGTCACCGTAGCGTCCAGTAGTGGCATCAAGTCAGCAGGCAGTTACACCACAGCCCCCCAGCTTCAGGCCCAATGACAAGAAGATGTGTCCTCACTGTGGAAGGGCACACAGTGGTACCGAGTGTTGGAAGCTAGAAGGGAAGTGTCTCAAGTGTGGCAGCACCGAGCACCAGATTTGAGATTGCCCCAAACTTTAGCAGTCTATTCAGAGAGGAGCGCCATCCCCAGCAGCAGCAGCAGTAGCAGCACCAGTGACAAGGAGACTAGGAAGGCCTCAGGCCGAAGCCTGAGTGTTTGCACTAGCTCGAGAGGATGCAGAGCAGGCCGAGAATGTCACAGAAAATACAGTTCTAGTCATGGGTGTGCATGCTCGAGTGTTATTTGATATGGGTGCCACACACTCATTCATTTCCGAGCAGTTTGCCAAACAGTTAGCAGCAGAGTTAGGAGTTGAGGCAGGGGAGTTAGAAGTCCCTTTGTCTGTGCACACACCAGCAGGTACGGTAGCGACCAGGAAGTGCATTCCATCCTTACCTGTGTGCATTGAGGATCGAGGCTTGTTTGGGTGCTTCTACTTGCTCAAGATGAAGGACTATGATGCCATACTTGGTCTGGATTGGCTTGAGGAGCACTATGCCTTGGTGGATTGTAGAGGGAAGAAGATTACTTTCTGTATTCCTGGTGAGGATGAGTTCTCACATCCGTTGCCAAGGAACTTAGCGGGAAGGTTTGTGATCTCCGCCATGAAGGCGATGAGGATGGTGAACAAGGGTTGTGATGTATTTCTTGTCAGTGTGGTCTTAGTTCCAAAGGCTGATCAGTCACCGACCCTTGAGGAGATTGAGGCAGTGCAGGAGTTTCTAGACATGTTCCCTGATGATTTGTCTGGATTGCCACCAACAAGGGAGATAGAGTTCACTATAGAGTTGCTTCCAAGCACCTCTCCTATCTCTAAGGCTCCATATCGGATGGCACCTGCGGAGTTAGCCGAGCTGAGGAAGCAGTTGGAGGATTTGTTGGATAAGGGATTCATTCGCCGTAGTGTGTCACCATGGGGCGCACCTATATTGTTCGTGAAGAAGAAAGATGGTTCCCTCGGGCTGTGCATCGACTACAGGAAGCTCAACCATGTGACAGTGACGAACAGGTATCCCTTGCCGTGGATTGATGATTTGTTCGATCAGTTGCAAAATGCATCTGTGTTTTCCAAGATAGATCTACAGTTCGGCTACCACCAGTTGGGAATTAAGGGAGAAGATGTGTCCAAGACTGCTTTCAGGACTCGTTATGGACACTATGAGTTTCTTGTGCTTCCATTTGGTCTGACTAATGCCCTTGCAGCATTCATGGATCTCATGATTAGGGTGTTTAGACCATATTTAGATAGCTTTGTTGTAGTGTTCATTGACGATGTGCTAGTCTATTCTCTTGATGAGGCTACACACTGTGAGCATCTGAGGATTTTTTTGGAGATTCTTCGAGAGCACATGCTGTATGCTAAGTTCAGCAAGTGCGACTTCTGGATGCTTGAGGTTCATTTACTTGGGCATGTTATCTCAGGCGCTGGAGTTGTTGTTGATCCGGCAAAGGTTCAGGCGGTGTTAGAGTGGGAGACTCCAAGGACACCATCAGAGATCAAGAGTTTTTTTGGCTTAGCAGCTATTACAGGTGATTTATTGAAGGCTTTGCCTCTATCGCAGCACCTTTGACTAAGCAAACTAGGAAGGGTGTGAAGTATGTGTGGTCTGAGGATTGCGAGAGCAGTTTTCAGTTGCTAAAGATGAGGCTTACATCTGAACCCATGTTGATCTTGCCTAGTGGTGCAGAGGGTTTTGCTATCTACTCTGATGCTTCTCAGATAGGCCTTGGCTGTAGCAACCCAGTATTTTAATAAATAAAAAATCAAAAAATTTAAAGAAAAATAAATTAATTAAAACTCATTAAATAAAAAGAAGTAATGGGATTTGCAAAATGGATCTTGTAAAAGTTATTGGGCCAAAATAGGGATTTTTAAAAAGTTCAATAAAAGAAAAATACCCTAAATTCATAGCTTTAATGTTTCCTAAAATGAAAAGAGCTATTAAATCATTAAAATAGTTAATATGGGTTGGAATTGGACTCCTAACCCTACCCAAATTGGCTAGGTATGAATTTGCAACCCAACCTAACCCAATTAGGAGTGGGAAAGCTTGGAAGGTTGAAAAAAATAGGGAAAACTTGGAATTAAATAGGAATTAGAGTTGTAGTAGGAATTAGAAATAAAGGAAGCTTAAATACACCCCAACCTCTCCATGGCTGGCCCTAATGCGTTGCTGAGGCTTTTTGGATGTGGAGGAGAGGCCAAAGGAAGGGAGAAAATGTGGAGAGAAGGCTTGCTCAAGATCTAACCCTTGTTCTTCGAGTCTAAAGCCCTAGGAGACAAATCGACCCAATGGTAGGCATTCTCACAAGCTAAACTAAATTAATCTCGTCTGTAAGATGTTCTTAGTATCAGGAACAAAAGCCCTCTGGTTTCTCTAATTTTCATCGACCATATCTTTTGATCTTTAGTTTTGAAGTTTTGCTATCATCTTGACCCCGAACCATCATATTTAATTTAGATCTCCATGTACTCTTGATCTCATGCCATGAAATTTTAACTAGACATACTGCTCATTGTCAGGAATCATTTGCCCCTAAAATCCCCAATTTTTATTTAGTATACTACTCGAATTTATTCTTTTCCCTTCACTGTATACTGCTATGTGTTCTTCGTGCATGAACTTGTTTAAAACCTATCAAGATCATGATTATTTTCAAATTCCTATTTACTGTGTATACCTTCGCTAGCCTAGTTTCATTTAAATATGGTTTCATGATTTTTCATCATTGTTACACTGAGATTTTTATTTTTGAATGACCCTATATCAAAACATGGAAAGCCTAGACCGCAATCCAAGGCAATCCTTTTCCTGTTCGGGCTCAGGCACAAGACCTGAGAACGCGACGGCTCGATAAGCCACGTTCTCAGGGGCTGATCGCGACCAAAACCCTGTCACGTTCTGAACCTGACCGGACCTGGCATCGCGTTCTGGCCGCCTGTCCTGACCGACCCATCGCGACCTTTGAAAGACCCTGTCGCATTCTGGATGTGCCATATCGCGTTCCTCATAGGGGTACGTCGCCTTCTGGATTTTTTCACATAAACCCTGGATTTTGGCATTCTTGTCCTTCTACAGTGATTATACATTTTGTTAACAGTCTTAAATGCAGTGAATAAAGATGCCATAATGTGAACATGTATTGATTAATTTAAAAGACACACACATGATCTTTTCATATCCATGATTCTTTCATCACATGAACATACTTGTAACCATCCAATATGACTTGACTGGACCTGAAAATATCTCATAATATATCTGGTAATTTACTTCAATAATGTATATTACATTGCCCTATTTTAATGGACTTGTCTTCGTTTCTCGCGATATTTTGGGAATACCGTTACCGACGCTCCACTGTTCTAGAATTCCTCTGGAACGTCAAGCACATGTTTCTATATACACTTTCTCTTGACTTGGACAAACTCTCCGTCAGATATTCCTTCTGTCAGACTAGTGAATCCTTATTCAAGGCCTCCGTAAGTCTCCTCTGTCCATGGATTCCCACATGGCCGATGAGCGGGTTGTACCCTCAATACCTATGATACCCTTTAGGGATCAGTAAGATCCAAACGGCTTTTAGAAGTTCTCTCTTATCTTGAATCTTCCGAACCTCTGGACCTGTGCATAACATGGCCAGTGGAAGGTTAGTGAATTCCACCTGACTACCAACACTGATTGCGCGTGTTGTGCAACTGTTACTATCGCCCGTTTAATCGACATTTATGTGCAATGACCTATAGTTCTCATCTATACTCTACTCGCTCATCTATTCACGTTCTCTCTACACTCGTCTATTCATCAAGTACTCTCCTCTATTCTTGGTACTCTATATGGCCATTTGATTGATTGTTTAAACATAAACATTATGACTAATGCTTGGCAATATAAAGGGCCCAGTCTGGTCCTGGGAGGTGCGCCCAAAAGTGTTAGTGCCTGCGGGAGTTAATTGACCAGAGTGTTTGGCATTACACTCAAGTGCTATCTATCTCGACTATCTAAATGACAATCAAAGTGCTATGCTATACTCGACTCGTTGTGCTATCATGAACTATATTGTGCTATTTGTGCTATGGCCATCCTTCTCTTTGTGCTATACTTGATGCTGGTGTTATATCAATCATGCTATCGTGCTATCACATGCTTGACAATACTTGAATATCGATCTCTTCATTAGTTACTCTGCCTTTTAATACATTAATCATTTAAAGCATGTCTGATCATGAGATTTAAGTCCTACTGGGCGTTATCGCTCACCCTGTGTTATTGTTATGTGTTCTCAGGTGAGACCGAGGATGATACTTACACTCAAGAGGATGGGAATGACCAAGAGTGAAGTCAAGAGTACCATGGCGTCTTAGTATTATGTTAGAGTCTTAGTTTAGTCTTTTACTTTTATTCAATGTAATTGGGCCCTATAGATCGGCTCTGATATTAGTGATTGTAATAGACATTTGAGGAATTATTAATGAGTTGATTTTGCTTTAGTATTTATACTTCATTCAATGATTGATGTTTATTATACGCTATGTACCCGTTTACTTGCAACTGCCTCACGTTCCAATATTCTGCGTCGGGGCGTGACATTGGCTATGTGTTGATGCAGCATGGTAAGGTAGTTGCCTATGCTTCTCGCCAGTTAAAGGAGCATGAGCGTAACTATCCAACCCATGATTTGGAGTTAGCAACTATGGTTCATGCACTAAATATCTGGAGACACTATCTTTATGGTGTCAAGTTCGAGGTGTTCACTGACCACAAGAGTCCGAGGTATCTTTTCTCTCAGAAGGAGTTGAACCTACGGCAGAGAAGATGGATTGAGTTTCTCAAGGACTACAACTTCGAGCTTCAGTACCATCCAGGGAAGGCGAATGTCGTGGCAGATGCACTCAGCAGGAAGAGGTCATTACTTTGGCAGGATTGGAAGATGCTTGAGGATGTAGCATGTGCTATGACTGAGTTAGAGCCACAGTTGTGTCAGGCTTTCATGGCATAGCTGTCTATCCGATCCATGGTTCTGGATGAGGTGATCGAGTAGCAGAGAGCTGATCCTAGGCTTTAGGAGATGGTGGGCAAGGCAGGCATTGCTCGTGATGAAGATGGTGTTATTAGATTTCAGCACCAAGTTTGTGTTCCTGATATTGTGGATGTTTGTGAGCGAGTACTTGTAGAAGCTCACAGGTCGAGGTTCTCCATTCATCTAGGCAACACCAAGATGTACCAGGATTTGAAGAGATCTTTCTGGTGGTCTGGCATGAAGAAGGATGTGGCCGAGCTTGTGTCCAGATGTTTAGTGTGCCAACAGGTAAGGGCCAAGCGTCAGCGACCATCGGGCCTTATGCAGAAGATGGAGATACCTATATGGAAGTGGGAAGCAATCACCATGAATTTTGTGACGGGTTTGCCCAGATCAGCCAAGGGCAATGACTCGATTTGGGTGATTGTAGATCGTTTCTCCAAGACTGCTCATTTCTTGCCCATTAAGAAAAAACAATCCATGGAGAGTTTGTCTAGGCTGTATATTAGCAGCATTGTGAGGTTGCATGGTGTTTCGAAGTCCATTATCTTGGACAGAGACCCACGGTTTACTTCGAGGCTGTGGCAAGGTCTTCAGGGAGTGTTGGGTTCTCAGTTGAAGCTTATTTCGGCATTCCACCCTCAGACAGATGGCCAGTTAGAGAGGACGATCCAGATGCTCGAGGATATGTTGAGAGCATGCATGCTTGATTGGAAGGGCAATTGGGAGCGTCATCTACCTCTTGTGGAGTTCGCCTACAACAACAGTTTTCATGTGAGCATCGGCATGGCTCCATTCGAGGCTCTGTATGGGTGACCCTGTAGATCTCCTTTGTGCTGGGAGGAGACTGATTGGCAGTTGGTTGGTCCGGAGTTGGTACAGAAGACTTCGGATAAGATTCAGCTTATCAGGCAGAGGTTGGTTGCGGCGCAGGATAGGCAGAAGAGCTACGTCGACAACAGGAGGAAGGATTTAGAGTTCTAGGTTGGAGAGCATGTATTCCTCAAGGTTTCGCCTACCCGAGACGTGGTCAGGTTTGGAAGGTATAGCAAGTTGAGTCTGAGATACATTGGCCCGTTTGAGATTCTCAGGCGGATGGGCAGCATGGCATATGAGCTAGCTTTATCCCCAGTGTAAGGCCCTCGAATTTGTTTGTCATTTTATTCTATTTTATGTGAATTCATGTTTGTGTGTAACTTGTATATGCATATGTAGATATCTATGTACAATATTATCTAGTCGTACTTATGTATGCATGTGTATATTAGTTGTAAATATTGGATGTTTGCATGGTGTAGTAGTGTATACATTATACTACGTAGGTTTCATGTACATATACGTATGGAGTAAGCATGGATCTGCATGTTTTTAAGCTCTAGCCGAAGGGCCAATTGGCGTCAACATCGGTGGACGTCCATGTGAGTCAACGTCCATATCGTTGGATGCTAACACTTCAGTAGGCGGCCATGGATGTGGACGTCTAGCTCTCTGAAACTCAGTGCGCAGCAGACCCTGAAATTCCGAGGGCAAGCTATCTCAACCATTGGGGAGACATCCCCAATGGCTCTCAAGCCTTCACATCAACCCCTGCGTGAGTTGAGAGGTCTCTCTCCTATAAACAAACCCATTTTTTCAACCCCAAGACCCTCTCTTGGCTCTTTGCAAGGAGAAGGAGAGAAACCCTAAGCCCTGTGAGAAAACCTGAGCATTGAGAGCTCAGATCCGGCGATTGGAGCTTCATCTGGCGATCTACAACAACTAGAAGCTAGCTTGGACATAGGAGGAGGCTTCCCCGACCTCGGACTGGAAGCTACAACACCACAGAAGACGGAGTGAAGGTGTTTTGGAGGCTTCTTGGGACTGCCCAAGGAGAGCTTCATCGCCCATTTTCACCCCTTTGGAGATTTTACAAGAGGCAAGTAACCCACCCCTTCGTCCATGTATGTGTCTAGGAGGTTTCTATCATTTTTATGAGATTTTTTTCGTGTCCTGGATTCCCCCATTCTTCTTGTATTTGGAGCTCGGTCCGTCTTCTTGCACGGACCGAAACTTGACGACAAGATCCCTTGCCGTCAAGCTCTACGATTAGCGGCCAACGATATTGCCGTTAATCTCCTTTAACGGCCAGACTGTGCCGTTAAGTTCTTCAGGACAGAACAGTGAGCTGTTCTCTCCTCCTATATGATAAATTTCCGATGTGTTTTCGCATGAGGATATATTGTAAACACTATATGTTATGTAATATGGTTAATGGAATGTGTTTGTGAGACTTTTATACTTTTCTGTGATTTATCTAAGTTGTTAGAATTATGTGAAATGCATGTGAAATGAAGATCATGGGTATGGTAGCTTACTGTTTGCATGATCCATGTGTAATTTGACTTCCATAAAATTTTCAGATGATGTAAATGCATGACAGTCCATGTCCCGAAAATTTGGGAATTTTCCTATGATTATGAAACTTGTTATAATTTCTATATTAGAGAATAGAGAGCATGCCTAGATTGTTTTAAAACTTCAGAAAATTGCATGTTGTGCAAAAATTTTGGGGAAAATTTTTGTGACATTATGAATGATAGGTACAGACCTGTGAATGGTCAAATCGAACATTCATGTTATGTTCCATGATAAATTGAATTATAAATGGCATGAGATTGAATGTTTTAATTTCTGTAAATGTAATATGACTCAGAAAAATATGAAATTTTGCATGTGTGATCATAAACCTGAAATTAGTCTGTGGTTAAATTCTCATGTTATTTGGATAACTGTAGAGTGCTCTATGAAATTTCCATGCGAAAATGAGTGTTCAACGCATGCTAATATGAACATGGTTGATTATGTATGTTTCAACCTGATTAGTGTAAGGTACTGAATGTTTGATTTCTGTCAGCAGTAGTATCATGAATAGGAAAACAGAGCCATGTGTATAAGTGAGAAAATGTAAAGACATGTGTATATCATGTGTAATATGTGTGTTAAAATCGGAATGTGTAATGTGTAAAAATGTGCCGTGTGACACTGCTTCCATAGAGGGCCGTGGAACCGTACCATGGAAAAGTCCCCATGGGAAGGTTCAATGTGTTAAGATCCTAAGGGCATTAGGATGAAATCCTGGAGGTGGACAAGTACCACTGGTTAGGGTGGAGACTTGTTCTCCCGGTCTGCGCAGTCCAAGAGTCGTCACTGTATTGCCCAGGTGTCGTCTATGTGTTATGTGATGTGTCCTCCTAATGGTGGTTTAGACTATGTGTCATGGCACTAAATTTTGAAATGTGAATGTGAATATGTGTAAATTGTGTAGTGTGAATATGTGTAAACGTGCAATGTGTAAAAAGAGAACTATGTGAATGAGTAATTGTGCAAACATGTGAAACCAATGTGTTAGATTTTGAAATTGTGATCCATGATATGTTAATGTGAAATAATGTTATAACAGCAACCTTAAAGTGTATGAAATGATAGTGTGCATGTGCAAGAATGTGTAGAACTCATGATAGGAATGTTTCCTTTTATGCATGTGAGAATCCCATGTTAGTTGCTATCATGTTGTAGCTTAATGTGATTGAATGAGTAGTAAGCATGTGATAGGATATTTATTTTGGAATGTCTTAAGTCATGTACCATATGTTTTAAATTTTGTAGAAATACCAGGATAGGTTGTCTCTTATCAATGTTCAAGCATGCTATATGTTTTGCTTCGTGAATTGGAATGTAGAACCTACTGTAATGTATGCATGAATGATGTGTATGGAGTTATTTGCTGAGTCTTTTAGACTCACTCCTTGTTTCAGCGTACAGGTTTAGTTGGTGACCCGACACCTTTGGAGGAGACAGTGGAGAGTGACTCCGAACGTGGCGAGTAGCTTGGTGGAGTCGACGTTGTGACTTTTGCTTTCATAGTACGTAATGAGGCATTGTAATAGAACTATTATGTAATTGTGGACGAGCTATGTAATCTGATTTTAGTATTTTATTTATGTGGACTTTAGTTCTCTTAAAAATTGTTATTTGAACCATGTATGTTAAATGTGGATGATGAAATGAAATGACAAGTAGTTCTTTTACTTCTACTACTCCGTATCTATATTTATGAGCATCTCAGCCATGTGTACTAGTGTTGGGTAAATGTCCCACTGTGACGGGACTCACTATACCGACGTGGATTGGTATAATTGTACCGGTATAAGGAGGGTCGTCGCACCCAGTGTTTGATGAGCAGTCTATCCCCATGTAATTTAATTCAATTACTTTTATATTTTGGTGATTCACAAAACCATGATAAAGGCCACTAACCTCTTACTACAAGTCTTGAGCACAGGAAATAAAACCAAAGGAAAACAAGCCAAACAGGTAGGAATTAATCACTCTATTGAAATAGCATCATATTTGTCTAAATACATTGATTTCTACTAAGCCATAACGATTTCCTTTGTTTATAACGATTTGCTTGTCATAACGATTTCTTTAGTCATCATAACGATTTGCTTGTCACAACGATTTCTTTAGTCATCATAACGATTTGCTCTTGTAACGATTCCTTTAGTGATCGTAATGATTTGCTTGTCATAATAATTTCTTTAGTCATCATAACGATTTGCTTGTCACAACAATTTCTTTAGTCATCATAACGATTTGCTTGTCATAACAATTTCTTTAGTCATCATAATGATTTGCTTGTCATAACGATTTCTTTAGTCATCATAACGATTTGCTTGGTCTATAATGATTTGATTATAACGACTTGTTCATAACAATTTGCTTATATAATCATAACGATTCACTTATCAATACTCAACGATTTCTTAAGCCAAATATAACGACTTGATATTTGACTCACTTTTGACTGCGTTGAAAAGTCAAAGCTTTCTCGCACATCTTTCTAACGTCTGTGCATTTATTACTCTGAACGTATCTCTGTATTCATGCAGACGATATCTTCTATTCTCGTACTTGTTCTGTAAACATCTTTTTGGAAGAATAGAATGAAACTTCTACTTCTGTATAAAATCAATCTAACGTTGACTGACAACAAGAGACAGCTTAGCTGTCTATTGTTTAGCATTTAATGTATGCAGGTCTCTGACAACATTCGTCATACAACGTTGGACAAAATAGAAGACAAAGGATACTACAGAAGATCCTATCTCTCTGCGTTCACAAATGGATAAAAGACTGTTGACTGGAAGCTTCTACAGTACCATGCAGTCTAACGTAAACCAGAACTTAGAGACAACGGGCACTTCAACGTTTGAATTTGAAAAGGATGATATAAAATAGGAGATTGAAGCTTCAAAAGAAGACACTTACAGAGAACGAAGTGTATACCAAGTGAAATCGTTTTCAGCCTCTCTGAGAGCCAAGCAAACACTTCCATTAGTTTCAGCTCTAGCTCTCTGTGCTTAGTGTAGATCTGTGAGAGAGCTTCTTGTTCTGAGAAGAATCCATTATTGGAGATATTGTTCTTCTCAGTCCTTGCTTCAGATCAAGTGTGTTCTATAAGCTTGATCTAGGGGCATCTTCCTCTTGAACATTTTTCTGGTGGTGTTCCCTTCAGTTGTGAAGGAAGACCTGGTGTGGTATCTAGGGTGGTGTTCCCTTCAGTTGTGAAGGAAGACCTGGTGGGGTATCGAGGGTGGTGTTTTTCCCTTCATGTGAAGGAAGACCAGCTGCGGCTGGGTGTAAGGGTTCTTAAGGAGGACAGTACCGTTGGTAGTGAAATCCTGAGATATTACTCAGGGACTGGATGTAGGACTCATGTGAAGAGGAGCTCCGAACCAGGATAAATCCTCTTGCAGTGTGTGTGTGCTTGTTTATCTTTGCATTCATTCTCTTACTAACACTAACAGCAATCGAAGTGTGTGTGTTGTGAATGTTTTTGTAAACAGGTATTAGTTGACTAAATTTTTTAAAGACCCATTCACCCCCCCCCCTCTGGGCTTGCTAGCTGGGCAACAAGTGGTATCAGAGCGAGTCTCTTCGACAAAGAAGAATAAGATCCAACGATCTGAAGAGTAAAGATCCTTGGCAGCCCAAGGTCATTGCGAAGGTCAATCTGTCAACCGACCACCATTGTTCGATGGAGAAGACTATGCATATTGGAAGACTAGAATGGAGTATTTTCTACAAGGTCTCGACTATCAGATTTGGTCTATAGTTGAGGAAGGTGATCTTCTAGTCACAAACGAAAAGAATCAGTGGACAGATGATGATAAAAAGAAGATCTCTCTTAACTGTAATGCTAAGAGTATTCTGTGCTGTGCCCTCAATAAGAAGGAGTTCAACCGTGTATCTGCCTGCAAATCCGCAATGGAGATGTGAGAGAAATTAAGAATCACCTATGAAGGCACGGATAAAGTGAAAGAGACAAGAATAGACATTCTTGTAACACAATATGAGAGGTTTCAGATGCAGTCAGGCAAATCAATAACCCAGATGTCCAGCAGATTTACTGACATTACAAATGGATTGGCTGGTCTTGGCAAAAGCTATGAAATGGGAGATATGGTAAGGAAAATACTGAGGTCTCTACCATCTTCTTGGACTCCCAAAGTAACGGCCATAGAAGAAGCAAATGATCTGAAGAGGATGTCATTGGAAAAACTCATTGGGTCCCTTATGGCCCATGAGATCAACATGGAAAGGTTAGGAGAGTCCTCCAGCAGAAAGAAGCACTCCAACACACTTAAAGCTGAAGGAGACAGATCAGAAGAATCATCGGATGAAGCTCAAGCAACTGCGAAGATGAGGAAGCAATGCTCTCAAGAAGACTACAGCGTATCCTAGCCAAGAAAAAGAAGTATCAATCTGGAAGAAGATACTTCAAAAAGAACAAAGACTTCAAAAGGCCTGAAGTCAAAGACTCAAAGAAAACTGAGCCCCTTTGCTATGAATGTAAGAAGCCTGGACACATCAAAGCTGAATGTCCGAAGCTCAAGAAACCTGAATACAAAAGGAAGGGCAGTTCCAGAAAATTTAGGAGATACAAGAAGAAAGCAATGGCAGCAATATGGAGCAACAGCAACGACTCTGACAGCGAGTCAAGCTCAAGCAATGAGAAAGAAGAAACGAACTTAGCTTTCATGGCCAATTTATAAGAAAAGGTAACTTCTGACTCATCCTTTGATTCCTGTAATGATTCAGACTCAGATAATTTAGAAGAAGCATTTAACGAACTATATGGTAAATATAAAGAAGTATCTAAATTACTGAAAGCTAGTAAGAAAAACACTGCATGTCTAGAAAACACTAACATAGATTTAAAATCAGAAAATGAACAACTAGAAAAACAGATTAATGAACTTAAAAGAAGAAATGACTTGTTATGCGAAGATCTAAAAGAGAAAAACAAACAAATAATAAAATTAGAACAACAATAAAGTTCAGATGAATTGAAAAAGGAAATCAAAACACTAACAGAAGAAAATGAAAAGTTATCTAATGCACTAGAAAAATTTACAAATGGTAAAACTGGTTTAATATTAAAGGGTGCTAGACCATCAGGAAAGAAGAAATATGGACTAGGGTATACTCCTTCAGAAAATGAAGAAACAAAAGTCTACCCCAAAACGTATCCAACTCCAAAGTTTGTACCTGAACAAGACATAGGATATAAAGCTAACTTTAAATATATTGAAAAAGTAACTAAAATGTCTTACTGCAGTCACTGTAATAAGTTAGGTCACATAAAAGTAACATGTCCAACTAGACACAAAATGTGGGTAATAAAAAGGGAATTATTGATACTAACCAACAAGGACCCAAAAGAATTAGGGTACCTAAAACTTAGTGTCTCTATTTCAGGAAAGTCCTCGAGCATCAAAATGGTACCTGGACAGCGGTGCTCAAGGTATATGTCAGGAAATAAGAAGCCGTTCTCTCATCTTATAGCTAAGAAGGCACTGTTACCTATGGAGACAACGGGAAAAGAACTGTAATTGGTAGTGGGTCAGTAAGCAGCAAAGGAAAGACAATGATAGAAGATGTCTTATGCGTAAAAGGTCTAAAGCATAATCTTATCAGCATAAGCCAGCTGTGTGACAAAGGTCATCAGATCAAATTCCAAGAATCCAAGTGCAGTATCTTGAAGGATGGAGAAGTGATTTTCGAAGCCAACAGAGAAAAAAATCTGTACGTACTCTATCTTGAAGACTTAAAAGGTCAAGATATCTGTTTAGCAGCAAACAAAGCAAAGTCGACTGAATTGTGGCACAGAAGGTTGGGCCACTGCAGTTTGGCTGGCATAAGAAAGCTGATTAAAAGAAGCCTAGTGGAAGGCTTACCTAAAGTCAACACAAGATTGGATGGTGCCTGCAGACCATGTGCGAAAGGAAAGCATGCCAAAAGCTCTTTCAAGTCAAAGATAGTTGTGACCACCTCAAAACCCTTAGAACTCCTTCATATGGATTTATTTGGGCCAATGAGGACCGCAAGTCTTGGAGGAAAGAATTTTGGATTTGTTATAGTGGATGACTATTCCAGATTCACTTGGGTCTCATTCTTGGACCACAAAGATGACACGTTTGATAGCTTTGTGAGCTTCAGCAGGAAGATACAGAAAGATAAAAAGTACTGCATTGTCGAAATTCGGTCAGATCATGGAGGAGAATTCCAGAATGAAAAATTTTCCAAGTTCTGTGATGACCAAGGAATTGAACACAACTTCTCAGCACCAAGGACACCACAGCAGAATGGAGTTGCTGAAAGAAAGAACAGAACTTTATTGGACATGGCAAGAACTATGCTATCAGAATATGATCTGCCAAGATACTTTTGGGCTGAAGCAGTAAACACAACAAGTTACATTATCAACAGGGTGATGATCAGGCCAATCTTAAAGAAAATAGCCTATGAATTGTACAAAGGAAAGAAGCCGAAGATCAGTCACTTCAGGATATTTGGATGTCCATGTTTCATCCAAACAACGGCAAAAGAGATATTGGTAAGTTAGATGCCAAATCAGATGAAGGCATCTTCATGGGGTATGCATCTAAACCTAAAGGTTATAAAGTATTTAATAAGCGTACACTGTTAATTGAGCAATCTGTGCACGTCATTTTTGATGAAACTAACCCTTCCTTGAGAAAGGAAGAAGATAGTGATGTTGATGATGCAGATGAACTGTCCAAAAAGCTAAAGAACACATCAATTAAGGACAAGGAAGATCCACCTCTGGAAGATCTGCAACAAAAGGACATTGCACATGAAAATCTTCCAAAGGAATGGAGATACAAGAAAGATCACCCACCTAAAAACATCATCGGTGATCCATCTGTAGGGGTAAGAACAAGAGGTAATGTAATCCCTTGTGATTACCTAGCATTCGTCTCACAAATAGAGCCTAGGACAGTCAATGAAGCTCTCACTGATGAATCTTGGATTATAGCCATGCAAGATGAACTGAATCAGTTCAAAAGAAACCATGTATGGTCACTTGTTTCTAGACCATCAGATCATCCAGTAATTGGCACCAAATGGGTGTTCAGAAACAAATTGGATGAGGCTGGTGTGATCTTGAGAAACAAGGCCAGATTGGTAGCTCAAGGCTATTCCCAAGAGGAAGGCATAGATTTCGATGAAACCTATGCACCTGTAGCTAGACTTGAGGCTATCAGAATTTTGCTTGCATATGCATCTGCATTAGACTTGAAATTGTTTCAAACGGATGTCAAGTCTGCATTTCTAAACAATTTTATTAAAGAGGAAGTTTATGTAGAACAACCTCCAGGTTTTGATGACACAGAATTTCCAAATCATGTTTTCAAATTACATAAAGTTTTATATGGTTTAAAACAAGCACATAAGGCCTGGTATGACAGGCTTAGCACATTTTTATTAAATCACGGTTTTACTAGAGGTCAAGTAGATAGTACACTATTTATCAAATCTAAGGTCAAACATATATTACTTGTACAAATTTATGTAGATGACATAATTTTTTGCTCTACTGATGAATCTCTTTGCAAGTACTTTGAGAAGCTTAAGCAGGGAGAATTCGAGATGAGCATGATGGGGGAGTTAAACTATTTCCTTGGATTGCAAATCAAGCAAGGAAAGGATGGCACCCACATCTGTCAAGCCAAATACACCAAGGAGCTCTTGAAGAAATTTGGATTCAATAACGCCAAGCCACTGTCAACACCTATGAGCACATCAACAAGGTTGGATAGTGACAAGGAAGGTAATAAAGTAGATTAAAAGATCTACAGAGGTATGATAGGCTCATTACTTTACTTAACTGCCAGTAGACCTGATATTTTATTCAGTGTATGCATGTGTGCTAGATATCAAGCAGATCCTAGAGAATCTCATCTAATTTCAGTTAAAAGAATCTTTAGATATTTGTCTAGAACTCATGACTTAGGAATATGGTATCCAAAATCATGTGAAATTAATTTAGTAGGATACTCAGATGCTGACTACGCTGGATGCAAAATAGATAGAAAAAGCACCAGTGGTTGTTGTCAATTCCTTGCAGGATGTTTGATATCCTGGTCCTCCAAGAAGTAGAATTCAGTAGCACTGTCTACAGCTGAAGCTGAGTACGTGGCTGCTGGAAGTTGCTGCACACAACTCCTATGGATCAAGCAACAACTTGAGGACTATGGACTTCATATCAAGACAATTCCATTATTATGTGACAACACCAGCACTATAAACCTCACCAAAAATCCAGTACAGCATTGAAGGACCAAACATATTGAGGTTAGATATCATTTTATTCATGATCATGTAGCTAACGGTAATATAGAAATTTCATTCATAGATACAAATAATCAATTACAGATATCTTCACAAAAGCCTTACCCGAAGAGAGGTTTACTTCTCTCAGAAGGGAACTAGGTATGTGTAAATTGTGAAAGAATTATCTGTTAAAATTGAGATATTAAATTTCAGAGCTTAAATTATTTATTCTCTTTGAAATTAAGCAAATATCTCATTTATCTCTCATGAGCAAATATCCCTGTCGGTTCGCTATTTTGTAATTCTTTATCACTTTCGAACTGGACTTTTGTCGTTTTCTGCTATAAAGGCGCATCCTATTTCAAAAACAATATTATCCTTTATTTCACAAATCCCGAAATCTATGTGGGAACGATTCGTCTTCCCTCTTTATCTCCTTTGTCCTCTTGCATGAGGCGATAACCTATCGACCCCGGCATCGACTTCCCCGAGATTTGAAGCCTTCAACTTCTCCCACCAGAAATTTCTTGAGGGTTTCTTTTTCAATCACACTTCCAGTCCTCCAGAATCTTTCCCTGCTCGATTCCATGGCTTCCACAGTTGTTTTCGGCAGCGTTGGGGGCTACAGAGCTGCGTTCCTCACCGCAGATCAGCAAGCAAGGTTCGCAATAGTCAAGACAAAGCATTGCGGTCACAAGGCAGTGGATTTGGCAGACCTGGAGAAAAATGGCATGGGCAGTTTAGTTGAAGCTCTGTAGAGGTTGAAATGGACGAAGATTGTGACTCTTTCTGAAGTAAGTTATCCGAAACTTGTTAAAGCCTTCTATGTTTACTTGAAGACAGAGGAGGATGGGACCTTGACTTCCATGGTCAAGGGAACCCAAATCAAGATTACTAGAGATTTACTGGCATCTCTGTTTGAAGTTTCTACCACCGGTTGCAGTGGGGTCCACTCTGTGGACATTCAGGCCAAGGGATTAGGGATTATTGGTCCGAAGTTTAGGCTGAAGGATGGGAAGCTGGATATCAATCAGCTTAGTGCCTTTAATAGGTTACTGCATTTCATAATCTGTTAGATTATTGTACCAAGAAGTGCAACATTTTCTTCTTGCACCAAGGCAGACTTTAACCTGATGTTCTGGGCTATCCAGAATCAGGAGATCAACACTGCAGAATTAATCATAGAGAGAATGAAGTTTGCAAGCTCTCAAGTGTGGCATATTAAGAGCAAACTGAACATCTCACTACCATATGCCCATCTCCTGACTAGAATTTTCCATCATTTTGGCATAAGTGTAGTTGGTGATGTATCTGAGAAGATGGGTCAAGCTATTAGGTCCAGGAACTTGAGAAAGAGCGGTTTTTCAGTTGTAAATGGTGTATGGTCAAAGATTGGTGCAGTTGAGGGTGAAGCCCAAGAGGACCAAGATCCAGCAGCAGCAGAGTTAGCAGCAGCAGAGGAAGCAGCTAGCAGAAGGATTGAGGACATTCCTCCTGAAGACATTGAGCCCATTGGGCAACCTTTAGAGGATCCTCTTCCCTCTTCCCAACTAGACACTCTACTTAGGGATGCACTGGACTCCACTTCTCGGAGGGAGCCAGTGGCAAGTGAATCTCAAGTGGCAGAATCTGTGGCAGTGAGCCACACTGAAGAAGTGATTATGGAAAAAGCTCCAAGTCAGCAAGTATCTGTTCAAGAAGATGTTGTGATGGAAGATGCTCCTATTGAGGGGGAGCAATCAGTGGCAGAGGAGATTCAAGGAGAAATTACTGTGGCATCAGGCCACACTGAAGTTCCATTAGCAGAAACCCCAGTCCAAGAAGTAGCAGTAGCAGCACAATCAGATGTTCCCATGGAAAATGTGTCTGTTGAAGAAGAGTTTTTGGGAGAAAAGGATGGTGAGACTCAGGGGGAGGGAAATGAACACCCCCCAGAGAATCAATTCAGAGATGGAGAGACTGCAAGCTCCTCAGATTCATAAGAAGACCAAGATCAGCAGCCTCCAGTGGACAAGACAAGGGAGAAAGGGAAAGTAGTAGCATCAGAAGTTCCTCTTATTGCTGACACTCCCTTTCAAAGGCAGATGAGGCAAAGATTCATAATCAATTTGAAGCCTGTCATAGAAAGGTTGGATGCTCAAGGTGAGATCCTGTGCTCAGTGCAGTCTGATGTGAACTCCATTTTCATGAGCCAGGCATCAACATCCAAGGAGTTGTCTCAAGTGAAGAATGCAGTCCGGTGGTTCAACAAGGAGATGGGAAGCATGAAGTCCATGCTTTCTGAGATTTTGAAGGCAGTTGGAGCCCAAGCTCCTCCTCCTCCTCCACCTCCTGCTGCTCAGAGAAGTGAGGAAGATGTTCCAAGGCCATCAGGGCCAGCTGAGCAAGTGGCAGGGCCATCAGGGTCGGCAGCAGTAGCTTCACAAGTAGAGGTTAGTGAGTCAAGGCCAGCAGGGCCAGTTGAGCAGGTGCAAGAACCAGCAGGGCCAGCTGAGAAGGTGTCAGGGCCATCAGGGCTCGTGGAGTCAGTGTCTGTGCAGCCTGTAGCTGAAGAAGAAGCTGTAGCTCCTGAGCCCCCAGCTCCTTCCTCCACTCAGACCCCAGTACCTCCATCACCACCTTCCTCATCCACAGCTCCACCTGCACCTCAGACGTTCAAGAAACCTCAACCCAGAACCATCTCATCACCTACACCTTTTCCTTCTCAATCCACTTCATCTCCTGCATCTTCAACACCCATTTCTCCACCTTCACCTGTTTTTGAGGTTCCTCCAATATCATCATCAGCTGGAGCCTCCTCCTCTTCTGGTCCACCCTCTTCTGGACCATCTGATATCCCACCTACTACCTCACATTCTTTTCTACACCCTTCTCCTCCACCCTCTTTCATTACTATAATTCCTGAGTGTGCTCAACTTGATTCTCCCTATCTTGGGGAAATCAAGGATGAGTTTGAAGAAGTCATCCTCTGGTCTGTATTAAAGGTTGGGGATCATATTCATAGGGCAGACTCTTCTAGCTCTGCTCCTAAAAAGAGAAAAATTACATCCACTTCTTCTCTATCCTCTGACCCCCGTTATCCTCCTCTGTGGTTCTCTCTCACAGTGGACAACAAAAATAAACCACTGTACAGAGAATATCTTCAGAAGGTTGTCTTTTCCACCCTTGTCAACCTTCCTTTTCTTAATCTTTTAGACCACTTGAATGTCATTCTACCCTATACCTCTCTAACCAAATCTAAAAAATCCAAATCTTCTCTGTTGCTCATTCCAAGACTGAAGAGCAATGGGCTAGGGGGCACAAAGAGCTTTACAATAACTTTCTTCTAGCCAAGTCTGCAAGATTCCCTCCAAGTGACCATTCCCTGACTCTCTCAGAATGGTTCCAAATTCATCACAAGAACTGTTGGGCCCCATTCATTCAGAAGGAGATCAAGATGGCCAGGCACTTCCAGCTATTCAACAATTACCGGTATGTCCATCGTCTCCCTGAGGTCCAGCTCAGTCAATTTAAGCAAGCCATAAGAGCACTTGGTTCAGCTGTAGCCCACACTGAAGTTGTCCAAGTAGATTTTGCTACTCTTCAGCTGCCAGAGGAACTCTCACTTCCACCCATTCACTCTCTAATAATGGAATCCTCAATTGGCTCTATCATCTTTGAGCGCTTTGCCAGAGTAATGGGCAGAATCAAGGTACAGAAGGGCTATCTGGTTGCATTTCACAGATTCCTATTTAGGGAATATCACCAGGGCCATGTCAGTGCTGAAGTTCTTGCTCCCATTCTGTCAGAATGTGAAAGATTATCCCCTTCAGCTTGGGCCAGATTCTATCCTCTTTCTGCTAAGCAGTTATCTGATTTGAATGACTCCCAGGCCAGGGAAGGTCACCCTCCAGTCTCTGCAGCTACTTTTTTGGATATGAATTTCATTCACCTAGTCCAGGATCCCTTCGGGACTTGGGTTGAAAGATACAAAGTCTATGTAGCATTGTGTCAGGAACTGAAGGCAAAGCAGAATTTCTACCTTATTTCCATAGAAAGATTCCTTGCTTGTGCCAGTTTTGGGACAGTGACCTTCTTCAAAATTTCCCTTGACAGAGATGCGTATGCCAACTTCCTTAAACATCAGTTAGCTCTCTACCTCAAGCGGATGGCTCCCACTATGGGACCAACCTATTCTCCTGCTCCTGGTGTTTTTCGTTCAATGTTTGAGAAGCAGGAAGAGCAGGCATGGGAAATTATTTCTCACTATGCCTCCCTCCTATCTCCTGCTTTCTATCTTCCTGTACCTCCTAAAAATTAAATGAATACAACAGTTGTCTCATTTCTCATTCAGTTTTTCTCTCCTTCTTTGTCTCTCATTGTATCTTTTTACTTAATGACAAAAAGGCGGAGAATTATATTATTGATCTCTAAAATATGTAGGATTATTTCATCTGTGCTGTTTGATAAAGTTTTGTTTGATAAAGTTTTGTCATCACCAAAAAGGGGGAGATTGATGAACAGTCTATCCCCATGTAATTTAATTCAATTACTTTTATATTTTGGTGATTCACAAAACCATGATAAAGGTCACTAGCCTCTTTCTACAAGTCTTGAGCACAGGAAATAAAACCAAAGGAAAACAAGCCAAACAGTAAGAATTAATCACTCTATTGAAATAGCATCATATTTGTCTAAATACATTGATTTCTACTAAGCCATAACGATTTCCTTTGTTTATAACGATTTGCTTGTCATAACGATTTCTTTAGTCATCATAACGATTTACTTGTCACAACGATTTCTTTAGTCATCATAACGATTTGCTCTCGTAACGATTCCTTTAGTGATCGTAACGATTTGCTTGTCATAAAGATTTCTTTAGTCATCATAACGATTTGCTTGTCACAACGATTTTTTTAGTCATCATAACGATTTGCTTGTCATAACGATTTCTTTAGTCATCATAATGATTTACTTGTCATAACGATTTCTTTAGTCATCATAACAATTTGCTTGTCATAACGATTTCTTTAGTCATCATAACGATTTGCTTGTCATAACGATTTCTTTAGTCATCATAACGATTTGCTTGTCATAACGATTTCTTTAGTCATCATAACGATTTGCTTGGTCTATAATGATTTGATTATAACACTTGTTCATAACGATTTACTTATAGAATCATAACGATTCACTTATTAATACTCAACGATTTCTTAAGCCAAATATAATGACTTGATATTTGACTCACTTTTGACTACGTTGAAAAGTCAAAGCTTTCTCGCACATCTTTCTAACATCTATGTATTTATTACTCTGAACATATCTTTGTATTCATGCAGACGATATCTTCTATTCTCGTGCTTATTCTGTAAACATCTATTTGGAAGAACAGAATGAAACTTCTACTTTTGTATTAAATCAATCTAACGTTGACTGACAACAAGAGATAGCTTAGCTGTCTATTGTTTAGCATTTAATGTATGCAGGTCTCTGACAACATTCGTCATACAACGTTGGACAAAATAGAAGCCAAATGATACTACAGAAGATCCTATCTCTCTGCGTGCACAAATGGATAAAAGACTGTTGACTGGAAGCTTCTACAGTACCATACAATCTAACGTAAACCAGAACTTAGAGACAACAGGCACTTCAACATTCGAATTTGAAAAGGATGATATAAAATAGGAGATTGAAGCTTCAAAAGAAGACACTTACAGAGAACGAAGTGTATACCAAGTGAAATCGTCTTCAACCTCTCTGAGAGCCAAGCAAACACTTCCATTAGTTTCAGCTCTAGCTCTATGTGCTTAGTGTAGATCTGTGAGAGAGCTTCTTGTTCCGAGAAGAATCCATTATTGGAGATATTGTTCTTCTCAGTCCTTGCTTCAGATCAAGTGTGTTCTATAAGCTTGATCTAGGGGCATCTTCCTCTTGAACACTTTTTTGTTGGTGTTCCCTTTAGTTGTGAAGGAAGACCTGGTGTGGTATCCAGGGTGGTGTTCCCTTTGTTGTGAAGGAAGACCTGGTGGGGTATCCAGGGTGGTGTTTTTCCCTTCATGTGAAGGAAGACCAGCTGCGGCTGGGTGTAAGGGTCCTTAAGGGGGACAGTACCCTTGGTAGTGAAATCCTGATATATTGCTCAGGGACTGGATGTAGGACTCTTGTGAAGAGGAGCTCCAAACCAGGATAAATCCTCTTGCAGTGTGTGTGTGCTTGTTTATCTTTGCATTCATTCTCTTACTAACACTAATAGCAATCGAAGTGTGTGTGTTGTGAATGTTTTTGTAAACAGGTATTAGTTGACTAAATTTTTTAAAGACCCATTCACCCCCCCCCCCTCTGGGCTTGCTAGCTGGGCAACAGTGTTAGCTAGTGTTCACCCAGTTTTCCACGAGTCTATGCTCAGGAGATACATGAGAGATCCGTCTCATGTTATTAGTCACGAGCCAGTTGAGATTCAGCCAGACTTGTCGTATGTAGAGCAACTAGTAGCTATCCTAGATCGGAAGGTTCAGCACCTCAAGAACAAGAGTATTGCATCCGTGAAGGTGTTATGGAGAAATTTCTTACTGGAGGAGGCTATATGGGAGCTTGAGGATGCCATGAAGAAGAAGTATCCCCATTTGTTTGGTTACTATTTCTGTTCTAACTTTGAGGACGAAGTTTTCTTTTAGAGGGAGAGGGTGTAAGGCCCTCAAATTCTATTCATATTATGTTTATTTAATTCTGTGCATATGGTATTTACTTTATTTTCTGTACATAGTATGTTTATTTATTTCTGTGCAAGTGTGCTTGTCTGATATATTTAAGTTTTGTCTGAAATCCCTGGTTAACGTCAACATCACCTGACGTTAACATCAGGTTGACGGAAACTTGTGTGCCGTTGACTACATGGCCAGGGGATATAGACATCTAGATCAATTGACGTCTACTTCCTGTTAACGGCAGCAAAGTGGTCGTTTACTTCTCCAGTTATGTTTGGGATTCCATATCTAAAATGACTGTGTTTTCTCCGGAACCTGTTTAGGAAACCCAATCCCAACGTTAGGAATCCTAATGCTAGGCGTACCTCGACTCTTAACCCAATAAAACTTAGAGATTTCGGCTAGGTTAGGTCCTTTGGTTCAGAGGAAAAACTAAGGTTCGTTTGAGAGAAAAACAGATCTTTCTGAGGCTTGATCCGGCATTTCGGAGGTTTCTCTGGTGATCTTCTTAGACTGGAAGGTGCTCCTGGTGTTGAAGAATCTTCCCCAACTCCAAGAGACCATCTACTCAAGCGTGAAGACCAGATTTGGGCTGGAGATTTGCACCTTCTTGGCTTGGCCGAGGAGGGCTTCATCGCCAAATTAAACTTTAGAGATTTTATTCCAGGCAAGTAGCTGAGGGGTATCATCCCAAGACTTGTCCCCTAGTTCTAGGTATTTTTACAGATTTTATTTCGTGTCCTGGAACCCCCCAATTCTTTTTTTTATGGAGGTCGGTCTGCACTTTCTGCATATAGGAGGTTGACGGCAACCTTGTTGCTGCCAAGTTTCTAAGTTGACGGCAACAGACTGTGTCGTAACCCACTTTGAAGGCAAGGCCCTTGCCGCCAAGTTCTTCTGTTTTCACAGAACTGTGTTTATCATGTATGTGTGATAATTTTTAGATTTCTGGATGTCTGATCATGCTGTAAAAATTGTGAATGTTCAGATATTGTCTTAGGGTCAACCCATGATTTTCTGTCAGATTTCTGATCATGCTATTATTTAATATAATTTTTGCTATGAGAAAATATGCATGTTTTGACAGTATTTAATTTTGAACAAATAGTTTTACTGCATGTTAATGTTACAAAAAAAATTCATGAACTTAGGGTTACTGTTTTCATGTTTTAAACCTATGAGCATCAACTGTTTTACTATCTACCATGTTAAGTGAATATTTTACTAAAATTACATGAAATATGTATTAATTATTAAAAATAGTTCTACTCTTGCAAAAATTTTGGAAATTGGTCATATGACATATTACATGTATAGAGACTATGGTTAAAATTTGATATTGTTTTGATATCCATAGGTACTATTTGTATTTTAAAAGGGCATTTAAGCCATGTTAAGCATGTTTGATTTAAATAATGTAAACTCCAGTGATTAGCAACATGTTTAGGTATTGTTATGATTAATTTGTCACTATGAAACAGTCATGTTGAGTTTTGTAACCTGAAGTATGCATGTTTAATTAAAGTGCATGTGAATGGGCTAAATAGTATATGTAAGTCAATGAAACCATGTGATTAAGTGAGATAATGTGTAATATGTGCCGAAATTGACAGTGATACCATAGAAGGTTGTGGATCCGTACTATAGAAAAGTCCCTATGGGAAGGCTCATTGTGTATGTGATATCCTGTGGGCATCAAGATGAAATCCTGGAGGTCGACAAGTACCACTGGTTAGGGTGGAGAGGGCTTCTCCCGATTCTACACAGTTACCAATATTCATCACTATATTGCCTAGGTGACGGGTATGTGTTATGTGAATGTGTGTACTTTATGGTGGTTCAGACTATGTCTCACGATAATTAATGTGTAAAAGTGTGAAAAGTGTGAATATGTGCAATGTGATCATGTGGTAGTGTTATGTTAATGTGTTATCATGTGAAAAGATGTGAAGCCATGTGAATGTGATTTATTTATGTTAAAACAGCAAGCAAACGGTGTGAATATATGTTATAAAAGTATGTGAAAAATGTTAGACATCATGCTAGGATTGTTAGTTGCCTTGTGCTAAATTCCATGATCTATTTGTTTAGAAATGTGAATGATATGAATTGAAATTAGCACCATGAATCAAGTTGATTATCATGAGTAGAAAGTATGTATAGGTTATTCATGTATATTTGCTTAATTGACATGAAGCATGTGCCATGTACTTCTCTTATTGTTTAAAAGAATAGCATGTATGTGATATGTGTAAGGATGTGCCCTTAGGTTGCTTGCTAGGTCTTTTTGAAAGACTTATACTTGCTTTAACATACAGGTGAGACAGGTGTCCCCGTGCTAGAGGAGGACATAGTGAGGAGCGACTCTGAGCGAGAGGAGTAGCTGCACTTGTGGAGATTACTCCTTAGTTTACACTTTCTTTCATTAGTATGTGAACAATGTCATTATGTTTCATGGACTTGTATAATTGTGGACATTTGTTATTTACATTTGCTACTATATAGACTGTGGAATGTGTGAATGATGATGGAAAAAGGATTATCTTTTATTTCCGTTGTACTCTCTTTTGTTATTTATGTACATCTCTACCTACTTTGTTGTGTTGGGTGCATGTCCCAATGTGGCGGCGCCCTTTGTATCGATGTGGATTGGTATAATCGTACCAGTATAAAGAGGGTCGTTATAGAACTGACTCAGATACTGAAACTACATAGGCACAGGAGTCAGTTCATCTCACTACTGCAAATAAATAGATTTTGCATCCAAGAACAGTGGACGTTCATGATGAAGGTATGAATATTATCTTTCCAGAGTTGCTTGAAATGATAGATTTCCAAGGTTGGACAAGTTTTATCAATGAACATAGGATTTTCTATCCTATTCTAGTTTAGAAGTTTTATATAACTTGGTGAGCAGGGAACATACTCTAGAGTCTAGAGTTAGAGGGGTACCAATTGTACTCACCACAGACATTGTGAGTCAAAATCTGGAAATTCCCAATGAAGGACACAATCCTCAAGGGTACACATTCTGTGTTCATGAAGCATACACTCTTATGACTGGTCTAGAACATTATAAAGAGAATATAGTCCAGACTAGGGTATCCAGTTTGAATGCAAATAAATTCCCTCCTATGAACAGAGTGCTACACCACATATGCACTACCATACTGACCCCTCAAAGAGGAGGAAGGCATGGGATCACTAGTCTTCAAAGGTTCCTAATGTATTGCTTGATCAGAAGAGAGAAGGTCAATTTATCTACTATTTTTTGTCAACTACTTCATGAATCAACAAGACCTGAACTGAGAAAAAGCCCGCCTTATGCTGCACACCTGTCAAGTATTTTTCAGAAGGCCAATGTTCCACTAGACAACATAAAGACCATGAAAATTTCAAAGTACAACATATATAGTCTGGATTACATGTCAAGTTTATGAAACTCAACTTGGAACCTCAGTTGTTGAAAGAACCAGTTGCTTCTCAAGATAATGAAAATGAGAATATTGTTGTGGAACAACCACAACAAGACCAAAATGAGCAGAGGGATGAGGTTGAAAATCAAGGAGTTCAAATGTCTGGAGATGGTCATACACCTCCACCTTCTTTTGCTGCTAGACCTTGTTGAGTTATGGTTATTTAAATAACCATACTCACTGACTTGATCATTGCTTTAATATGTTTTTGATGATGACATAATTCTGATCAATCATGTTAAGCACACAACTTCAAACATATTTGTGTTTTGATGATGACATTTGTGTTTTGATGATGCCATTTGTACACAATCTGATGTCATATTGTATATATGTGGAAGATTCTTGAGTTGTGTATTCATTTGGATGATGACTAAAAACCTTCATGTTGATGATGTCTACACACTCATACTTTGATTTTAATGATGACTACAACATTTAGTTGTGAATGATGTCCAAACACGCATACTTTGATTTTGATGATGACATTTTATACACATTGTACATATTACAATGATGAGTGAACAACATGTTTTTAATACTCAATATTTCATATTTTGATGATAATGACATGTTTTGATGGTTCACACTTCATATACAGGTTCACATAATTTTGTCAAAGTTGTGTCGGCACAAGATGTCAAGTGTGTCGACACACCCTCTACATCCAAAAAGCAATAAAGAGAAAAGAAGCTAGTTGTGTCGACACAGGTCCATTGTGTGTCGACACATCCATTGCTCTCCAAAAAACAGTCAGAAGAAAAGAGCCAGTTGTGTCGACACAAGTCAATTGTGTGTCGACACATGTTAACTTCCAGAGCCAATTGTGTCGACACAAGTCAATTGTGTGTCGACACACTTCGACTGAAGCTCAAAAATGGGAATTTTCTAAACATGTGTCAACTTGGGAATCAAAGGATCTAACCTGATTTTTGTGCCCATGCACCCCAAGGCACCACATGGACACATGGGGCTATAAATACCCATGATCCTCGTACTCCAAAGGCAAGCCAGCCCATACAATTCTCAGAAAAGCTTTTGATGGAAAAAGAGGGTTTCTCCAGTGCCTTGCTCAATATCCAGAAGTTGCATACCAGTCTTTCAACATAGAGGACGTGGGAATCAAGTCCATGCTCTAGAGAAAGAAGTGGTGTGCTGAAGAAGGAGCAGATCTGGAAGAAGTGCAGCAGAAGAAGAAGAAGAAATCGCAATTCAGAAGCTACTGAAGCAGAGCAGTGCCGACCAAAAAGAAGAAGGAAAAGAAGAAGAAGAGAAACAGTAGCAGAATTGAGGAAGAAACAATATGGATCTGTGATCTTGAAGATCAGATCAATAGTCGGAGAGAAATTTCTTCTTTTACTCACACCATCTCTTAATTCATTTCATATTTATGTGTGTGTACTGAACTGAGATCAGTACGTGGATTCTATGTGGATGTTTATTTTCTGATCTGTATAAGTGCTTAGTACAGATCATAGTGTGATCTGTGTCGGTTTGTGCAAAGATCTGAATTGTGTGTGGTGTGTAGATCAGATCGAGGGTAGATGATCTGATCTTCTGTGAACTTGATCTAGCGTGTGTGTGTGTCTGAGTCTGAGTGCTCGTGTGTGTGTTGTACTCAGTTCTTTGAGTAGTGTGTACCTCATTGTGTGAGGGGTGGATGTAGGAGTCACTGGATGTGATCTCTGAACCACCTAAAAATCCCTTGTGCACTGTGGTTTGATTTATGGTTTGCATTGTATTGTGCTAGATGCCTGCATAGGGATTTTACCTACACACTAATTAATTTGTTGACACACATTAATCACATATTTGATGCTTACACTGTTTGATAAAGTGTTTCTCACATTTTAATAACACACATTACATCAGATCAGAGGGGTTTTAATTGAGTAGAATCTTTATTTCGAAGTAATTTTTAAATTACTTAAGTTTCCGCTGCAAATCTATTCAACCCCCCCTCCTAGATTTGCCATTATCGAAAATTCGATCCTAATAATTGGTATCAGAGCAGGTTAATGTCTGATTCTGATCTGATTTGATTGCTTCTATTTGATCTTAATGAAACATCATCTGAACTGTTTGAATTGCTTGATTGCTTGAATATTGAAATCTTGCTTGATCTATTTGATCAGATTCATCGCTTGATCTTTATTGACTTTGCAGTCTTGAGCAGATTAGGTGATTGTTAATTGGTCTAATCATTTGAATCAAACTCGGTAACATGGATGAATTTTCAAGTATCATAAATAGACACAAAATTGTTGGGTTTGATGACAATGATGATAACATCAAGTTTGATAAATTGCAGGACTTTTATATGAAGATAAACATGATTGGAAAGAAATCCAAGGACAAATGCTTCATGGCTCATGGCAGCTCAAAAGGTTCTCACATCTCAGACAAATCTAAAGGATCACATTTGTAAGAAAAGTCGAGAAAGTCTCAAAAATCAGGTAAATCTGGTTCAGACCCATTTGATAGATCAATGTTTGATACTGACTCAGAGAATGATATATCTTATGATGAACTGATAGAATGCTATGAGCATATGTGCAAACAATTTAAAAAGGTTAAATATCAAAATAAGAAGCTGAAGGATCAACTGGAGATAAATGAGATGAAGATTGATAACCATCAAGTCTTCTATGAAGAAAATGAAAAACTCAAAATAGAAAATGAAGAACTGAAGAATGATGTCAGAAACTGTGGAAACAAGTTGTCCAAATTAAAAGAAAATCATGATCAGGTGGAATCTGAAAATCTTGATTTGAAAAATGAAAATAAAAAATTGATTGATCATAATGAGAATCTCAAATTTGACAATGATAAATTGAACAAACAAATTTCCAACATGGCTCATGATCATCAGATAAAAGAAAAATCTAAACAATTGGTTGAGGAAAATAGTCATCTGAAAAAGAAGATTGAATGCTTGTATCATGACAGACCATTAAATGATGAATGCAACAATTCTAAGGAGAAAATTGCTGACTTGGAAAATCAAATTTTTTAAATTGAAATTGAAAAGAACAAAATGAAAAATGATCTAGATGTCATGACAAACCAACTTCAAACTTCAGAAAAAGAAACTGATACATTGAAAGCTGAAAAAGAGAAATTGGCAAATGAACTTGAAGTGGTTGTTAAACAAAATCAAAATTCTGAAAAGAAAATTTTTGAATTGAACAAAACTGTTGATAGTTTAAAATCTACTTTGTCTAAGTTTGTTCAAGGAACTCAGAATTTGGATAATCTTCTTAGAATACAAGTTAATTTTCAAAAGGAAGGTTTAGGATTTAACCCCTTGAACAAAAAGAATTTTGAAAACAAAACAAAGACCTCATTTGTCAATGTTTCTATGAACAAGAATTTTGCTGCACCTAAAGAAAAATTTGTTAAGACTCATGCTCAATTTTTTTTCAAAAATAAAATAATAAATTGAATAAAAATATGTAAATAGGAAGAACCATGTTTCAATTAGAAATCAGAAAAAGAAAATAGAAAAGAAAATAGGATTCTACAAGGTCTCCACACCTCCTCCATCAGCCCAGAAAGACCCAGGGCATTCTACAACTCCACATCATGTCAAGAGCTACCAAAGGGTAGCACCTCCTCCCTTTCAACCCAAGGATAATCAAAGGTACTCTAGAGGGATTCAGAGATTCCAACAAATGCACTCATACTATGGTAAGCTCCAGGTAAATACTAAACCCATTTGCTTTAATTGCAATAAACCTAATCATTTAGCCAAATTTTGCTGGAATAGAGAACAATATTTCCATAAATATGCCAAACCAATCCAGGGCTTCACATGTCATAAATTTGGGCATATTTCTAGGGAATGTTGGCATAGAATTGATAATCTTTCGCATGCTCACATGTTTCATGTTAATGTACATAAGAATATGGATCATGTTCATGCTAAAAATACTCAGAAATTACATGTACTTGAAAATAGAACTGTTGCACAAAAGATCTCTTCTGAATTTCATGTTAAAAATCTCAATGATAAAAATTTGAAAAATAGAAAACAAAATGTTCAGTATGTCAGTGGTGCATTCTATACCTATAACTCTTAGATTAGAAACCAAGATTCTAATGTTTCTAGTCTTCAGAAAAAATGCACCCAATATAAAATCATTTTGGATTCAAAAATCGTTGTTGCAGATTCATGGAAGGTCCTTAGGACCCAAACAAGTTTGGGTTCTGAAATGTGCTGCTTGAATGCTGGATGCAGGGATCCTTGTAGTCAATTTCAAGATGAAGGCTTCATGACTAAGGCTACAAGGAAAGTAAGTGGAGAGAATGAAAGAAAATGAAAATCTCACCAAGTAAATACTTCTGACAGATTCCCTGCTAAATAAAAACTTCTTGTTAATAAAAATTCTCTTAAATAAAATTACTTGTTGATTGAAATTGAATGCTAAAATGGAATCATGATGAGTTATATATCTAGATCTCTTGGTATATAAAATGGTGAAATGTGGAAGGACAAGTCATGCTTGTTTGGAAACTATCACTATTCGTGAGAAAACTTCTCCGCCGAGTACCAAGAGTCACTCCTTGCTTAAAATTAAAAGTGTGCATAATCATGCTTGAGTTACTTGCAAAAGTTTTCACATCATGCACATGTAATTAAAAATCATGATTCTGTTGAAAAAGCTCAGAAACTCCATGTGAACATAAATTGAACATTTCATGAAAACATAGGTGCATTAAACAAAGAATAATTGTGTTATGGAACTAATGCTGCTCATAGTTCCATTAATGACAAAAGTGCATTTATACCAAAAAGAAAATTATCTTGGATTCGAAAAGTTCATTGCTGCAATCTAACTCTTGCTCCACTGTAGGACCCAAGTAGGTATGGGTCCCAAGACCAACTTCATCAGCAAGTTGATGAGCCTTGTAGCCATACCTTTTCCACATGAAATCAAGACAATGGCTATGCAAGGCAAGAAAAATTGGAAACCACAGGTAAAATCCAAATGAAAGTTGTTCAGGTAAAACCTCATATCATTTCCAGATTGAACTGCTTAAGTTAAAGAAAATTCTTAGAATCTTATCTGAACAATGAAGAGTGTGTTTTGATGTTGCTCCCAACAGTAACTTTGTGTCATAACAATTGGAATCATGTTTGTATTATCATGTTTGTCTGACTGTGCCCATGAATCTATGTGCATATCAACTGTTTTGACTTCTTGGTATATCAAATGATGACATGTGAAAAAACAAGTTATGCTTGTTTGGAAGCTATCATTATGCGTGAGTAAATACTCCGCCTAGTACCAAAAGTCATGTTATGCATAAGGCTAATTGTGTGAATCATCATGTGTGAATTGCTTGCAAACTTTTTCATTCCATGCACATGCTAAGAGGGAGTAAATTTGGAAATTTGCAAAAATACTCTTAAAAAATGCTGCAAATAATTGTTAAAACTTGTTGGAACTTGAAAATCTAAAAAAAAAATTGACTTTGATCATGCTCAGGTCGACACACATCTTCTCTTGTGTCAACACCAGTTGCTTTTTATCATGATCAGGTCGACACATAGTTGCTCATGTATCGACACCAGTTGTTCAGTACTGCTCTATTCTTGAGAATTATTGTTCTTGTGTCGACACACTAAGGACTTTGTATTGACACATCATCATCTATCTTTTTGAAATATTCACATACTCAGGGGGAGCTGATTCTTTCATAAGTCATCATGATAACATCCACTCAAACTAATGCTTGAAAATCAGTTTCCATTTATTTCCTAATTCTATCTCCTTGACATATCATACCTTTTATTCAAGTCTTGCATCAGGATAAATGAATCTTTATGATATTCCTATATGAGAGATTTCATACATAAAGACTAAAATAATTGTGCACTCAGTTTAGTCTTAAACATATAATCTAATAACAAGTTTATGCCAATTTTTAATGCTAAACTCATTTAAATTGAGTTGCAAAACACTTGTAGGCACATGAATAGCTTTAGTGTTTAACATGTGTATGTTTTGAAGCTTTATCCTTAACACATATTAAGAATAATCTCTCTACACTCATGATCATGTCTACTCTAATTAATGAAATTCTGTTCTTAAAAATTTCAAACAAAAAGTGTTCAGAAAAATAGAGAGATACAAACAAAGCAATGAAAATTGTTGGGTTGTCATGTGGGAGAATGTAACAAGTGCTTAAATGTTTTTGATGATGAGCAATATTAATTGATGTTATGTGAATGGTTCAAACATGATGACAATGACAAAGACATGAATCAAATGATCAAGTGAAAAAATGCTCTTATGATCACTTATGTATTCATTATATCTCACTTAGAATGTCTTTTAATGTAGGTGTGAATGTACACAAGACAAGCAACAAAATCCAAGAAACGTCAATTGTATCAATTGTGTGAATGTACACAAGACAAGCAACAAAATCCAAGTGCAAAAGAACAAGACAAGCTGCTGGAACAAGTAGCTGTCAACAGATGAATAGTGTGTTGTCAACAGATGAATAGTGCACCTGTCGATAGATGAATAGTGACCTGTCGACAGATACACACAGAAAATGGTTTCCCGGAAGGCCAGTCTTCTGGATTTCGCAAACCTGTCAACACCTGTCGACAGCAGCAAGTCGGCTGTCGACAGTCGGAGTTTTGGGAAGATCTAATGGCCAGGATATGATCTATATTTGGGTGATCCCTTTAAGCACGACTCTCCATGTTTGGACACCCATATATAAGGATCATATGAGGCTATTTTCGCAGCAAGAAGCCACCATGTCAATACCCTAAGAAAAACTCAAGAGAAGAGCTTCTTCCTACTGCCCTGCTTCATCCCTCCGACCAGAGCGAAGAAGATCCATCTTCCAAGCATAGTTGAAGCCGGTTCGTCCATGGTTCAATCTTCTCCATCAACTGATCTTCATCCAAATGAAGCTTGGAGTTCTTCTGGACGACCACCACGAAGAGTTCTTCATCAGGATATAATTCTACATCTCTGAACTCTTCTACTTCTACAACTTTCATATCTTTGTGTGTGTGG
Source organism: Colocasia esculenta (assembly GCA_014218235.1). Taxonomy (NCBI): domain Eukaryota; kingdom Viridiplantae; phylum Streptophyta; class Magnoliopsida; order Alismatales; family Araceae; genus Colocasia; species Colocasia esculenta. Next base: position 65,723,576 of record CM024761.1, read on the forward strand.
TAGTGGTTCAAGCGTTCCTTGTGCTTGATCCACGTGTGGATTGTTGTTCTGATTGCGTGTTTGCATCAGACAACGTGTGTGGTGTGTTGGTCAGATCAAGGCTAGAGGATCTAATCTATTGTGGACTTGTTCTAGCGTGTGTGTGTGTGGTTGAGCCGTTATGCTCGTGTGTGTTTGTGTTGTACTCAGTTCTTGAGTAGTGTGTCCTCACTGTGTGAGGGGTGGACGTAGGAGCCACGTGGTGTGATCTCCGAACCACTTAAAAATCCCTTGTGCACTGTGGTTTGACTTGTGGTTTGCATTGTGTTGCGCTAGATGCATGCCTAGGGATTTCGTCTACACACTAACTGTTAATTTGCTCACACACATTACATCAGATCAAAGGGGTTTTAATTGAGCAGAACTATTAATCTAAAGTAATTTCTTAAATTGATTAAGTTTCCACTGCAAATCTATTCAACCCCCCCTTCTAGATTTAACATAACCGAATACCCGATCCTAACAATTGGTATCAGAGCGGGTTTTCTGTTTATCGATTGTGTTTTGGGAGATCTGTCTTTGTGTGCTTAACCGCTCTGAGTCCTAACAATATCTTGTTTTGTTGAGCGGGTTTAAATCTGATTCTGATCTGACTTGATTTGATTGAACTGATTGATTGCCTTTTGATCTCACTCAATATTTTGTTGATTGGTCTAATCATCTGAAACATATTCAGAAATATGGCTAAGTTCTCAAGCATCATAAATAGACCTATGATAATTGAGTTTGATGACAAGGTTCATAAAATGCAGGTCTCCTCTATGAAAACATGCAAGTCTAGAAAGGGAACGAAGAAAATTGCTACATGGCTCATGGCAGCTCAAGAGGCTCTTCCCGTTCAGACGACTCTAAAGGATCACATATGTCAGAGAAGTCAAGAAACTCCCAAGAGTCAGGTAAATCCAATTCAGACCTAATTGATGCATCAATATCTAATTCTAATTCAGAGGATGATATTTCCTATGATGAATTAATAGAATGCTACGAGCACTTGTCCAATCAATTTAAGAAGGTAAAAGCTCAAAACAAGAAGCTAAAAGAAAAATTGGAGAAGAATGAAATGATAATTGATAATGCTCAAGCATTCTATGAAGAAAATGAAAAATTGAAAATGGAAAATGAAAAATTGGAAAATGAAGTCAAAAACTATGAAATCAAGTTTTCTAAGTTGAAAGAAGATCATGATCATGTGGAATCTGAAAATTCTAATTTGAAAAATGAAAATAAAAAATTGATTGATCATAATGAGAATCTCAAATTTTATAATGATCAATTGAACAAACAAATCTCCAACATGGCTCATGATCACCAAATAAAAGAAAATTGCAATCAACTGTTTGAGGAGAATAATCATCTGAAAAAGAAGATTGAATGCTTGTATCATGACAGACCATTAAATGATGAATGGAACAATTCTAAGAAGAAAATTGTTGACTTGAAAAATCAAATTGTTCAAAGTGAAATTGAAAAGAACAAAATGAGAAATGGTCTGAATGTCATGACAAACCAACTTCAAACTTCTGAAAAAGAAGTTGTTGCATTGAAAGCTGAAAAAAGGAAGAACCATGTTTCAATTGAAAACCAGAAAAAGAAAATGGAAAAGAAAACAAGAGTCCACAAGGTCTCCACACCTCCTCCAGCAACCCAGAATGTTTCAAGGAAATCTCCAACTCCACATCATGCCAAGAGATACCAAAGGGTACCACCTCCTTCTTCTCAACCCAAGGGTGATCAAAGGTACTCTAAAGGATCTCAGAGATTCCAGCAAATGCAATCACACTATGGTAAGCTCTAGGTAAATGCTCAACCCATTTGCTTTAAATGCAATAGGCCTGGTCATCTTGCTAAATTCTACTGGAATAAAAATCAACACTCTCATAAAAATGTCAAGTTTGTCTAATGCTTTACATGTCATGAACATGGACATTTGTCTAAGAACTGTTGGCATAAGAATCATGATTTTGTGCATGTTCCCAAGCTCCATGCTCATAACTTCATTAATGAAAGAAATACAGCTATTCAAAAAATAAAATCACTTTGGATTCAAAAATCATTGTTGAATTCTAACATTGACGTCATTGTAGGACCCAAGCAAGTATGGGTCCCAAAATCAGCTTAATGAACAAGCTGAGATGTCTTGCAGCCAAAAATTAGGAATGGATTCATGACATTGGCTGTGCAAGGCAAGAAATGATGGAGAACAAAGGTAAATTTTTTTTGAGACTATGATTAAAGACTGTTCAGGTTAAATCTCTTTAACACTTCAGTTTTGAACTGCAAGAATTGAAATGGACTTTTAAGTCCATCTGAGCAATGAAAAATGTGTTTTTGATGCTATCCCCAAATGACAATACTTCTTAGCAATTGGAGTCATGTTAAATTTGAGGAAAAATGGATCTTTTATACAGTGACTATTTGGTATATCAAATGGTGAAATGTGGAAGGACAAGTCCGGCTTGTCTGGAAACTATCATTATGCGTGAGAAATATTCTCCGCTAAGTATCAATAGTCTTATACTCCATAAAGACCCAAAAAAAAATAATTCAATTGATCATGTTCATACCTTCTTTGTGCAAATTGCTTGACAAGAACGTGTTTGAATTGCTTGAATGCTCATCTCAATACAATGCAAACATTATGGGGGAGTAAGTCAAAAAGAGTTTTTGAGTGAGTTGTTTGAGGGACATTCTTTCACATCAATCTTGCCACATGTATCTCTTTAAAAGAATGAATGTTGGTGCTTTTATGCTTATGGATGTTCTTTTGTGTGCAAATGCTTGGTATGTTTATATATCTCATTGATTGATTTGCTTGAATGATGAGTCATCACATGCACACACGATGGGGGAGCAAAAATCAGGATTGGTGAGTGAATTAATGAGGGAAAATCTCTAATCTCAGCCTTAAATCTGATTTGTCAAAGTCCCTGTCGACAGCCCCCAACAGCCTGTCGACAGATAAGCCTTCACAGAACCCAAAAATTACACCATGTGTGCATCTGTCGACAGCCACTTCTTCTGCTGTCGACAGCCAGGCACAGTTTCGAACTTCAAATTTTTTGTCTGTCTGTATCTGTCGACAGCCAGCACCATAGCTGTCGACAGACTATACCCTACCTGAACCTAGTGATAGTCTCATAGTGATCGTTGCTAAACACCACGGGCTTCAATCTTAAAAATTAACCGAACTCGAGGGAAAATGCTAAACAATTACTTGGGAGTCGGATCGATCCACAGAGATGATTTGACTGATTTAGATGTCATCTAATGCTTTTGAAAATATAAATTCGAATTTTTTTTATCTTTTAAATAAATAAACAAGACTATGTTACGTAATCCTAGAACCTGCGGAATCTGTTCGTCCAGAAAACTAAGCCTTAGATAAAAACATCATAGCTTTACCTACAGGACTCCAAATTGCACGAAACCAAAAGGAGAATTTAGACCATCAAGTTAAGACCAAGAAGAACCAATTTTGACTCGATTTGGACATCATTTGATACATCATATGACTGATGCATTGAACACTACGCAGATTCGGACCTGTGAAGATAGACTAACACAAACTACTCATTAACCTAATCAAATGAAAACGAAATTGAACCAAACCACTTCTGGATGAAAGTAGACTTGAGAAGGATGAGATTAGAAGAAAGAAACGAATTTTTTCATTAAATTTTAAACATGATACACTGACTGCAACTTGGTACAGTTCTGTGTACAAAAACAGATAAACTGAAACTAAGAAGAGACTAAGGAGAACTTCTCGTAGGAGTAGCGAGAGATGGTGCCACGTTGTCCTCGTGGTCCCTGGAAAGTGATGACGGCCCAGCAATGGTGGCGACTGTAGATGCTTCTTGAGGAGGGCGTGAGGCTCCCGTATCCGTGGTCGGTGCAGCAGGTTACAGCAGATCGCAGCAGATGCAACACCCAGCAAGAGGAAGATGATGAAGACCGGGAGAGGCAGATGGGTGCAAGGGTTAGAGAGGAGAAAAGAGATGGTGCTGGTGGAGGTTAGGAACTAGTCTAGGCAGAGAGAGAGAGAGAGAGAGATGTTGAGAGGAAGAAGAAGATGTGCTAGAGATGGAGGGAGGGGGGGCGCTGCCTAGGAGGAGGAAGAGGAGAGGTGTGTGCGCAAGTGAGAGAGGGGGGAGAGATGTGTTCGGCCAAGAGAGAGGGGCCAAGAGATATGATCTCATCCCCTAGAGAAAAAATAGGGAGAGAGAGAGAGATGATGGCATGTGATTGAGAGATTTTAGGATGATAGAGAGATTTTAGGAATGATAGAGAGAGATTTTGGGATCTCTCTTTATTCTATCTTAAATTTGAATTTTCTCTCTCTATTTTTGGATCCAAGATGGGGGGCGGCTGGGAGAGAGAGGAAGGAGAGGTGGGGGCGCCCTAAGGTTTCCCTCTTATGATAGGGAATGTCCAAAATACCCCTTTGTTCAAAGTTCTTAACAAAAAAAATATTCTGTTAAAGCTGAGATTTGAACACTGGACCTCCTGGTACAAATGACATGACTTGTCCAACTGGGGTACGAGGCTCTCTTTGTCCTGCATACACAAAGAATAAGTTTTCAGTATCAATATGCAATGATATGCTCCTCTATGAAGTGTTTATGCACTAACATACAATGATCTAACAAATGTGATCATATTGAATTACTTCATGTTGTTTTAAGAAAATTGTGAGTGTAATGATGAAATTTTCCTATAAAAATATGCAAAAGTGCACAATTATCACACCCCCCAACTTACTCATTGCTAGTCCCTTAGCAATGTAGACAACTGAATAAATAGAACTAACAAGAGTTCACTTATCACATTTCATGGCAAGAAAGTAAAGGTGAAAATGATTAAAACCATAAGCATTTCGAGTTCCTGTGATGAGTATCAAAGGTGAGTATGTCAGCTTATGCCACTAGTCAGTTCCTCAAGATACACTCAAAATTTCACATCCCTTTGTGAAAGTTGTGCTTTTTAATCAATTAGACATCAATGAAGGGATACATGAGATTTTTACCTACCACTCATGAATGATATCAACTCTACACTCCTTAAATCCAATCCTCGAATTATAGGTAGCTTTCACTCTACCTTAAATTTTTTTTTTTTTTTTGTGCATGCATTTTGCAAAGTTAGATACCCTTTCAACATTTGATGCGAACTTCCACATTTTGTGAGATGCTGAAGTCCAATCATTAAGTTGAGGGTATTTTTTGGCACTAATTTGTAGGCAGGTAGCTTTTTCCCCACGATTAGTCTTCAATAGGAGTGTAGAATATCTATCATCACTTAAGTTTGAGGTAAAACTCTCATCATCCATATGAATGATACCTATTGATCATTTAATGTGCTAATGTGTATAAGTTCAATGAAATTTCAAATGTATTTTGAGAAAAATGCTAAGAACATAACCACTAACTCACTCCTTTAACTCATCACTATCACAAGCATATACTTTGAGTAAAATCATTCCAAAAGGAGAACTTCTTTTCTTGCATGAAATATAATACATGAAGCACATTGTTAGGGGTGTTTTGACGGATTTTGAAATTGTAAAAATTTTATATTTTCCTTCCCCCCAACTCAAGTTACATTGTCCTCAATGACGAAGAAGATATACGATAAAATGTAGCCAACAGAAGTCAAGGAAGGAGGGATACAACCTGACATTCATATGAGGGCGAGTTGCTCAGTGGATACTTCCAAGGATAATGGAGCTTCATACACCTAAGACGCAAAAGAAAAATTAATAGAAATCAATTTTCCTAAAAATATTGGGTTGCCTCCCAATAAGCGCTAAGTTTAATGTCTTCAGCCAGACACATTGAAGCTTAATGTGGATCCTTCAATCTTATCTTGTCAATGATTCCTTCTTCTGAAACTCCTTCAATGTAAGGTTTAAGACGCTGGCCATTCACTTTAAAAATGTTTCCAGTTTTAGTGTCTAGGACATCAACTGCACCGTGGGGAGACACTTTTTGCACAATGAAAGGGCCCTCCCATTTGGATTTAAGTTTCCCTGGAAATAGCTTCAATTTTGAATTGAATAGCCAAACTTTTTGATTGGGTTCAAATGTTTTCCTAAAGATGTGTTTATCATGAAAGGCTTTCATTTTTTCCTTGTATATTCTAGCATTCTCATAAGAGTCATTCCTCAGCTCATCCAATTCATTCAATTGTAAAGCCCGATATTCTCCAGCTTGGGCCAAATCCAAATTAAGTTGTTTCACAGCCCAATATGCTTTGTGCTCCAACTCCACCGGGAGGTGACATGCTTTCCCATAGATCAACCTAAATGGTGACATCCCAATGGGGGTCTTGTAGGCTGTCCTATAGGCCCATAGAGCATCATCCAATCTCTCAAACCAATCCTTTCTATCAGGCCTCAGTCTTTTGCATAATGTTCTTGATCTCTCTGTTAGAAACCTCCACTTGACCATTGGTTTGGGGGTGGTAAGGTGTGGCAACCTTATGGGTGACCCCATATCTTCTGAGTAAAGCTCTAAATTGGAAGTTGGTGAAGTGACTACCCCCATCACTAATTATAGTCCTAGGGGCTCCAAATCTACAAAAGATATTCTTTTTGACAAAATTCATCACCACCTTGTGATCATTGGTCCTAGTTGCCACTGCCTCAATCCATTTAGAAACATAGTCAACTGCCACAAGAATGTACTCATGGCCATGTGATGGTGGAAAGGGTCCCATGAAATCAACTCCCCATACATCAAATATTTCAACTACAAGGATGGGGTTTAGAGGCATCATGTCTCTCCTTGAAATGTTGCCCATGGCTTGGCATTTGGACATGATTTACTGAATGTGTGGGCATCCCTGAAGAGAGTGGGCCAATAAAACCCACTTTGTAACACCTTGGTGGCAGTTTTCTTCCCAGAAAAATGTCCCCCACATGCAAGAGTATGGCAAAAATTAAGAATACTTTGGTGTTCATATTCAGGGACACATCTCCTAATGACATTGTCAGCACAAATTCGGAACAATTCTGGATCCTCCCAAAGGTAATATTTTATCTGGGAATAGAATCTATCTTTCTCTTGTTTTGACCATCCATCAGGAATTAATTCAACTGCCAGATAATTAACAATGTGTGCATACCAAGGAGGCTTTATTTGTGAAATGGCTAGGAGTTGTTCATCAGGGAAGGATGCTTGAATGGGCTCACTTTCTTGCACTAAGATCCTTGATAGATGGTCTGCTACAACATTCTCGGAGCCCTTCTTGTCCCGAATCTCAATATCAAATTCTTGTAAGAGCAAGATCCACCTAATCAAGCGAGGCTTGGCATCTTTTTTTGCTAGAAGGTATTTTAAAGCTGAATGGTCAGAGAAGATGACAACTTTAGATCCAAGCAAGTATGATCTGAATTTCTCTAAGGCAAAGACTACAGCCAATAGTTCCTTTTCAGTTGTGGTATAATTCTTTTGAGCTTCAGTCAAAGTTTTGCTTGCATAGTAAATCACAACTGGGCATTTATTCACTCTTTGTCCCAACACTGCCCCCATAGCGTAGTCAGAAGCATCACACATGATCTCAAAAGATAGTGTCCAATCTGGGGGTTGAAGGATTGGAGATTTAGTCACAGCGTCCTTTAGAAAATCATAGGCCTGAAGACAAGAGTCATCAAAGTTGAAAGGAATGTCCTTGGACAATAAATTACACAAAGGTTGGGAGATCTTGGAAAAATCCTTAATGAATCTGCGGTAGAAACCTACATGGCCCAAGAAGGATCGAATTTGTTTGACTGATGTTGGAGGTGGTAGATTAATAATCAGCTCAATTTTTGCTTTGTCCACTTCAATTCCTCTCTCCGAAACAATGTGTCCCAAAACAATACCCTCTTTCACCATGAAATGGCTCTTTTCCCAACTTAACACAAGGTTAGTCTCCATGCACCTTTCAAGGACTCTCTCTAAATTTTTCAAACAAATTTCAAATGAGTCCCCAAAGACAGAGAAATCATCCATGAAAATTTCCAAAAAATCTCCTACCATGTCAGAAAATATGGCCATCATGCACCTTTGAAAAGTGGCTGGTGCATTACATAATCCAAATGGCATTCTTCTGAAGGCAAAGGTTCCATAAGGACATGTGAAAGTGGTCTTTTCTTGATCTTCAGGGTAAATGGCCACTTGGTTATATCCAGAGTATCCATCCAGGAAGCAGAAGTACCTTTGTCCAGCCAGTCTCTCCAATATTTGGTCAATGAAAGGTAAAGGGAAATGATCTTTCTTGGTGACTGCATTCAATTTCCTATAGTCAATACACACCCTCCAATTCGTGGTTAATCGAGTGGGCAACAACTCACCTTGATCATTTTGAACTACAGTGAGTCCAGACTTCTTGGGAACAACTTGTGTAGGGCTCACCCAATTGCTGTCAGAGATAGGATAAGTAATTCCAGCTTCTAACCACTTTACCACTTCTTTCTTCACCACTTCTCTCATGCTGGGATTTAGTCTTCTTTGCATCTCCCTAACAGGTTTGACATTCTCCTCAATATAAATGTGATGCATGCAAATTGAGGGACTGATGCCTTTGAGGTCAGCCACACTCCACCCAATAGCAGCTTTATAGGCCTTAAGAACTTCCAGAAGTTGGGCCTCTTGTGTGGGAGATAGGTTGGTGGCTATGATTACGGGCAAGGTTTCATTGGGCCCCAAAAATGCATACTTCAAAGAAGTAGGCAAAGGCTTTAAGTCAAGTTGAGGAGGGGTCTGGATGGAAGGGAGTGCAGTCTCAGAGCTGAGTTCTGGTAAAGCTTCAAACCTACTGGGCCATAATGGATTAGCTTGAGAGTCAATCATGTGAACATTTACAATGGATTCATTGCCATCAAGCTGAATTGAATCAGAAGGTTCAACTAAGGTTAGGGGGACACTGATTTCAGGTGGATCTTCCACAACATCAATTGTATAACAATCTTCTTCTCCCCTCATGTATTTTGAAGCCTTGAAAACATTAAGGGTAATCTTCTGATCTCCAAAAGAGATGTCCATAAGTCCAGACTTGCAATTGATATTGGCATTGGCTGTGGCCAGAAATGGTCGGCCCAATATGATTGGGCTTTGGGCCAAGTTTTGTGTAGGTTCCATGTCAAGGATTAAAAAGTCAACAGGAAAGTAACAAGTGTCTATCTTGACAAGGACATCCTCCACCAATCCCTTAGGTGTTCTAACAGATCGATCAGCTAATTGGAGGATCACTGAGGTTGATTTAAGTTCCCCTATCCCAAACTTTTCATAAACTGATGTTGGCAACAGATTCACACTAGCCCCCAGATCTAATAAGGCCTTTTCAAACGTGATTCCCCCAATGACACAAGATATGAGTGGGGCACCAGGATCTTTCATTTTCTGAGGAAGTTGGTTCAATAAGACAGCACTCACATCTTCCGATAGTAAAATCCTTTTGGTGTGCATCCGAGGTTCCCTCTTCTGGGTACACATATCCTTTAGAAATTTGGCATATGTAGGGACATGATGAATTGCATCTAGAAGAGGTATGTTGATATGGACTTGCTTGAACAACTTTATTAGCTCCTCATTTTGGGCTTGGATTTGTTGTTTCTTCCTTTCTTCTCCAGCTTCTAAGGCGGTGGGGAAAGGGATATTGGGCTTGTAAGGCTCAGGCAATTCATCTACTTTTCCCTTACCTTTATCTTTCTTGATTTCCTCACATTCCACATGCAAGGGTTCATTTAAAATTTCTTCTATGGCATCATGGGCTTGGCTTGGTGAGGCTTGATTGGATTGTGAGGCCTTATAAGGATCTTCAAGAATCTTTCCACTTCTTAAGGCTGAGATTGCCTTAGCATTTTCCACTTGTGGGCCTTTGGGTGCAACTGGGCCTAGTTGGTGTTGTGGTATTGGAAGAAGAGGTTGTTGAAAGCCCGGAGGGTAGTTTCGTGGGTTTGCAATCGGTTGACTAGGTAATGGACCTACCTCCCTCCTCATAGTGGTGTCGGCCATTTGGCCAACTTGGGCCTCCAATTTTGCAATGGATTGCTGTTGTGTTATGAGGAGTTGTTGCTGGTTGATGAGGAGTTGTTGCAACAAGTTGAATTTTTCATCATTTTGATTGGATGGATGAGGAGGTGAAAGTTGATATGAGGGCTGAGGATGGATGGGTTGAGCATTGTTGGGCTGAAAATGAGGGAATTGGGTCTGGGTAGGTTGACCCTTATTGAAGGCTTGGTTTTGAAAATGATTTTGTTGTTGGGCCCTACCTTGAAAGTTTTGAGTTGGTGGATTTAGAGCTTGGGTCTGTTGGGGTTTCCATGAGAAATTGGGATGATTTCTCCAGCCCGGGTTGTAGGTGTTGGAATATGGATCATAATTGGGCCTAGAATATCCTTGGGCTGCTTGGACTTGCTCTTGGATGAAGGGTGGAAGTTGGGCTGTAGTAGGACACTCACTGACATGGTGAGTTGGGCTTGCACAAAGACTACATACCTCTTGAAGAGATGGAGAAGGGTCCAGGTAGGGTCTTGATGGTGAATGAGTGGTAGGTGCTTGGTTGTTCAGAGCTAGAACTTGGTCTAACTTCTGAGCCATAAGATCCATTTTGCTCATTTGTTGGGCCAAGAGGTCCACCTTATCCAATTTGTGGGCTATTGCATTCATATCCATCCTGGGGTCAAGTTCACCCCGATTTCTAACTTCATATAACCCAGCTCGTTTTGATGGTCCTGCTGATCTCTCATAGGATGAAAGTGAGGAATGATTTATTGAATTTTCACTTAGCATTTCAAACAAATTATAAGCTTCGTCCTCACTTTTACTCATGAATGCTCCTCCACAAGATGCATCTACCATCTGTCTATATTGTTCCTCCAATCCCTCGTAAAATGCTTGCACAATTTGCCACTTAGACAATCCGTGATGTGGGCATTTCCTAAGGAGCTCTTTTAATCTCTCCCAAGACTCATGGATCTGTTCCCCAGGTAATTGTGAAAACCCAGTTATGGCCCGCCTCATTGTGTTGGTTCTCCCTATAGGATAGAATTTCTTCAAAAATTCTTGTTGCATCTCTGCCCAAGTCCTAATGGGCTTCCCGATTGTGCCAAGCCAATATTTGGCTTTGTCCTTAAGAGAGAAAGGGAATAGGGTTAGGCGGAGGGCATCTTGAGTGAAATCTTGGATTTTCACAGTTGAACAAATTTCAAAGAACTCATCCAAATGTTTATATGGATCTTCATTCGTATTCCCATAGAAAGAAGGGAGCATTTGAATGGTGCTGGGCTTGATTTCATAATGGGCTGCAGGGATGTTGGGTAGTTGGATGCATGTAGAAGGCTTGTATCCCGAAGGAATAAAATACTCCTTCATCTGCTTGGGCTGCTCATCATGATTTTCAGCCATGGGTTGTTGTTGGGCCTGGTTGTAGGCTTGATTATGGAGCACTCTCTCAATCTCAGGAATTGGCTCAATCAAGTCAGGCAATAGGGCTCTCCTACCACGCATGAGCTAAGTAGTTCCCTCTTTTTTTTATTTTATAAATTTATATTTTTTTATTTTGAATTTTATTTTTTTTTAATTTTCAACACAAGTTGTCAACAAGATTAGCCTATGAAACTTAAAGCTATCCTAGACCTAAAAGTTGGCTTTCTCACAAAGTGCCCTAAGCCCAACTTAGATCCACTTACAGATATGTCCACTGGCCAGGTAAGAGGTGGGGTTGTGGGAGGCTCCCCCTGCTCTCGCAGGGACCTAATTAAAGAACCACAAAGCCCACTTAGGCATTTGCCTATTAACCTCTAGCCTTAGACACCAGTTTCTAGAATCTGTTAATGGGCCTAAATGAGCCTAAGCCACAGTGTGAACCCTAGGGCCAATGTCTACTTGTTTTTATTGGGCTTGGGTTATGTGAGTGCAAGAGGGTTGTTTTTGGGCAAAGGAAGGGTGATGAAATCCCCACCTTATCTTGTTAATGGGCTTGCCCTTAAGATGTTTTTCAGATGAAGTGCACAACCAATGTACAAACAAGTAATTCTTTTTGCCAAAATAAAATATGCATGATCATGATCTTGGCAAAATTAGAAAAACGTACCTCATTCCCCGCGCTCTTCAACAAAATAAAGTGACTCAAAATAAAAATGAAAAACTAATTATATGATGCATGACCTAAACATGAGAGTGTGGTTTCTAATCTTGGAATGAATTTTTTTTTTGTTTTATATATATATACATAGTTTGCAGTTTTCTGATTTTTTTTTATTTTCTTTTAATTAATGAACCTAACTAGCCACAAATTCAAAAAAACAATTCCTAAATATGAATCCTTAATTTGAAACGCAAAGGAAGGAAGGGGCACTTACCTCTGGAGCAAACTTTCCTATTTTGTTATGAGGATTTCGAAATTTACCATTTTTTTTCTCCAGGATTCAGATTTTCAGTATTTTCTGCACCCTTTTCTTGTTAGAATTTTCTTTTGGTTTATTCCTATAAAAAAAATCACAAAAAATGTTAGAACTCATCTACACAAAGAGAGCAATAGAATGTCATAAAAATTAGCCAAAAACATCCCCGGCAACGGCGCCAAAAATTGATAGTCTCATAGTGATCGTTGCTAAACACCACGGGCTTCAATCTTAAAATTAACCGAACTCGAGGGAAAATGCTAAACAATTACTTGGGAGTCCGGATCGATCCACAGAGATGATTTGACTGATTTAGATGTCATCTAATGCTTTTGAAAATATAAATTCGAAATTTTTTTGATCTTTTAAATAAATAAACAAGACTATGTTACGTAATCCTAGAACCTGCGGAATCTGTTCGTCCAGAAAACTAAGCCTTAGATAAAAACATCATAGCTTTACCTACAGGACTCCAAATTGCACGAAACCAAAAGGAGAATTTAGACCATCAAGTTAAGACCAAGAAGAACCAATTTTGACTCGATTTGGACATCATTTGATACATCATATGACTGATGCATTGAACACTACGCAGATTCGGACCTGTGAAGATAGACTAACACAAACTACTCATTAACCTAATCAAATGAAAACGAAATTGAACCAAACCACTTCTGGATGAAAGTAGACTTGAGAAGGATGAGATTAGAAGAAAGAAACGAATTTTTTCATTAAATTTTAAACATGATACACTGACTGCAACTTGGTACAGTTCTGTGTACAAAAACAGATAAACTGAAACTAAGAAGAGACTAAGGAGAACTTCTCGTAGGAGTAGCGAGAGATGGTGCCACGTTGTCCTCGTGGTCCCTGGAAAGTGATGACGGCCCAGAAATGGTGGCGACTGTAGATGCTTCTTGAGGAGGGCGTGAGGCTCCCGTATCCGTGGTCGGTGCAGCAGGTTACAGCAGATCGCAGCAGATGCAACACCCAGCAAGAGGAAGATGATGAAGACCGGGAGAGGCAGATGGGTGCAAGGGTTAGAGAGGAGAAAAGAGATGGTGCTGGTGGAGGTTAGGAACTAGTCTAGGAGAGAGAGAGAGAGAGAGAGAGAGAGAGAGAGAGATGTTGAGAGGAAGAAGAAGATGTGCTAGAGATGGAGGGAGGGGGGGCGCTGCCTAGGAGGAGGAAGAGGAGAGGTGTGTGCGCAAGTGAGAGAGGGGGGGAGAGATGTGTTCGGCCAAGAGAGAGGGGCCAAGAGATATGATCTCATCCCCTAGAGAAAAAATAGGGAGAGAGAGAGAGATGATGGCATGTGATTGAGAGATTTTAGGGATGATAGAGAGATTTTAGGAATGATAGAGAGAGATTTTGGGATCTCTCTTTATTCTATCTTAAATTTGAATTTTCTCTCTCTATTTTTGGATCCAAGATGGGGGGGGCGGCCGGGAGAGAGAGGAAGGAGAGGTGGGGGCGCCCTAAGGTTTCCCTCTTATGATAGGGAATGTCCAAAATACCCCTTTGTTCAAAGTTCTTAACAAAAAAAATATTCTGTTAAAGCTGAGATTTGAACACTACCTCCTGGTACAAATGACATGACTTGTCCAACTGGGGTACGAGGCTCTCTTTGTCCTGCATACACAAAGAATAAGTTTTCAGTATCAATATGCAATGATATGCTCCTCTATGAAGTGTTTATGCACTAACATACAATGATCTAACAAATGTGATCATATTGAATTACTTCATGTTGTTTTAAGAAAATTGTGAGTGTAATGATGAAATTTTCCTATAAAAATATGCAAAAGTGCACAATTATCACCTAGTCCTTCACAACTGTCTGTATCTGTCGACAGGTTTAAATTTGTTGTCAACAGATACCCATTTCACATCAAATTCTTCATCTTTCTCAACATCTTCATGAGTATGATCACAATCTTTGTACAAGGGGAGAATAGGGACTTACTATTCATTGCAACCTTTCATATTCACATAGTATCAAAGACATTGAATTAATCACAATAATTTTGATATAATATTTTGTGCTTGAGTCTAGGTTGTGTCATCTAGAAAACATTGATCAAATCTAATGATTTTAACCTAACTCACTTGAATAACTCCCTTGTGGATTATCATGTTCTAAAATGGTTTGATAAGTAAGAAGGTTTTGAACTTAATGTTTTACATTAACCATTGACCTTAAATAATAATTGACCTTGATTGTTAAAAATATTAAAAAAAGGAGAAAAGCTACCTATTTCAAACACTCAAAAGTTCATAAAAAATGTAGCAACCTGGATTTTTCAAAAAAAAATATAATAAAAAATAATAATAAAAACAATCAGAAAATCAAAGAAAAGAGAATGAAATAAAACCCATCAAATGAAAATAAATAATGGGTTTTATTAAATGGACCCATTAGAAATTAGTGGGCAAAAATAGAGGTTTTAAAAAGGGGAATAATAGAGAAATACCCAAAATTCGTAACTAAAATATTACTAAAATAGAAAGAGATATTTAATACATTAAATAGCTAGTTTGAATTAGGATCGGATTCCTAAACCTACCCTAATGGGTTGGCCACGAAATCCTCTCTCTCTCCCAACCTAAATAGGAGATCTCTTGCTTAAAAAGGGGAGAGGAAAATAGGAAATTCGAATTTAATAGGAATTAGACTTAAACTAGGAAAGAGAATACAGAGAAGCTTAAATACTTCTCTTAAACCCTCATGGCCGGCCCTAGCTCGTGCCAAGAGGTTCCTGGACCAGGAGGAGAGGCCAAGAGGAGGAGAATTCATGGAGAGGAAGGATCTCTCAAGTTCTTCCCCGAGTTCTTCAAGTCTTAACCCTAGAAGAGGAAAATGATCAAAGGTAGGCATTCTCACAAGCATAAACCATGAAATTTTTTCTGTAGGATGTCTCCTCTATCAAAAACAAAAGCCCTTTGGTTTCATAATTTTCCATCGAGCATATCTTTCATTCTTGATTTTTCATGTTCTGCAACTGACATGACCATGAACCCTCTTCTTAACTCTTGATCTCCTTGTATACTCAACCCCATGACACGAGATTCTTACTGTAGGAACTGATGCATGTTAGGCATCTTTTGCCCCTAAAAGCCCTAAATTTGATTCATCCTATCTTGCAAATTTAATCGTTGATCTCAACTATGTACTGTTTCATGTTCATCATGAATACCTGTGTTTAAGACATGTCTAAACCCTGATTGTTTTCCAATTCCTATTTATTGTAAGTACCCATGCATGTCTAGATCATTTTGCAACTAGTTTCACGATTTTTTGTTGACTATACAATTAGTTGTGATTTTCTGAACCACCCTGTGTCAAATAGGGTAAGTTCTGGCCCGTAATCCAATGTACGTCCTTTCCCTGTCGGACCCGGGCGCAGACCCTGTGAACGCGATGGCCCGATAGGCCGCGTTCACAAGGGTTGTCGCGACAGCGCCCTCTGTCGCAATCTGATCGTGACAGGGCCTATCGTCGCGATCTGCTGCCCAACCTGATTAAGCCTGTCGCGACCCGTACAAGCACCCGTCGCGATCTCAGTTACCCCGACGCTACCCTCATCAGGGTACGCTGTGATCTGGGTTTTTGCAAGAAACCCCCTGTCTCAGCAATGCTTGATTATCTACAGTGTTTGTACTCTTGTTTAACAGTCATACATACAGAAAATAACTCTTGTTATAAATTAAACATTTATGTATGATTAAAATACATGCACATGATCTTTTCTATCTACAATTTCATGACACTTACACACACTTTGAACCATCCAATTATGGCATAATTTGGCATGAAACTATTTCATAATACATCTGGTAATTTATGTAATTAAATTACCCTATACTTGTCTATCGTTTCTTGCGATGTTTTGGGAATACCAATATCGATGCTCCATTGTTCTAGAACTCCTCTAGAACGTCAAGCACTTGTTTCTATATACACTCTCTCTTGACTTGGATGAACTCTCCGTCGGATACTTCTTCTACCAGACTAGTAAGTCTTTGTTCAAGGTCTTGTAAGTCTCCTCTGCCCATGGATTCCCACATGGTCGACGAGCCGGTTGTACCCTAACACCTATTACACCCTTTAGGGATCTATATGATCCAAACGGCTATTAGAAGTTCACTCTTGTCTTGAATCACGCCGGACCTCTGGACCTGTGCTTAACATGGCCAGTGGTAAGGTCGTGAGTTCCGTCTGACTGCCAACACCATGTGCGCGTGTTGTGCAACGGTTACTATCGCTCGTTACTCGACATTTCATTTGCAAGGTCCACTAACTCTCATCTATACTCTACTCGCTCATCTATTCACGTTCACTCTGCTATCTCGTCTATTCATCTAGTGCTCTCATCTACTTCTTGGTACTCTATATTTTGGCCATTGACTGATTGTCTAAAGATAAACAATATAACTAATGCCTGGCAATATAAAAAGGGCCCGATCTGGTCCTGGGATGTGCGCCCGAAAGTGCTAGTGCCCATGGGAGTTAAATGATCGGAGTGTTTGGCATTACACTCAAGTGCTATCTATCGTGACTATCTAAATGACAATCGAAAGTGCTATGTTCTCTCGTTGTCCATTGACAACCAAGTGCTATCTATCGTGACTATCTAAATGACAATCGAAAGTGCTATGTTCTCTCGTTGTCCATTGACAACCAAGTGCTATCTATCTTGACTATCTAAATGACAATCAAAAGTGCTATATTCTCTCGTTGTCCATTGACAACAAAGTGCTATGCTATACTCGTTGTGCTATGCTATACTCGTCGTGCTATTTGTACCATGGCCATCATGCTATACTTGGCATTGTGCTATCTTGCTATTATTGTGCTATTCCCGACACGTGTGCTATTCTTGGAAAGTCTATATTTGGAAAGTCTTGCTATTTCTTTCACGTACTGTCCTGCTATATATTTTTACTTGACTCTCTCTCCCGTTCTATCATTAGTTACTCTGCCTTTAAATGCATTAATTACTTAAAGCCTGCTTGAGCCCGAGATTTAAGTCCTACTGGGCGATGTTCGCTCACCCTGCGTTATTTGTCGTTGTGTTCTCAAGTGAGACCGAGGATGAACCATACACTCAAGAGGACGGGAACGACCTGGAGTGATGTCATGAGTACCCTAGTGTCCTATTGCTATGTTTAGCGTTGTAATAGTTAGGTTTGAAGTTTAGTCTTTTGCTTTATTCCATTGTAATCGGGCCCCATAGATTGGCTCTGATATTAGTGGTTGTAACTAGACATCGGAAAGTTATTAATGAAATGAATTCACTTTAATATTATTCACTGTGCAATGGATTGATGTCTAGTACTCGCTCTATACCCTTTACTTGCAACTGCCTCGCGTTCCGATATTCGCGTCGGGGCGTGACAAAAAATATTTGAAATGGGACAAAGGCGCAATGATGAGTATCACTGAGTAACCGGGGACATGGGCATCACAAATGTCTATCTTCGCGTCAAAAAGTCTTTCATTATCTCTGCACAATAGTATGATGGTCACTTACACTGAGTAACTGGGGGTACGGGCATCCCAAATGTCTACCTTCACGTCAAAAGGTGAAAGTGATCCTAATTACTACTTTTCCCACATTAACTTGACACAAAAAAAAATCAACGCAAGAAATAGAGTGTAGCCTCCATGCTTTTCATCAAAGGCAATGTGTTGTTTATTGTTAATCACTCATGTAGACATTACTTTCAAGTACCATCTGAACATCACCCACAAAGGAACATGTTTTTCTACAATGGTTTTATCCAAAGGGGTTATCTTATGTTCATATATTCTTGAACGGTGTTTTCTAAATGCCATAACTTAAGATTCCCAGAATATTATCTCCTAACCATTGTAGAATTTTTATGTGTTTTAATACTAGTGTTTATGACATTTTGCAATGGATATAAACCGGTTCTCAACCTTAAAATTCCATTTGAACACTCATACCCCACTCAGATCCTTCACAATTCAGTTCGGGGTCAAGTAGTTCTTTGCTTCATTCTTACCCATGTGTGCACTCACTATCTTTTTGGATGTTGCCAAAAGGGGGAGAAACATCAATTGTATCAATTGTAAGTTTTGTCATCATCAAAAAGGGAGAGAATGTTGGGTTCACATGTGGGAGAATGTAACAAGTGCTTAAATGTTTTTGATGATGAGCAATACTAATTGATGTTATGTGAATGGTTCAAACATGATGACAATGACAAAGACATGAATCAAATGATCAAGTGAAAAAATGCTCTTATGATCACTTATGTATTCATTATATCTCACTTAGAATGTCTTTTAATGTAGGTGTGATGTACACAAGACAAGCAACAAAATCCAAGAAACATCAATTGTATCAATTGTGTGAATGTACACAAGACAAGCAACAAAATCCAAGTGCAAAAGAACAAGACAAGCTGCTGGAACAAGTAGCTGTCAACAGATGAATAGTGTGATGTCAACAAATAAATAGTGCACCTGTCGACAGATGAATAGTGACATGTCGACAGATACACACAGAAAATGGTTTCCCGGAAGGCCAGTCTTCTGGATTTTGCAAACCTGTCAGCACCTGTCGACAGCAGAAAGTCGGCTGTCGACAGACGGAGTTTTGGGAAGATCTAATGGCCAGGATATGATCTATATTTGGGTGATCCCTTTAAGAACGACTCTCCATGTTTGGACACCCATATATAAGGATCATATGAGGCTATTTTCGTAGCAAGAAGCCACCATGTCAAAACCCTAAGAAAAACTCAAGAGAAGAGCTTCTTCCTGCTGCCCTGCTTTATCCCTCCGACCAGAGCGAAGAAGATCCATCTTCCAAGCGGAGTTGAAGCCGGTTCGTCCATGGTTCAAGCTTCTCCATCAACTGATCTTCATCCGAACGAAGCTTGGAGTTCTTCAGGACGACCACCACGAAGAGTTCTTCATCAGGATATAATCTACATCTCTGAACTCTTCTACTTCTACACCTTTCATATCTTTGTGTGTGTGGTAGTGGTTCAAGCATTCCTTGTGCTTGATCCACGTGTGGATTGTTGTTCTGATTGCGTGTTTGCATCAGACAACGTGTGTGGTGTGTTGGTCAGATCAAGGCTAGAGGATCTGATCTATTGTGGACTTGATCTAGCATGTGTGTGTGTGGTTGCCGTTGTGCTCATGTGTGTGTGTTATACTCAGTTCTTGAGTAGTATGTCCTCACTGTGTGAGGGGTGGACGTAGGAGTCACGTGGTGTGATCTCTGAACCACTTAAAATCCCTTGTGCACTGTGGTTTGACTTGTGGTTTGCATTGTGTTGCGCTAGATGCATGCCTAGGGATTTCGTCTACACACTAACTGTTAATTTGCTCACACACATTACATCAGATCAAAGGGGTTTTAATTGAGTAGATCTATTAATCTAAAGTAATTTTTTAAATTGATTAAGTTTCCACTGCAAATCTATTCAACCCCCCCCCCCTTCTAGCTTTAACCTAACCGAATACCCGATCCTAACAAAAACTTCATTTTATCACTGAGTAACCGGGTTCATTTCACCTAATAAAGTGTTTTGGCTCGCATCAAAAGGTGACAAACAAATTGTTTCAACTCTGTATAAGGTAATGAAGGTTAAACCACACAGGAATTAGGAGGTCTTGCATTGGGTAAATGTGACATCCTGCACTGAAAGGTGTGATTTGACCAATTTACTCTTGTATTCTCTCTCACAAAATGAAAGAAAAATATAAAAAGCAGAAAAAGAACAACATGTACATTGACCTAGATGAAGTTCATGTTAATTGGGTTTAGAGTTATTATTCTACATTGTGTTAAATGTTTAGCTACTAAACTCATGTGATAAACACTTTTGTCAACTCATATAGGTCACTTTCATCACATTTGCTTCATCTTTTTAAATGCATTCATGTTATTAAAACTTTGACATATGTTGTGATTGAATGTGTCTTTGTTATTAATCTTTGTTGCACAATCCAAAGATACAATAACTTTTCTCTCATATTTTAATATCAAAGATCTTATTGATTCTGATCATTTCTGATCATTCATCTCTCAAATCCACCCCTTGCTTACATGTCAGTCATACTTTGATCTCCATCCATTAATGTTCTTTGGTATCACTTTTTCCTACTTATTTCATTGACACCATCATAGGGGGAGAGTGTTATACCAAAGAGGGTGACTATACTTGTTGTTGATTAAGGGGGAGAGAGAGTCTTTTGTTGTTATCAAAAAAGGGGGAGAATTTGAAGGGAACAATATGATTACAATGGCAAGCTTCTGTAATGATTGCAATTTTTTAAATGAAAACAATCCATACTATCATTGTTGTCCATGATTGCAAATTTCATGATTATTCATCTCAACAAATGTTGTACATAACTATTGTGCTTTCTTGACATTTATATGTTTCTCTTCATCTTTTTGATGTTGTCAAAAAGGGGGAGAAATATGATTGTATATTTTGTCATCATAAAAAGGGGGAGAATGTTGAGTTATGGTTATTTAAATAACCATACTCACTGACTTGACCATTGCTTTAATCTGTTTTTGATGATGACATAATTCTGGTCAATCATGTTAAGCACACAACTTCAAATATATTTGTGTTTTGATGATGACATTTGTGTTTTGATGATGCCATTTTGTACACAATCTGATGTCATATTGTATATATGTGGAAGATTGTTGAGTTGTGTATTTATTTGGATGATGACTAAAAACCTTCATGTTGATGATGTCTACACACTCATACTTTGATTTTAATGATGACTACAAGATTTAGTTGTGAATGATGTCCAAACACTCATACTTTGATTTTGATGATGACATTTTGTACACATTGTACATATTACAATGATGAGTGAACAACATGTTTTTAATACTCAGTATTTCATATTTTGATGATAATGACATGTTTTGATGGTTCACACTTCATATACAGGTTCACATAATTTTGTCAAAGTTGTGTCGACACAAGATGTCAAGTGTGTCGACACACCCTCTACATCTAGAAAGCAGTAAAGAGAAAAGATGCCAGTTGTGTCGACACAGGTCCATTGTATGTCGACACATCCATTGATCTCCAAAAAAAAGTCAGAAGAAAAGAGCCAATTGTGTCAACACATGTTAACTTCCAGAGCCAGTTGTGTCGACACAAGTCAATTGTGTGTCGACACACTTCGACTGAAGCTCAAAAATAGGAATTTTTTGAACACGTGTCAACTTGGGAATCAAAGGATCTAACCTAGATTTTTGTACCCACACACCCCAAGGCACCACATGGACACATGGGGCTATAAATACCCATGATCTTCGTACTCCAAAGGCAAGCCAGCCCATACAATTCTCAGAAAAGCTTTTGGCGGCAAAAGAGAGTTTCTCCAGTGCCTTGCTCAATCTTCAGAAGTTGCAGACCAGCCTTTCAACATAGAGGACGTGGGAATTAAGGCCAAGCTCTGGAGAAAGAAGGGGTGTGTTGGAGATGTTGAAAATCGACTTGAGGCATCACATGCGCAGCGGAAGTAAAACAAAAAATCGATTTCCATCTATGTACTTGATCAGGATATGATGTACGGTGCATGTAAACATACATACAAATAAGGCGTGAGACAATCTCACCTAGGGGAGATCGTATATCCCCTGAAGCGCAGAACTAGTCCTTGTTTGAAGGAGCTCTCGCGAGACTCCCTCTAGCGGTATCCACACAGTGGATGATCGGCGATGACGATGACCCCTCCTACACCGGTGGTGCCACTCCTCCTAGTCGTGCAACGTCACACAGCGGCCAACAACAGCAAATAGAAGCAACAACAAGAGGGCTCGGCCCTCCTAGTTCTCCTCTTGCTTAGGGAGAGCACATGAGGGAGAGACGGAAAGGGGGGGATGAAGAAGGTGGTTTCTCTTCTCAAGCTCTAGCCTATAAACTTCAAAGAGAACCCCTTCTATTTATAGAGAGCCTAAAGGACACCTCATCAGGGACACCTCATCATGTCATGATGACAAGGGACACCTCACAGAGACACCTCACCATGTCATGATGACAAGAGGGACACCTTGCAAAGACACCTTGTCATGTAATCATGACAAGGGACACCTCGCAGGGACACCTCACCATGTCATGATGACAAGAAGGACACCTTGCAAGGACACCTCATCATGTAATCATGACAAGGGACACCTCGCAGGGACACCTCACCATGTCATGATGACAAGAGGGACACCTTGCAAGGACACCTCGTCATGTAATCATGACAAGAGACACCTCGCAGGGACACCTCACCATGTCATGATGACAAGAGGGACACCTTGCATGGACACCTCATCATGTAATCATGACAAGGGACACCTCGCAGGGACACCTCATCATGTCATGATGACAAGGGACACCTTGCAAGGACACCTCGTCATTTAATCATGACAAGGGACACCTCGCAGGGACACCTCATCATGTAATGATGATTAATGATGATGAGGTGTCCTCCTTCCAGAAGGGGTGAGGTGGCATGATCCTAGTATACTCCCTTAATGGATCCTTATCAAAGCTTATTAGGTCTTACCCAATGGGTCCATAATGGGTTAAATAAGGCTTATTAGATAACTTTTATCCAATCCTCTATTCATCGCGTTATCCACCTTTTGTGTGTGACCCTTTAGGCCCAATATCGAGCTGGTCGTGAGTTGTACTCGTTAGAACTCCTTCTGACTTAGTGAATTATTATCTCCATAATAATTCACTCAACTCATCGATTATGAACATACTACGCCACTATGTCATAATTCCCAGACGATACGAGTGATCAAATCCATTGGACCTGTCTGCCCATAGTTACCGTGTACCTGTAGTCCCTCATCCATCTATTATCCCAGAGACCATATATTAGGCATGGTGTTGTCAGGTCTATATGGAATCTGTTAAAGTCAAACTCTTATCGGATTCTCCCGGAGAACTCCTTCTCACTAAATCCAATTGACCCTGGCCAGGGATTTGCCTGAGTAAGACAATATGGGATATTCCTCTCACGATACCGAGAGTGGATGATCCTTTATTGACACATAATTGCCTTCGTAAGGTTGGCTACCATTCCCAATGACTGGCTATACTAGACCTGGAACATCCAGACCTATAAATCCAGTATCAAAGAATGGAGTACTCAAACAAGACATCTTTGGTGTCTCAAGTCTAAGGACCAGTTACACAACTGAGACTACGGAATCGCTAGCTGACAATTAGGTATCATTAACCATATAGCATTCCGAGAACGGATCATTCAGTGAACTCATTCTCCAATAAGCACCTGCACCATATCCCTAGTATCTCCACACAAGCAGCTATGAGACCAGCTGCTTCCATCATATGGACAGGTATATGGCACACCAGTCTTTCCGGTCATCTCAATGTCCTTCTTGAGTAACCTACGACTAGGAATATTTAGGATCTGTGTTTAAAGAGAATCGACCTCATTATCATGATCTCATCATGATCCAATTCCCATTGCATAGACCCATGGACATCACAGTATACAAACGCATGGAATATACAGTGAGAAAATACCATTATAATATTACCAAAAGATATTGTACATAATTACAAGTGCCATCACTCACGTGAATTGGCTTGTAGGGCACCTATAACTAGCAGGAGAAGGAGCATATCTGGAAGAAGTGCAGCAGAAGAAGAAGAAGAAGAAGAAGAAGAAGAAGAAGAAATCGTAATTCAGAAGCTACTGAAGCAGAGCAGTGCTGACCAAAAAGAAGAAGAAGAAGAAGAAGAGAAACAGTAGCAGAATTGAGGAAGAAACAATATGGATCTGTGATCGCGAAGATCAGATCAACAGTCGGAGAGATATTTCTTCCTTTACTCACACCATCTCTTAATTCATTTCATATTTGTGTGTGTGTGTACTGAACTGAGATCAATACGTGGATTCTATGTGGATGTTTGTTTTCTGATCTGTATAAGTGCTCAGTACAGATCATAGTGTGATCTGTGTGGGTTTGTGCACATATCTGAATTGTGTGTGGTGTGTAGATCAGATCAAGGGTAGATGATCTGATCTTCTGTGAACTTGATCTAGCATGTGTGAGCCTGAGTGCTCGTGTGTGTGTGTTGTACTCAGTTCTTTGAGTAGTGTGTACCTCACTGTGTGAGGGGTGGATGTAGGAGTCACTGGATGTGATCTCTGAACCACCTAAAAATCTCTTGTGCACTGTGGTTTGATTTGTGGTTTGTATTGTATTGCGCTAGATGCATGCATAGGGATTTTACCTACACTAATTAATTTGTTCACACACGTTAATCACATATTTGACGCTTACACTGTTTGATAAAGTGTTTCTCACATTTTAATAACACACATTGCATTAGATCATAGGGGTTTTAATTGAGTAGATTCTTTATTTCGAAGTAATTTTTAAATTGCTTAAGTTTCCGCTGCAAATCTATTTTGATGATCAGATCATCCCCATATAATTTCATGAATTATATATATATTTGGTGATTAACAAATCCTAACAATTAGGATCTAACAAGTTTCTATGAAGCTTAGTCACAGGAAATAAACTAGGCAAAATCAAGCAAAGACTTGTAAGTAAATCCTTACTTTGTTGTTCTTAATTTTTCAGAGCATGAAATTTCTCTAAGTACACATCGACTCACTTTGAAGCATAACGATTTCATAAGTCATCGCAAAGAATAACTCTTTCATAAGTTTCATATCGTTTTTGGTTTATATCGATTTCGATCTCAGAACGATTTCGTAAGTGAGCATAACGATTTGCTCTCATAACGATTCGACAAGTGAGTATAACGATTTCAATCTCACAATGATTTTGTAAGTAAGCATAACGATTTGCTCTCATAATGATTCAACAAGTGAGTATAACAATTTCAATCTCACAATGATTTTGTAAGTGAGCATAACAATTTGCTCTCTTAACGATTCGACAAGTCAATATAACGATTTCAATCTCACAACGATTTCGTAAGTGAGCATAATGATTTGCTCATAACGATTTGATTATAGTGTTATAACGATTTGGTTATAACGATTTGCTTATAGTGTTATAACGATTTGGTTATAACGATTTGCTCATAACGATTTGGTTATAACGATTTGCTCATAACGATTTGGTTATAACGATTTGCTCATAACGATTTGGTTATAACGATTTGCTCATAACGATTTGATTATAACGATTTGGTTATAACGATTTGCTCATAACGATTGGTTATGAATGCATAATGATTTATGCATACAACGATTTGTTTACGAATGAGCAACGATTCACATGAACAATGACTCATTCACAACGATTCTATAAGTCATGTTCATATCGACTTCATGAGCTATAACGACTTGATATTTGAATATCTTGACAAGTCAAAGTCATCCAGCGTATTTCTCTGTTATCTATGCATTGAATATAACCGTACATTTCTCTGCACGATGCATGTCCAGATATCTTCTATTCTTATGCTCCTGCATGTAATATATTTTTGGAAAGACAGAATGGAAATTTCTATCTTGATGTATTCTCACTCTAACATTGACTGACAACAAGAGACAGCTTAGCTGTCTACGTTTTAGCATTTAATGTGTGCAGGTCTCTGACAGCACGACTCTATACAACGTTGGATAAAGTAGAAGCTGGAGGATATCAAGAAGGATTTTCTTCTTACGTGCATGGAACGTAAAGAACCGTTGACTACAAAGGAAATCCATGCAGTCTAACGTTCTCGGAACATAGAGACAACAGATACTTCAACGGCTACATTTTCAAAAGAAGATACAAATAGAAGATTGGTGCCTACGTAAAGAAGAATGAATCTTGAGAATTCAAAATCTGCAAGCACCATAGAAGAGCTTAAGTCTCACTCCATCATCTTATTGCAGCTCTTTGCTCTCTGTGTCTAGTGTAGAACCTTGAGAGAGCTTTTGTGAATTGAGAGTTTTCTTCTTTGTAGATTTTTTCCTCTCAGTCTTCGCTTCGGATCAAGCATTGTGCTATTAGCTTGGTCCAGAGGCGCATCATCCCTTGAACACATCTTTTTGTTATTCCCTTCATGTTGAAGGAAGACCTGGGGGTTCCAGGGTGCTGTTCCCTTCGTGTTGAAGGAAGACCTAGAGGATTCTAGGGTGTTGTATTCCTCTTCAGGTTGTGAAGAGAAGACCAACTGCGGCTGGGTGTGTAAGTGTCTGTGAGGGGGACTGTACCCTTGGGTAGTGAATCCTGAGTTGTTGCTCAGGGACTGGACGTAGGACTCCTGTGGAGAGGAGGTCCGAACCAGGATAAAATCTAGTGTAGTGTGAATGCTTGCTTTGTGTTTGTTGTTTATTTTTCACTAACGCTAACAATCAACGAAGTGCTTATTGTGTGAACATTTTTGTGGACAGGTTTAGGTATTCAAATTTTAAAGAATCCCATTCACCCCCCCCCCCCCTTTGTGCTTGCTAGCTGGGCAACAAGTGGTATCAGAGCTAGTCTCTTCGACAAAGAAGAAGATCCAACGATCTGAAGAGAAAAGATCAAATGGCAGCCCAAGGTCACTTCGAAGGTCAGTCAGTAAACAGACCATCGTTGTTCGATGGTGAAGACTACACATATTGGAAAACAAGAATGGAGTTCTTCCTTCAAGGGCTCGACTATCAAATTTGGTCGATTGTAGAAGAAGGAGATCTTCTGGTCACTAATGACAAAGACAAATGGACAGAAGATGACAAGAAGAAAATTTCTCTCAACTGCAAGGCCAAGAGCATATTGTGTTGTTCTCTCAGCAAGAAGGAATTCAACAGAATCTCTGCCTGCAAATCCGCAATGGAGATGTGGGAGAAGCTGAGGATCACTACAAAGGTACAGACAAAGTAAAAGAAACCAGAATAGACATTCTGGTAACTCAATATGAAAGATTTCAGATGCAACCCGGTGAAACAATTACACAAATGTACAATAGGTTCATCGACATCACTAATGGATTGGCTGGTCTTGGTAAGACCTATCAGATGGGAGACATGGTTAGAAAAATTCTCATATCCTTGACTGCCTCGTGGACTCCAAAAGTAACAGCAATAGAAGAGGCTAACGACTTGAAGATAATGTCATTAGAAAAACTCATTGGGTCCCTTATGGCCCTTGAGATTAACATGGAAAGGTTGGGAGAATCATCTAGCAGAAAGAAGCATTCCAACGCACTCAAGGCAGAAGAAGACACATCAGAAGAAGGCTCATATAGCCAAGAAAGCATGAACAGCAGTGAAGATGAAGAAGCAATGCTTTTCAGAAGGTTACAACGCATCTTGGCTAAGAAAAAGAAGTATCAGTCTGGAAGAAGATACTTCAAGAAGGGAAAAGACTTCTAATGGTCAGAAGTCAAAGATGCAAAGAAGACTGAACCGATTTGCTATGAATGCAAGAAGCCCAGACATATCAAGGCAGAATGTCTGAAGCTCTTGAAAACTGAGTTCAGAAAGAAAGACAGTTCCAGAAAACCCAGAAGATTTAAGAAGAAAGCCATGGCAGCAGCATGGGACAACAGTAGTGACTCTGACAGCGAGTCAAGCTCAAGCAATGAAGAAGAAGAAGAAGCCAACCTGGCATTCATGGCCAACCTCGAAGACAAGGTAACAATAGACTCATCTTTCTCTTCGTGCAATGAATCTGATTCTGACAACTTAGAAGAAGCTTTTAATGAACTGTATTGTAAATATAAAGAAGTGTGTAAATCACTAAAAGCCAATAAGAAAAATCTCGCATGCTTAGAAAATACTAATTCAGATTTAAAATCTGAAAATGAGCAAATGGAAAAATAAATTACTGAACTAAAAAGGAGAAATGAATTGTTATGCGAAGACTTGAAAATTAAAAATGAACAATTAGCAAGTTTGGAAAACCAAGAAACTGTAAATAAATTAAAACAAGAAATTAACACTTTAACAACAGAAAATGAAAAATTGTCAAGCACACTAGAAAATTTTACTAATGGCAAAACAACATTAATATTAAAAGGTGCTAGACGGTCAGGTAAAAAGAAACATGGATTAGGTTACACTCCTCCCGATAATGAGGAAACAGTAGTATATCCTAAAACATATCCAACTCCTAAATTTGTACCTGAACAAGACACAGCATATAAATCAAATTTTAAATACATTCCAACTGAAAAGATAACTAAAATGTCTTGCTGTAGTCATTGCAATAAGTTAGGACACATTAAAGTATCATGTCCAACTAAACATAAAATATGGATAATTAAAAGAAAAATTGACGATACTAACCAATCAGGACCCAAAAGAACTTGGGTACCTAAAGCTTAATGTTTTTAATGCAGGGAAACCTTCGAGCATCCAAATGGTACTTAGATAGCGGATGCTCAAGGCATATGTCAGTAATAAGAAGTTGTTCTCTCACCTTGAAGCTGAAGAAGGCACAGTTACATATGGTGACAATGGCAAAGGAACTGTAATAGGTTGTGGACCGGTTGGTAGCAAAGGAAAAGTTATCATTGAAGATGTACTTTGTGAGAAAGGACTGAAGCACAATCTTATTAGTATTAGCTAACTGTGCGATAAAGGACATCAGATCAGATTTCAAGAGTCAAAGTGCAGTATTATAAAGGATGGTGCAATCGTGTTTGAAGCCAGCAGGGAAAAGAACCTGTATGTACTTTATTTGGAAGAACTAAAGGATCAGGACATATGTTTAGCAGAAAATAAAGAGCAGTCAACAGATCTCTGGCACCGAAGACTAGGCCACTACAGCTTGAATGGCATGAGAAAGTTGATCAAGAGAAGCTTGGTGGAAGGTCTACCCAAGTTAGTGCAAAAATGAATGGTGTCTGTAGGCCGTGTGCAAAAGGGAAGCACACCAAGTCATCCTTCAAGTCAAAGACCGTGGTAACAACCTCTAAACCCTTAGAACTTCTACATATGGATCTATTTGGGCCAATGAGGACCACAAGTCTCGGGGGAAAGAACTTTGGATTTGTTATAGTAGATGACTACTCCAGGTTTACATGGGTTTCTTTCCTAGAACACAAGGATGATACTTTTGAAAGTTTTGTTAGTTTTAGCAAGAAAGTTCAAAAGGATAAGAAGTATAGCATCATTAGTATCCGATCAAATTGTGGAGGAGAATTTCAGAATGAGAGCTTTGCAAAATTCTGTGATAGCCAAGGAATAGAACACAGCTTCTCAACACCAAGGACACCACAATAAAATGGAGTTGCTGAAAGAAAGAATAGAACCCTATTGAATATGGCAAGGACAATGCTGTCAGAATATGATTTGCCAAGATATTTTTGGGCCGAAGCCATCAACACAGCATGCTATATCATCAACAGAGTAATGATCAGGCCAATCTTGAAAAAGACTTCATATGAGCTATACAAGTAGAAGAAGCTGAAGATTAGCCATTTCAGGACATTTGGATGTCCATGCTTCATCCACAACAACGGCAAAAGGGACATTGGTAAGCTATATGCAAAATCAGATGAAGGTATATTCATGGGGTATGCTTCCAAACCCAAAGGATATAGAGTATTTAACAAATGAACTTTATTAATTGAGCAATCAGTGCATATTATTTTTGATGAAACTAACCCTTCCTTGAGAAAGGAAGTAGATAGTGATATTGATGATACAGATGAATTGTCCAAGAAGCTAAAGAACTCGTCTATTGAGGATAAGGATGATCCACCCTTGGAAGATCTACAACAAAAGGATGCATCTCACGATAATCTTCCAAAAGAATGGAGGTATAAGAAAGATCACCCACTGGAAAATATCATTGGTGATCCATCGGTTGGGGTAAGAACCAGAGGTAATATAATTCCTTGTGACTACATTGCCTTTGTATCTCAAATAGAGCCTAAGACAGTCAATGAGGCACTGTCTGATGAATCTTGGATATTAGCCATGCAAGATAAACTTAACCAGTTCAAGAGAAACCAAGTATGGTCCCTTGTTCCGAGACCATCAGATCATCCTGTGAATGGCACCAAATGGGTGTTCAGGAACAAGTTAGATGAAGCTGGTGTGATCATAAGAAACAAGGCCAGATTGGTAGCTCAAGGCTATTCCCAAGAGGAAGGCATAGATTTCGATGAAACCTATGCACCAGTGGCTAGACTTGAGGCAATTAGGATTTTACTTGCATATGCTTCTGCATCAAATTTAAAACTCTTTCAAATAGATGTAAAATCTACTTTTCTGAATGGTTTTATAAAGGAAGAGGTATATGTAGAACAACCACCTGGTTTTGATGACATGGATTTTCCAAATCATGTTTTTAAGTTGCATAAAGCTTTATATGGTTTAAAGCGAGCACCTAGAGCTTGGTATGAAAGGCTTAGTTCTTTTTTGTTAAATCATAGTTTCATTAGAGGAAAAGTAGATAGCACATTATTCATTAAGTCTAAACTTAAAAATGTGTTATTTGTTCAAATATATGTTGATGATATAATATTTAGCTCTACTGATGAATCTCTTTGCAAGTATTTAGAAAAGCTTATGCAGGGAGAATTTGAAATGAGCATGATGGGGGAGCTCAACTACTTCCTCGGATTGCAAATCAAACAAGGAAAGGAAGGATCTCACATCTGTCAAGCCAAGTACACCAAAGAATTACTAAAGAAGTTTGGATTTGAAAACGCCAAGCCACTGTCAACACCCATGAGCACATCAACAAGGCTAGACAGTGACAAAAATGGTAAGAAAGTAGATCAGAAACTTTACAGAGGTATGATAGGTTCATTACTCTACTTAACAGCAAGTAGACCTGATATATTGTTCAGCGTATGTATGTGTACTAGGTACCAAGTAGATCCTAAAGAGTCTCATTTAATTTGTGTTAAAAGGATCTTTAGATACTTAGCCAAAACTCATGATCTAGGATTATGGTATCCAAATTCATGTGAAATTAATTTAGTAGGATATTCTGATGCTGACTATGCTGGATGCAAGATAGATAGGAAAAGCACCAGTGGATTTTGTCAATTTCTTGCAAGATGTCTAATATCATGGTCCTCAAAGAAGTAAAATTCAGTAGCACTATCTACAGCTGAAGCTGAGTACATGGCTACTGGAAGCTGTTGTACACAACTCTTATGGATCAAACAGTAGCTTGAGAATTTTGGACTAAATATCAAGACAATCCCCTTGCTGTGCGATAACACCAGTGCAATAAATCTCACCAAGAATTCAGTTCAGCATTCAAGGACAAAGCACATTGAGGTTAGGTACCATTTTATTCGTGATCATGTTGCTAATGGTAATATAGACATTTCTTTTGTAGATACACAAAATCAGTTAGCAGATATCTTCACAAATGCCTTACCTGAAGAGAGATTTACTTCTCTTAGAAGGGAACTAGGCATGTGCAAATTGTGAAAGATTTATCTGTATAAAACTGAAATATAAATTATTTTAGAATAACCAAATTTTCTCTCCCCTATAGTTAAGCAAAATCTCATTAAAATATTACTTGTTTCTTACTTATCCGAGACGGTTCGATTATTTTTAAAGTATTTATTCCTCTTGAACCGGTCAGTTTGTCGTTTTCTGCCATTATGGCACCTCTTGTTTCGAAAAGTTGAAGGATCGAGGAAAAGGTGTGGATAAGATCTAGAAGGGGGGATGAATAGATCTATGCCACTTTCTGCGGAAGCTTAAGCAATTTAAAATACTTTTAGAACCAGAGGCAATTTTAATCAGTGAAAAACACAGATCTGATGAAATGTTAAGTGAGTTGATAAAATAGATGTAAAAACCTGTTGATTAAGTGAATCTTGATCGATCCTATGCAAGCATCTAACGGATGATAAAATCAAACCACAAATAGACAAGTGCACAGAGATTTTTAGGTGGTTCGGAAATCACCCATGTGATTCCTACATCCACCCCTCACACCCAGTGAGGATTCACTAAACAACCTGGGTTACACACCCACTGGAGCCAGACAACTCCAACACTTGAGTTTACAACTCACACACCTCTAGAGCAAGACTACTCTAGATCCCTGAGAAAGACTGCTCAACAAACACTTGAGTTAGACAACTCAAACTGAGCACGACGGCTCACAAATAACAATGCTAGACACCAACACACGACATGGATCTTCTAGCAGCAGATCATGTCAGACATGAGAACATTCATGAGAGTTATGCAGAAGCACTTGCACAATCTCAAGAAGTCTCAGAAGAACAAAAAATACATTGAGAATAGTGTTAAAAGGCTTTGTTCTTCAGTGTACTCCCTTGTAGAAGCTCAGATTGGGAAGAGGCTTGAATCCTTGAGGTCCCAGCCGATGCTCTGTACTATTGAAGTTGGGGATCTTCCTTGAAGTCTTCTCCAACAGATGCTCCTACTTGATCTGCTTCCTTGAGGCGCTTCAATTGCTTCTTCAGAGATCAAACTCCAATTCTCTCAATTGAATTGATGAGAATTGGTCTTCAGAAGGCGCCAGGAGAGCAGAGAAGGGAGATGAGCTCTTCTCGCCGCCAAAAGGAGCTTTTCTGGAGGCTTGGAGAGTTCGTTGGGGTCTTCTCATGATGAACGGCCAATTGGGGGCCTTTTATACCCAAAAGATTCCAAAGATACCCTTTATGTACAAGGGCACACGATCCTAGGTTGATACCCCATCGCCCTAGGCTGACACGTGGCAAACATCCAATTTAAGTTGCAAACTTTCCGTAGTGTGTCGACCTGCCCTGGTGGTGGTGTCGACACACTGCCAAATCTTGAAACAGGCTGTTCTGGGAACTGATCCAGTGTCGACCTGCTTTGGTATTGTGTCGACCTACTATCCTGGTTCTGAAAACAGCTGTTCTGGGAGCAGGATCCAGTGTCGACCTGCTCTGGTGTTGCGTCGAAAAGAGTTTTTGAGTGAGTTGTTTGAGGGACATTCTTTCACATCAATCTTGCCACATGTATCTCTTTAAAAGAATGAATGTTGGTGCTTTTATGCTTATGGATGTTCTTTTGTGTGCAAATGCTTGGTATGTTTATATATCTCATTGATTGATTTGCTTGAATGATGAGTCATCACATGCACACACGATGGGGGAGCAAAAATCAGGATTGGTGAGTGAATTAATGAGGGAAAATCTCTAATCTCAGCCTTAAATCTGATTTGTCAAAGTCCCGGTCGACAGCCCCCAACAGCCTGTCGACAGATAAGCCTTCACAGAACCCAAAATTACACCATGTGTGCATCTGTCGACAGCCACTTCTTCTGCTGTCGACAGCCAGGCACAGTTTCGAACTTTAAATTTTTTGTCTGTCTGTATCTGTCGACAGCCAGCACCATAGCTGTCGACAGACTATACCCTACCTGAACCTAGTGATAGTCTCATAGTGATCGTTGCTAAACACCACGGGCTTCAATCTTAAAAATTAACCGAACTGGAGGGAAAATGCTAAACAATTACTTGGGAGTCCGGATCGATCCACAGAGATGATTTGACTGATTTAGATGTCATCTAATGCTTTTGAAAATATAAATTCGAATTTTTTTTTATCTTTTAAATAAATAAACAAGACTATGTTACGTAATCCTAGAACCTGCGGAATCTGTTCGTCCAGAAAACTAAGCCTTAGATAAAAACATCATAGCTTTACCTACAGGACTCCAAATTGCACGAAACCAAAAGGAGAATTTAGACCATCAAGTTAAGACCAAGAAGAACCAATTTTGACTCTATTTGGACATCATTTGATACATCATATGACTGATGCATTGAACACTACGCAGATTCGGACCTGTGAAGATAGACTAACACAAACTACTCATTAACCTAATCAAATGAAAACGAAATTGAACCAAACCACTTCTGGATGAAAGTAGACTTGAGAAGGATGAGATTAGAAGAAAGAAACGAATTTTTTCATTAGATACACTGACTGCAACTTGGTACAGTTCTGTGTACAAAAACAGATAAACTGAAACTAAGAAGAGACTAAGGAGAACTTCTCGTAGGAGTAGCGAGAGATGGTGCCACGTTGTCCTCGTGGTCCCTGGAAAGTGATGACGGCCCAGAATGGTGGCGACTGTAGATGCTTCTTGAGGAGGGCGTGAGGCTCCCGTATCCGTGGTCGGTGCAGCAGGTTACAGCAGATCGCAGCAGATGCAACACCCAGCAAGAGGAAGATGATGAAGACCGGGAGAGGCAGATGGGTGCAAGGGTTAGAGAGGAGAAAAGAGATGGTGCTGGTGGAGGTTAGGAACTAGTCTAGGCAGAGAGAGAGAGAGAGAGAGATGTTGAGAGGAAGAAGAAGATGTGCTAGAGATGGAGGGAGGGGGGGCGCTGCCTAGGAGGAGGAAGAGGAGAGGTGTGTGCGCAAGTGAGAGGGGGGGAGAGATGTGTTCGGCCAAGAGAGAGGGGCCAAGAGATATGATCTCATCCCCTAGAGAAAAAATAGGGAGAGAGAGAGAGATGATGGCATGTGATTGAGAGATTTTAGGGATGATAGAGAGATTTTAGGAATGATAGAGAGAGATTTTGGGATCTCTCTTTATTCTATCTTAAATTTGAATTTTCTCTCTCTATTTTTGGATCCAAGATGGGGGGCGGCTGGGAGAGAGAGGAAGGAGAGGTGGGGGCGCCCTAAGGTTTCCCTCTTATGATAGGGAATGTCCAAAATACCCCTTTGTTCAAAGTTCTTAACAAAAAAATATTCTGTTAAAGCTGAGATTTGAACACTGGACCTCCTGGTACAAATGACATGACTTGTCCAACTGGGGTACGAGGCTCTCTTTGTCCTGCATACACAAAGAATAAGTTTTCAGTATCAATATGCAATGATATGCTCCTCTATGAAGTGTTTATGCACTAACATACAATGATCTAACAAATGTGATCATATTGAATTACTTCATGTTGTTTTAAGAAAATTGTGAGTGTAATGATGAAATTTTCCTATAAAAATATGCAAAAGTGCACAATTATCACACCCCCCAACTTACTCATTGCTAGTCCCTTAGCAATGTAGACAACTGAATAAATAGAACTAACAAGAGTTCACTTATCACATTTCATGGCAAGAAAGTAAAGGTGAAAATGATTAAAACCATAAGCATTTCGAGTTCCTGTGATGAGTATCAAAGGTGAGTATGTCAGCTTATGCCACTAGTCAGTTCCTCAAGATACACTCAAAATTTCACATCCCTTTGTGAAAGTTGTGCTTTTTAATCAATTAGACATCAATGAAGGGATACATGAGATTTTTACCTACCACTCATGAATGATATCAACTCTACACTCCTTAAATCCAATCCTCGAATTATAGGTAGCTTTCACTCTGCCTTAAATTTTTTTTTTTTTTTTGTGCATGCATTTTGCAAAGTTAGATACCCTTTCAACATTTGATGCGAACTTCCACATTTTGTGAGATGCTGAAGTCCAATCATTAAGTTGAGGGTATTTTTTGGCACTAATTTGTAGGCAGGTAGCTTTTTCCCCACGATTAGTCTTCAATAGGAGTGTAGAATATCTATCATCACTTAAGTTTGAGGTAAAACTCTCATCATCCATATGAATGATACCTATTGATCATTTAATGTGCTAATGTGTATAAGTTCAATGAAATTTCAAATGTATTTTGAGAAAAATGCTAAGAACATAACCACTAACTCACTCCTTTAACTCATCACTATCACAAGCATATACTTTGAGTAAAATCATTCCAAAAGGAGAACTTCTTTTCTTGCATGAAATATAATACATGAAGCACATTGTTAGGGGTGTTTTGACGGATTTTGAAATTGTAAAAATTTTATATTTTCCTTCCCCCCAACTCAAGTTACATTGTCCTCAATGACGAAGAAGATATACGATAAAATGTAGCCAACAGAAGTCAAGGAAGGAGGGATACAACCTGACATTCATATGAGGGCGAGTTGCTCAGTGGATACTTCCAAGGATAATGGAGCTTCATACACCTAAGACGCAAAAGAAAAATTAATAGAAATCAATTTTCCTAAAAATATTGGGTTGCCTCCCAATAAGCGCTAAGTTTAATGTCTTCAGCCAGACACATTGAAGCTTAATGTGGATCCTTCAATCTTATCTTGTCAATGATTCCTTCTTCTGAAACTCCTTCAATGTAAGGTTTAAGACGCTGGCCATTCACTTTAAAAATGTTTCCAGTTTTAGTGTCTAGGACATCAACTGCACCGTGGGGAGACACTTTTTGCACAATGAAAGGGCCCTCCCATTTGGATTTAAGTTTCCCTGGAAATAGCTTCAATTTTGAATTGAATAGCCAAACTTTTTGATTGGGTTCAAATGTTTTCCTAAAGATGTGTTTATCATGAAAGGCTTTCATTTTTTCCTTGTATATTCTAGCATTCTCATAAGAGTCATTCCTCAGCTCATCCAATTCATTCAATTGTAAAGCCCGATATTCTCCAGCTTGGGCCAAATCCAAATTAAGTTGTTTCACAGCCCAATATGCTTTGTGCTCCAACTCCACCGGGAGGTGACATGCTTTCCCATAGATCAACCTAAATGGTGACATCCCAATGGGGGTCTTGTAGGCTGTCCTATAGGCCCATAGAGCATCATCCAATCTCTCAAACCAATCCTTTCTATCAGGCCTCACAGTCTTTTGCATAATGTTCTTGATCTCTCTGTTAGAAACCTCCACTTGACCATTGGTTTGGGGGTGGTAAGGTGTGGCAACCTTATGGGTGACCCCATATCTTCTGAGTAAAGCTCTAAATTGGAAGTTGGTGAAGTGACTACCCCCATCACTAATTATAGTCCTAGGGGCTCCAAATCTACAAAAGATATTCTTTTTGACAAAATTCATCACCACCTTGTGATCATTGGTCCTAGTTGCCACTGCCTCAATCCATTTAGAAACATAGTCAACTGCCACAAGAATGTACTCATGGCCATGTGATGGTGGAAAGGGTCCCATGAAATCAACTCCCCATACATCAAATATTTCAACTACAAGGATGGGGTTTAGAGGCATCATGTCTCTCCTTGAAATGTTGCCCATGGCTTGGCATTTGGACATGATTTACTGAATGTGTGGGCATCCCTGAAGAGAGTGGGCCAATAAAACCCACTTTGTAACACCTTGGTGGCAGTTTTCTTCCCAGAAAAATGTCCCCCACATGCAAGAGTATGGCAAAAATTAAGAATACTTTGGTGTTCATATTCAGGGACACATCTCCTAATGACATTCTGGATCCTCCCAAAGGTAATATTTTATCTGGGAATAGAATCTATCTTTCTCTTGTTTTGACCATCCATCAGGAATTAATTCAACTGCCAGATAATTAACAATGTGTGCATACCAAGGAGGCTTTATTTGTGAAATGGCTAGGAGTTGTTCATCAAGGAAGGATGCTTGAATGGGCTCACTTTCTTGCACTAAAATCCTTGATAGATGGTCTGCTACAACATTCTCGGAGCCCTTCTTGTCCCGAATCTCAATATCAAATTCTTGTAAGAGCAAGATCCACCTAATCAAGCGAGGCTTGGCATCTTTTTTTGCTAGAAGGTATTTTAAAGCTGAATGGTCAGAGAAGATGACAACTTTAGATCCAAGCAAGTATGATCTGAATTTCTCTAAGGCAAAGACTACAGCCAATAGTTCCTTTTCAGTTGTGGTATAATTCTTTTGAGCTTCAGTCAAAGTTTTGCTTGCATAGTAAATCACAACTGGGCATTTATTCACTCTTTGTCCCAACACTGCCCCCATAGCGTAGTCAGAAGCATCACACATGATCTCAAAAGATAGTGTCCAATCTGGGGGTTGAAGGATTGGAGATTTAGTCACAGCGTCCTTTAGAAAATCATAGGCCTGAAGACAAGAGTCATCAAAGTTGAAAGGAATGTCCTTGGACAATAAATTACACAAAGGTTGGGAGATCTTGGAAAAATCCTTAATGAATCTGCGGTAGAAACCTACATGGCCCAAGAAGGATCGAATTTGTTTGACTGATGTTGGAGGTGGTAGATTAATAATCAGCTCAATTTTTGCTTTGTCCACTTCAATTCCTCTCTCCGAAACAATGTGTCCCAAAACAATACCCTCTTTCACCATGAAATGGCTCTTTTCCCAACTTAACACAAGGTTAGTCTCCATGCACCTTTCAAGGACTCTCTCTAAATTTTTCAAACAAATTTCAAATGAGTCCCCAAAGACAGAGAAATCATCCATGAAAATTTCCAAAAAATCTCCTACCATGTCAGAAAATATGGCCATCATGCACCTTTGAAAAGTGGCTGGTGCATTACATAATCCAAATGGCATTCTTCTGAAGGCAAAGGTTCCATAAGGACATGTGAAAGTGGTCTTTTCTTGATCTTCAGGGTAAATGGCCACTTGGTTATATCCAGAGTATCCATCCAGGAAGCAGAAGTACCTTTGTCCAGCCAGTCTCTCCAATATTTGGTCAATGAAAGGTAAAGGGAAATGATCTTTCTTGGTGACTGCATTCAATTTCCTATAGTCAATACACACCCTCCAATTCGTGGTTAATCGAGTGGGCAACAACTCACCTTGATCATTTTGAACTACAGTGAGTCCAGACTTCTTGGGAACAACTTGTGTAGGGCTCACCCAATTGCTGTCAGAGATAGGATAAGTAATTCCAGCTTCTAACCACTTTACCACTTCTTTCTTCACCACTTCTCTCATGCTGGGATTTAGTCTTCTTTGCATCTCCCTAACAGGTTTGACATTCTCCTCAATATAAATGTGATGCATGCAAATTGAGGGACTGATGCCTTTGAGGTCAGCCACACTCCACCCAATAGCAGCTTTATAGGCCTTAAGAACTTCCAGAAGTTGGGCCTCTTGTGTGGGAGATAGGTTGGTGGCTATGATTACGGGCAAGGTTTCATTGGGCCCCAAAAATGCATACTTCAAAGAAGTAGGCAAAGGCTTTAAGTCAAGTTGAGGAGGGGTCTGGATGGAAGGGAGTGCAGTCTCAGAGCTGAGTTCTGGTAAAGCTTCAAACCTACTGGGCCATAATGGATTAGCTTGAGAGTCAATCATGTGAACATTTACAATGGATTCATTGCCATCAAGCTGAATTGAATCAGAAGGTTCAACTAAGGTTAGGGGGACACTGATTTCAGGTGGATCTTCCACAACATCAATTGTATAACAATCTTCTTCTCCCCTCATGTATTTTGAAGCCTTGAAAACATTAAGGGTAATCTTCTGATCTCCAAAAGAGATGTCCATAAGTCCAGACTTGCAATTGATATTGGCATTGGCTGTGGCCAGAAATGGTCGGCCCAATATGATTGGGCTTTGGGCCAAGTTTTGTGTAGGTTCCATGTCAAGGATTAAAAAGTCAACAGGAAAGTAACAAGTGTCTATCTTGACAAGGACATCCTCCACCAATCCCTTAGGTGTTCTAACAGATCGATCAGCTAATTGGAGGATCACTGAGGTTGATTTAAGTTCCCCTATCCCAAACTTTTCATAAACTGATGTTGGCAACAGATTCACACTAGCCCCCAGATCTAATAAGGCCTTTTCAAACGTGATTCCCCCAATGACACAAGATATGAGTGGGGCACCAGGATCTTTCATTTTCTGAGGAAGTTGGTTCAATAAGACAGCACTCACATCTTCCGATAGTAAAATCCTTTTGGTGTGCATCCGAGGTTCCCTCTTCTGGGTACACATATCCTTTAGAAATTTGGCATATGTAGGGACATGATGAATTGCATCTAGAAGAGGTATGTTGATATGGACTTGCTTGAACAACTTTATTAGCTCCTCATTTTGGGCTTGGATTTGTTGTTTCTTCCTTTCTTCTCCAGCTTCTAAGGCGGTGGGGAAAGGGATATTGGGCTTGTAAGGCTCAGGCAATTCATCTACTTTTCCCTTACCTTTATCTTTCTTGATTTCCTCACATTCCACATGCAAGGGTTCATTTAAAATTTCTTCTATGGCATCATGGGCTTGGCTTGGTGAGGCTTGATTGGATTGTGAGGCCTTATAAGGATCTTCAAGAATCTTTCCACTTCTTAAGGCTGAGATTGCCTTAGCATTTTCCACTTGTGGGCCTTTGGGTGCAACTGGGCCTAGTTGGTGTTGTGGTATTGGAAGAAGAGGTTGTTGAAAGCCCGGAGGGTAGTTTCGTGGGTTTGCAATCGGTTGACTAGGTAATGGACCTACCTCCCTCCTCATAGTGGTGTCGGCCATTTGGCCAACTTGGGCCTCCAATTTTGCAATGGATTGCTGTTGTGTTATGAGGAGTTGTTGCTGGTTGATGAGGAGTTGTTGCAACAAGTTGAATTTTTCATCATTTTGATTGGATGGATGAGGAGCTGAAAGTTGATATGAGGGCTGAGGATGGATGGGTTGAGCATTGTTGGGCTGAAAATGAGGGAATTGGGTCTGGGTAGGTTGACCCTTATTGAAGGCTTGGTTTTGAAAATGATTTTGTTGTTGGGCCCTACCTTGAAAGTTTTGAGTTGGTGGATTTAGAGCTTGGGTCTGTTGGGGTTTCCATGAGAAATTGGGATGATTTCTCCAGCCCGGGTTGTAGGTGTTGGAATATGGATCATAATTGGGCCTAGAATATCCTTGGGCTGCTTGGACTTGCTCTTGGATGAAGGGTGGAAGTTGGGCTGTAGTAGGACACTCACTGACATGGTGAGTTGGGCTTGCACAAAGACTACATACCTCTTGAAGAGATGGAGAAGGGTCCAGGTAGGGTCTTGATGGTGAATGAGTGGTAGGTGCTTGGTTGTTCAGAGCTAGAACTTGGTCTAACTTCTGAGCCATAAGATCCATTTTGCTCATTTGTTGGGCCAAGAGGTCCACCTTATCCAATTTGTGGGCTATTGCATTCATATCCATCCTGGGGTCAAGTTCACCCCGATTTCTAACTTCATATAACCCAGCTCGTTTTGATGGTCCTGCTGATCTCTCATAGGATGAAAGTGAGGAATGATTTATTGAATTTTCACTTAGCATTTCAAACAAATTATAAGCTTCGTCCTCACTTTTACTCATGAATGCTCCTCCACAAGATGCATCTACCATCTGTCTATATTGTTCCTCCAATCCCTCGTAAAATGCTTGCACAATTTGCCACTTAGACAATCCGTGATGTGGGCATTTCCTAAGGAGCTCTTTTAATCTCTCCCAAGACTCATGGATCTGTTCCCCAGGTAATTGTGAAAACCCAGTTATGGCCCGCCTCATTGTGTTGGTTCTCCCTATAGGATAGAATTTCTTCAAAAATTCTTGTTGCATCTCTGCCCAAGTCCTAATGGGCTTCCCGATTGTGCCAAGCCAATATTTGGCTTTGTCCTTAAGAGAGAAAGGGAATAGGGTTAGGCGGAGGGCATCTTGAGTGAAATCTTGGATTTTCACAGTTGAACAAATTTCAAAGAACTCATCCAAATGTTTATATGGATCTTCATTCGTATTCCCATAGAAAGAAGGGAGCATTTGAATGGTGCTGGGCTTGATTTCATAATGGGCTGCAGGGATGTTGGGTAGTTGGATGCATGTAGAAGGCTTGTATCCCGAAGGAATAAAATACTCCTTCATCTGCTTGGGCTGCTCATCATGATTTTCAGCCATGGGTTGTTGTTGGGCCTGGTTGTAGGCTTGATTATGGAGCACTCTCTCAATCTCAGGAATTGGCTCAATCAAGTCAGGCAATAGGGCTCTCCTACCACGCATGAGCTAAGTAGTTCCCTCTTTTTTTTATTTTATAAATTTATATTTTTTTATTTTGAATTTTATTTTTTTTTTAATTTTCAACACAAGTTGTCAACAAGATTAGCCTATGAAACTTAAAGCTATCCTAGACCTAAAAGTTGGCTTTCTCACAAAGTGCCCTAAGCCCAACTTAGATCCACTTACAGATATGTCCACTGGCCAGGTAAGAGGTGGGGTTGTGGGAGGCTCCCCCTGCTCTCGCAGGGACCTAATTAAAGAACCACAAAGCCCACTTAGGCATTTGCCTATTAACCTCTAGCCTTAGACACCAGTTTCTAGAATCTGTTAATGGGCCTAAATGAGCCTAAGCCACAGTGTGAACCCTAGGGCCAATGTCTACTTGTTTTTATTGGGCTTGGGTTATGTGAGTGCAAGAGGGTTGTTTTTGGGCAAAGGAAGGGTGATGAAATCCCCACCTTATCTTGTTAATGGGCTTGCCCTTAAGATGTTTTTCAGATGAAGTGCACAACCAATGTACAAACAAGTAATTCTTTTTGCCAAAATAAAATATGCATGATCATGATCTTGGCAAAATTAGAAAAACGTACCTCATTCCCCGCGCTCTTCAACAAAATAAAGTGACTCAAAATAAAAATGAAAAACTAATTATATGATGCATGACCTAAACATGAGAGTGTGGTTTCTAATCTTGGAATGAATTTTTTTTTGTTTTATATATATATACATAGTTTGCAGATTTCTGATTTTTTTTATTTTCTTTTAATTAATGAACCTAACTAGCCACAAATTCAAAAAAACAATTCCTAAATATGAATCCTTAATTTGAAACGCAAAGGAAGGAAGGGGCACTTACCTCTGGAGCAAACTTTCCTATTTTGTTATGAGGATTTCGAAATTTACCATTTTTTTTTCTCCAGGATTCAGATTTTCAGTATTTTCTGCACCCTTTTCTTGTTA
Organism: Colocasia esculenta; assembly: GCA_014218235.1. Taxonomy (NCBI): domain Eukaryota; kingdom Viridiplantae; phylum Streptophyta; class Magnoliopsida; order Alismatales; family Araceae; genus Colocasia; species Colocasia esculenta. The sequence goes on from CM024761.1 coordinate 65,766,646, forward strand.
GAATTTTCTTTTGGTTTATTCCTATAAAAAAAATCACAAAAAATGTTAGAACTCATCTACACAAAGAGAGCAATAGAATGTCATAAAAATTAGCCAAAAACATCCCCGTCAACGGCGCCAAAAATTGATAGTCTCATAGTGATCGTTGCTAAACACCACGGGCTTCAATCTTAAAATTAACCGAACTCGAGGGAAAATGCTAAACAATTACTTGGGAGTCCGGATCGATCCACAGAGATGATTTGACTGATTTAGATGTCATCTAATGCTTTTGAAAATATAAATTCGAATTTTTTTTATCTTTTAAATAAATAAACAAGACTATGTTACGTAATCCTAGAACCTGCGGAATCTGTTCGTCCAGAAAACTAAGCCTTAGATAAAAACATCATAGCTTTACCTACAGGACTCCAAATTGCACGAAACCAAAAGGAGAATTTAGACCATCAAGTTAAGACCAAGAAGAACCAATTTTGACTCGATTTGGACATCATTTGATACATCATATGACTGATGCATTGAACACTACGCAGATTCGGACCTGTGAAGATAGACTAACACAAACTACTCATTAACCTAATCAAATGAAAACGAAATTGAACCAAACCACTTCTGGATGAAAGTAGACTTGAGAAGGATGAGATTAGAAGAAAGAAACGAATTTTTTCATTAAATTTTAAACATGATACACTGACTGCAACTTGGTACAGTTCTGTGTACAAAAACAGATAAACTGAAACTAAGAAGAGACTAAGGAGAACTTCTCGTAGGAGTAGCGAGAGATGGTGCCACGTTGTCCTCGTGGTCCCTGGAAAGTGATGACGGCCCAGCAATGGTGGCGACTGTAGATGCTTCTTGAGGAGGGCGTGAGGCTCCCATATCCGTGGTCGGTGCAGCAGGTTACAGCAGATCGCAGCAGATGCAACACCCAGCAAGAGGAAGATGATGAAGACCGGGAGAGGCAGATGGGTGCAAGGGTTAGAGAGGAGAAAAGAGATGGTGCTGGTGGAGGTTAGGAACTAGTCTAGGCAGAGAGAGAGAGAGAGAGAGAGAGAGAGAGAGATGTTGAGAGGAAGAAGAAGATGTGCTAGAGATGGAGGGAGGGGGGGCGCTGCCTAGGGAGGAAGAGGAGAGGTGTGTGCGCAAGTGAGAGAGGGGGGGAGAGATGTGTTCGGCCAAGAGAGAGGGGCCAAGAGATATGATCTCATCCCCTAGAGAAAAAATAGGGAGAGAGAGAGAGATGATGGCATGTGATTGAGAGATTTTAGGGATGATAGAGAGATTTTAGGAATGATAGAGAGAGATTTTGGGATCTCTCTTTATTCTATCTTAAATTTGAATTTTCTCTCTCTATTTTTGGATCCAAGATGGGGGGGGCGGCTGGGAGAGAGAGGAAGGAGAGGTGGGGGCGCCCTAAGGTTTCCCTCTTATGATAGGGAATGTCCAAAATACCCCTTTGTTCAAAGTTCTTAACAAAAAAAATATTCTGTTAAAGCTGAGATTTGAACACTAAACCTCCTGGTACAAATGACATGACTTGTCCAACTGGGGTACGAGGCTCTCTTTGTCCTGCATACACAAAGAATAAGTTTTCAGTATCAATATGCAATGATATGCTCCTCTATGAAGTGTTTATGCACTAACATACAATGATCTAACAAATGTGATCATATTGAATTACTTCATGTTGTTTTAAGAAAATTGTGAGTGTAATGATGAAATTTTCCTATAAAAATATGCAAAAGTGCACAATTATCACCTAGTCCTTCACAACTGTCTGTATCTGTCGACAGGTTTAAATTTGTTGTCAACAGATACCCATTTCACATCAAATTCTTCATCTTTCTCAACATCTTCATGAGTATGATCACAATCTTTGTACAAGGGGAGAATAGGGACTTACTATTCATTGCAACCTTTCATATTCACATAGTATCAAAGACATTGAATTAATCACAATAATTTTGATATAATATTTTGTGCTTGAGTCTAGGTTGTGTCATCTAGAAAACATTGATCAAATCTAATGATTTTAACCTAACTCACTTGAATAACTCCCTTGTGGATTATCATGTTCTAAAATGGTTTGATAAGTAAGAAGGTTTTTGAACTTAATGTTTTACATTAACCATTGACCTTAAATAATAATTGACCTTGATTGTTAAAAATATTAAAAAAAAAAAGAGGAGAAAAGCTACCTATTTCAAACACTCAAAAGTTCATAAAAAATGTAGCAACCTGGATTTTTCAAAAAAAAAAATATAATAAAAAATAATAATAAAAACAATCAGAAAATCAAAGAAAAGAGAATGAAATAAAACCCATCAAATGAAAATAAATAATGGGTTTTATTAAATGGACCCATTAGAAATTAGTGGGCAAAAATAGAGGTTTTAAAAAGGGGAATAATAGAGAAATACCCAAAATTCGTAACTAAAATATTACTAAAATAGAAAAGAGATATTTAATACATTAAATAGCTAGTTTGAATTAGGATCGGATTCCTAAACCTACCCTAATGGGTTGGCCACGAAATCCTCTCTCTCTCCCAACCTAAATAGGAGATCTCTTGCTTAAAAAGGGGAGAGGAAAATAGGAAATTCAGAATTTAATAGGAATTAGACTTAAACTAGGAAAGAGAATACAGAGAAGCTTAAATACTTCTCTTAAACCCTCATGGCCGGCCCTAGCTCGTGCCAAGAGGTTCCTGGACCAGGAGGAGAGGCCAAGAGGAGGAGAATTCATGGAGAGGAAGGATCTCTCAAGTTCTTCCCCGAGTTCTTCAAGTCTTAACCCTAGAAGAGGAAAATGATCAAAGGTAGGCATTCTCACAAACATAAACCATGAAATTTTTTCTGTAGGATGTCTCCTCTATCAAAAACAAAAGCCCTTTGGTTTCATAATTTTCCATCGAGCATATCTTTCGTTCTTGATTTTTCATGTTCTGCAACTGACATGACCATGAACCCTCTTCTTAACTCTTGATCTCCTTGTATACTCAACCCCATGACACGAGATTCTTACTGTAGGAACTGATGCATGTTAGGCATCTTTTGCCCCTAAAAGCCCTAAATTTGATTCATCCTATCTTGCAAATTTAATCGTTGATCTCAACTATGTACTGTTTCATGTTCATCATGAATACCTGTGTTTAAGACATGTCTAAACCCTGATTGTTTTCCAATTCCTATTTATTGTAAGTACCCATGCATGTCTAGATCATTTTGCAACTAGTTTCACGATTTTTTGTTGACTATACAATTAGTTGTGATTTTCTGAACCACCCTGTGTCAAATAGGGTAAGTTCTGGCCCGTAATCCAATGTACGTCCTTTCCCTGTCGGACCCGGGCGCAGACCCTGTGAACGCGATGGCCCGATAGGCCGCGTTCACAAGGGTTGTCGCGACAGCGCCCTCTGTCGCAATCTGATCGTGACAGGGCCTATCGTCGCGATCTGCTGCCCAACCTGATTAAGCCTGTCGCGACCCGTACAAGCACCCGTCGCGATCTCAGTTAACCCCGACGCTACCCTCATCAGGGTACGCTGTGATCTGGGTTTTTGCAAGAAACCCCCTGTCTCAGCAATGCTTGATTATCTACAGTGTTTGTACTCTTGTTTAACAGTCATACATACAGAAAATAACTCTTGTTATAAATTAAACATTTATGTATGATTAAAATACATGCACATGATCTTTTCTATCTACAATTTCATGACACTTACACACACTTTGAACCATCCAATTATGGCATAATTTGGCATGAAACTATTTCATAATACATCTGGTAATTTATGTAATTAAATTACCCTATACTTGTCTATCGTTTCTTGCGATGTTTTGGGAATACCAATATCGATGCTCCATTGTTCTAGAACTCCTCTAGAACGTCAAGCACTTGTTTCTATATACACTCTCTCTTGACTTGGATGAACTCTCCGTCGGATACTTCTTCTACCAGACTAGTAAGTCTTTGTTCAAGGTCTTTGTAAGTCTCCTCTGCCCATGGATTCCCACATGGTCGACGAGCCGGTTGTACCCTAACACCTATTACACCCTTTAGGGATCTATATGATCCAAACGGCTATTAGAAGTTCACTCTTGTCTTGAATCACGCCGGACCTCTGGACCTGTGCTTAACATGGCCAGTGGTAAGGTCGTGAGTTCCGTCTGACTGCCAACACCATGTGCGCGTGTTGTGCAACGGTTACTATCGCTCGTTACTCGACATTTCATTTGCAAGGTCCACTAACTCTCATCTATACTCTACTCGCTCATCTATTCACGTTCACTCTGCTATCTCGTCTATTCATCTAGTGCTCTCATCTACTTCTTGGTACTCTATATTTTGGCCATTGACTGATTGTCTAAAGATAAACAATATAACTAATGCCTGGCAATATAAAAAGGGCCCGATCTGGTCCTGGGATGTGCGCCCGAAAGTGCTAGTGCCCATGGGAGTTAAATGATCGGAGTGTTTGGCATTACACTCAAGTGCTATCTATCGTGACTATCTAAATGACAATCGAAAGTGCTATGTTCTCTCGTTGTCCATTGACAACCAAGTGCTATCTATCGTGACTATCTAAATGACAATCGAAAGTGCTATGTTCTCTCGTTGTCCATTGACAACCAAGTGCTATCTATCTTGACTATCTAAATGACAATCAAAAGTGCTATGTTCTCTCGTTGTCCATTGACAACAAAGTGCTATGCTATACTCGTTGTGCTATGCTATACTCGTCGTGCTATTTGTACCATGGCCATCATGCTATACTTGGCATTGTGCTATCTTGCTATTATTGTGCTATTCCCGATACGTGTGCTATTCTTGGAAAGTCTATATTTGGAAAGTCTTGCTATTTCTTTCACGTACTGTCCTACTATATATTTTTACTTGACTCTCTCTCCCGTTCTATCATTAGTTACTCTGCCTTTAAATGCATTAATTACTTAAAGCCTGCTTGAGCCCGAGATTTAAGTCCTACTGGGCGATGTTCGCTCACCCTGCGTTATTTGTCGTTGTGTTCTCAAGTGAGACCGAGGATGAACCATACACTCAAGAGGACGGGAACGACCTGGAGTGATGTCATGAGTACCCTAGTGTCCTATTGCTATGTTTAGCGTTGTAATAGTTAGGTTTGAAGTTTAGTCTTTTGCTTTATTCCATTGTAATCGGGCCCCATAGATTGGCTCTGATATTAGTGGTTGTAACTAGACATCGGAAAGTTATTAATGAAATGAATTCACTTTAATATTATTCACTGTGCAATGGATTGATGTCTAGTACTCGCTCTATACCCTTTACTTGCAACTGCCTCGCGTTCCGATATTCCGCGTCGGGGCGTGACAAAAAATATTTGAAATGGGACAAAGGCGCAATGATGAGTATCACTGAGTAACCGGGGACATGGGCATCACAAATGTCTATCTTCGCGTCAAAAAGTTCTTTCATTATCTCTGCACAATAGTATGATGGTCACTTACACTGAGTAACTGGGGGTACGGGCATCCCAAATGTCTACCTTCACGTCAAAAGGTGAAAGTGATCCTAATTACTACTTTTCCCACATTAACTTGACACAAAAAAAAATTCAACGCAAGAAATAGAGTGTAGCCTCCATGCTTTTCATCAAAGGCAATGTGTTGTTTATTGTTAATCACTCATGTAGACATTACTTTCAAGTACCATCTGAACATCACCCACAAAGGAACATGTTTTTCTACAATGGTTTTATCCAAAGGGGTTATCTTATGTTCATATATTCTTGAACGATGTTTTCTAAATGCCATAACTTAAGATTCCCATAATATTATCTCCTAACCATTGTAGAATTTTTATGTGTTTTAATACTAGTGTTTATGACATTTTGCAATGGATATAAACCGGTTCTCAACCTTAAAATTCCATTTGAACACTCATACCCCACTCAGATCCTTCACAATTCAGTTCGGGGTCAAGTAGTTCTTTGCTTCATTCTTACCCATGTGTGCACTCACTATCTTTTTGGATGTTGCCAAAAGGGGGAGAAACATCAATTGTATCAATTGTAAGTTTTGTCATCATCAAAAAGGGAGAGAATGTTGGGTTCACATGTGGGAGAATGTAACAAGTGCTTAAATGTTTTTGATGATGAGCAATACTAATTGATGTTATGTGAATGGTTCAAACATGATGACAATGACAAAGACATGAATCAAATGATCAAGTGAAAAAATGCTCTTATGATCACTTATGTATTCATTATATCTCACTTAGAATGTCTTTTAATGTAGGTGTGATGTACACAAGACAAGCAACAAAATCCAAGAAACATCAATTGTATCAATTGTGTGAATGTACACAAGACAAGCAACAAAATCCAAGTGCAAAAGAACAAGACAAGCTGCTGGAACAAGTAGCTGTCAACAGATGAATAGTGTGATGTCAACAAATAAATAGTGCACCTGTCGACAGATGAATAGTGACATGTCGACAGATACACACAGAAAATGGTTTCCCGGAAGGCCAGTCTTCTGGATTTTGCAAACCTGTCAGCACCTGTCGACAGCAGAAAGTCGGCTGTCGACAGACGGAGTTTTGGGAAGATCTAATGGCCAGGATATGATCTATATTTGGGTGATCCCTTTAAGAACGACTCTCCATGTTTGGACACCCATATATAAGGATCATATGAGGCTATTTTCGTAGCAAGAAGCCACCATGTCAAAACCCTAAGAAAAACTCAAGAGAAGAGCTTCTTCCTGCTGCCCTGCTTTATCCCTCCGACCAGAGCGAAGAAGATCCATCTTCCAAGCGGAGTTGAAGCCGGTTCGTCCATGGTTCAAGCTTCTCCATCAACTGATCTTCATCCGAACGAAGCTTGGAGTTCTTCAGGACGACCACCACGAAGAGTTCTTCATCAGGATATAATTCTACATCTCTGAACTCTTCTACTTCTACACCTTTCATATCTTTGTGTGTGTGGTAGTGGTTCAAGCATTCCTTGTGCTTGATCCACGTGTGGATTGTTGTTCTGATTGCGTGTTTGCATCAGACAACGTGTGTGGTGTGTTGGTCAGATCAAGGCTAGAGGATCTGATCTATTGTGGACTTGATCTAGCATGTGTGTGTGTGGTTAAGCCGTTGTGCTCATGTGTGTGTGTTATACTCAGTTCTTGAGTAGTATGTCCTCACTGTGTGAGGGGTGGACGTAGGAGTCACGTGGTGTGATCTCTGAACCACTTAAAAATCCCTTGTGCACTGTGGTTTGACTTGTGGTTTGCATTGTGTTGCGCTAGATGCATGCCTAGGGATTTCGTCTACACACTAACTGTTAATTTGCTCACACACATTACATCAGATCAAAGGGGTTTTAATTGAGTAGATCTATTAATCTAAAGTAATTTTTTAAATTGATTAAGTTTCCACTGCAAATCTATTCAACCCCCCCCCCCTTCTAGCTTTAACCTAACCGAATACCCGATCCTAACAAAAACTTCATTTTATCACTGAGTAACCGGGTTCATTTCACCTAATAAAGTGTTTTGGCTCGCATCAAAAGGTGACAAACAAATTGTTTCAACTCTGTATAAGGTAATGAAGGTTAAACCACACAGGAATTAGGAGGTCTTGCATTGGGTAAATGTGACATCCTGCACTGAAAGGTGTGATTTGACCAATTTACTCTTGTATTCTCTCTCACAAAATGAAAGAAAAATATAAAAGCAGAAAAAGAACAACATGTACATTGACCTAGATGAAGTTCATGTTAATTGGGTTTAGAGTTATTATTCTACATTGTGTTAAATGTTTAGCTACTAAACTCATGTGATAAACACTTTTGTCAACTCATATAGGTCACTTTCATCACATTTGCTTCATCTTTTTAAATGCATTCATGTTATTAAAACTTTGACATATGTTGTGATTGAATGTGTCTTTGTTATTAATCTTTGTTGCACAATCCAAAGATACAATAACTTTTCTCTCATATTTTAATATCAAAGATCTTATTGATTCTGATCATTTCTGATCATTCATCTCTCAAATCCACCCCTTGCTTACATGTCAGTCATACTTTGATCTCCATCCATTAATGTTCTTTGGTATCACTTTTTCCTACTTATTTCATTGACACCATCATAGGGGGAGAGTGTTATACCAAAGAGGGTGACTATACTTGTTGTTGATTAAGGGGGAGAGAGAGTCTTTTGTTGTTATCAAAAAAGGGGGAGAATTTGAAGGGAACAATATGATTACAATGGCAAGCTTCTGTAATGATTGCAATTTTTTAAATGAAAACAATCCATACTATCATTGTTGTCCATGATTGCAAATTTCATGATTATTCATCTCAACAAATGTTGTACATAACTATTGTGCTTTCTTGACATTTATATGTTTCTCTTCATCTTTTTGATGTTGTCAAAAAGGGGGAGAAATATGATTGTATATTTTGTCATCATAAAAAGGGGGAGAATGTTGAGTTATGGTTATTTAAATAACCATACTCACTGACTTGACCATTGCTTTAATCTGTTTTTGATGATGACATAATTCTGGTCAATCATGTTAAGCACACAACTTCAAATATATTTGTGTTTTGATGATGACATTTGTGTTTTGATGATGCCATTTTGTACACAATCTGATGTCATATTGTATATATGTGGAAGATTGTTGAGTTGTGTATTTATTTGGATGATGACTAAAAACCTTCATGTTGATGATGTCTACACACTCATACTTTGATTTTAATGATGACTACAAGATTTAGTTGTGAATGATGTCCAAACACTCATACTTTGATTTTGATGATGACATTTTGTACACATTGTACATATTACAATGATGAGTGAACAACATGTTTTTAATACTCAGTATTTCATATTTTGATGATAATGACATGTTTTGATGGTTCACACTTCATATACAGGTTCACATAATTTTGTCAAAGTTGTGTCGACACAAGATGTCAAGTGTGTCGACACACCCTCTACATCTAGAAAGCAGTAAAGAGAAAAGATGCCAGTTGTGTCGACACAGGTCCATTGTATGTCGACACATCCATTGATCTCCAAAAAAAAGTCAGAAGAAAAGAGCCAATTGTGTCAACACATGTTAACTTCCAGAGCCAGTTGTGTCGACACAAGTCAATTGTGTGTCGACACACTTCGACTGAAGCTCAAAAATAGGAATTTTTTGAACACGTGTCAACTTGGGAATCAAAGGATCTAACCTAGATTTTTGTACCCACACACCCCAAGGCACCACATGGACACATGGGCTATAAATACCCATGATCTTCGTACTCCAAAGGCAAGCCAGCCCATACAATTCTCAGAAAAGCTTTTGGCGGCAAAAGAGAGTTTCTCCAGTGCCTTGCTCAATCTTCAGAAGTTGCAGACCAGCCTTTCAACATAGAGGACGTGGGAATTAAGGCCAAGCTCTGGAGAAAGAAGGGGTGTGTTGGAGATGTTGAAAATCGACTTGAGGCATCACATGCGCAGCGGAAGTAAAACAAAAAATCGATTTCCATCTATGTACTTGATCAGGATATGATGTACGGTGCATGTAAACATACATACAAATAAGGCGTGAGACAATCTCACCTAGGGGAGATCGTATATCCCCTGAAGCGCAGAACTAGTCCTTGTTTGAAGGAGCTCTCGCGAGACTCCCTCTAGCGGTATCCACACAGTGGATGATCGGCGATGACGATGACCCCTCCTACACCGGTGGTGCCACTCCTCCTAGTCGTGCAACGTCACACAGCGGCCAACAACAGCAAATAGAAGCAACAACAAGAGGGCTCGGCCCTCCTAGTTCTCCTCTTGCTTAGGGAGAGCACATGAGGGAGAGACGGAAAGGGGGGGATGAAGAAGGTGGTTTCTCTTCTCAAGCTCTAGCCTATAAACTTCAAAGAGAACCCCTTCTATTTATAGAGAGCCTAAAGGACACCTCATCAGGGACACCTCATCATGTCATGATGACAAGGGACACCTCACAGAGACACCTCACCATGTCATGATGACAAGAGGGACACCTTGCAAAGACACCTTGTCATGTAATCATGACAAGGGACACCTCGCAGGGACACCTCACCATGTCATGATGACAAGAAGGACACCTTGCAAGGACACCTCATCATGTAATCATGACAAGGGACACCTCGCAGGGACACCTCACCATGTCATGATGACAAGAGGGACACCTTGCAAGGACACCTCGTCATGTAATCATGACAAGAGACACCTCGCAGGGACACCTCACCATGTCATGATGACAAGAGGGACACCTTGCATGGACACCTCATCATGTAATCATGACAAGGGACACCTCGCAGGGACACCTCATCATGTCATGATGACAAGGGACACCTTGCAAGGACACCTCGTCATTTAATCATGACAAGGGACACCTCGCAGGGACACCTCATCATGTAATGATGATTAATGATGATGAGGTGTCCTCCTTCCAGAAGGGGTGAGGTGGCATGATCCTAGTATACTCCCTTAATGGATCCTTATCAAAGCTTATTAGGTCTTACCCAATGGGTCCATAATAGGTTAAATAAGGCTTATTAGATAACTTTTATCCAATCCTCTATTCATCGCGTTATCCACCTTTTGTGTGTGACCCTTTAGGCCCAATATCGAGCTGGTCGTGAGTTGTACTCGTTAGAACTCCTTCTGACTTAGTGAATTATTATCTCCATAATAATTCACTCAACTCATCGATTATGAACATACTAGGCCACTATGTCATAATCCCCAGACGATACGAGTGATCAAATCCATTGGACCTGTCTGCCCATAGTTACCGTGTACCTGTAGTCCCTCATCCATCTATTATCCCAGAGACCATATATTAGGCATGGTGTTGTCAGGTCTATATGGAATCTGTTAAAGTCAAACTCTTATCGGATTCTCCCGGAGAACTCCTTCTCACTAAATCCAATTGACCCTGGCCAGGGATTTGCCTGAGTAAGACAATATGGGATATTCCTCTCACGATACCGAGAGTGGATGATCCTTTATTGACACATAATTGCCTTCGTAAGGTTGGCTACCATTCCCAATGACTGGCTATACTAGACCTGGAACATCCAGACCTATAAATCCAGTATCAAAGAATGGAGTACTCAAACAAGACATCTTTGGTGTCTCAAGTCTAAGGACCAGTTACACAACTGAGACTACGGAATCGCTAGCTGACAATTAGGTATCATTAACCATATAGCATTCCGAGAACGGATCATTCAGTGAACTCATTCTCCAATAAGCACCTGCACCATATCCCTAGTATCTCCACACAAGCAGCTATGAGACCAGCTGCTTCCATCATATGGACAGGTATATGGCACACCAGTCTTTCCGGTCATCTCAATGTCCTTCTTGAGTAACCTACGACTAGGAATATTTAGGATCTGTGTTTAAAGAGAATCGACCTCATTATCATGATCTCATCATGATCCAATTCCCATTGCATAGACCCATGGACATCACAGTATACAAACGCATGGAATATACAGTGAGAAAATACCATTATAATATTACCAAAAGATATTGTACATAATTACAAGTGCCATCACTCACGTGAATTGGCTTGTAGGGCACCTATAACTAGCAGGAGAAGGAGCATATCTGGAAGAAGTGCAGCAGAAGAAGAAGAAGAAGAAGAAGAAGAAGAAGAAATCGTAATTCAGAAGCTACTGAAGCAGAGCAGTGCTGACCAAAAAGAAGAAGAAGAAGAAGAAGAGAAATAGTAGCAGAATTGAGGAAGAAACAATATGGATCTGTGATCGCGAAGATCAGATCAACAGTCGGAGAGATATTTCTTCCTTTACTCACACCATCTCTTAATTCATTTCATATTTGTGTGTGTGTGTGTACTGAACTGAGATCAATACGTGGATTCTATGTGGATGTTTGTTTTCTGATCTGTATAAGTGCTCAGTACAGATCATAGTGTGATCTGTGTGGGTTTGTGCACATATCTGAATTGTGTGTGGTGTGTAGATCAGATCAAGGGTAGATGATCTGATCTTCTGTGAACTTGATCTAGCATGTGTGAGCCTGAGTGCTCGTGTGTGTGTGTTGTACTCAGTTCTTTGAGTAGTGTGTACCTCACTGTGTGAGGGGTGGATGTAGGAGTCACTGGATGTGATCTCTGAACCACCTAAAAATCTCTTGTGCACTGTGGTTTGATTTGTGGTTTGTATTGTATTGCGCTAGATGCATGCATAGGGATTTTACCTACACTAATTAATTTGTTCACACACGTTAATCACATATTTGACGCTTACACTGTTTGATAAAGTGTTTCTCACATTTTAATAACACACATTGCATTAGATCATAGGGGTTTTAATTGAGTAGATTCTCTATTTCGAAGTAATTTTTAAATTGCTTAAGTTTCCGCTGCAAATCTATTTTGATGATCAGATCATCCCCATATAATTTCATGAATTATATATATATTTTGGTGATTAACAAAATCCTAACAATTAGGATCTAACAAGTTTCTATGAAGCTTAGTCACAGGAAATAAACTAGGCAAAATCAAGCAAAGACTTGTAAGTAAATCCTTACTTTGTTGTTCTTAATTTTTCAGAGCATGAAATTTCTCTAAGTACACATCGACTCACTTTGAAGCATAACGATTTCATAAGTCATCGCAAAGAATAACTCTTTCATAAGTTTCATATCGTTTTTGGTTTATATCGATTTCGATCTCAGAACGATTTCGTAAGTGAGCATAACGATTTGCTCTCATAACGATTCGACAAGTGAGTATAACGATTTCAATCTCACAATGATTTGTAAGTAAGCATAACGATTTGCTCTCATAATGATTCAACAAGTGAGTATAACAATTTCAATCTCACAATGATTTTGTAAGTGAGCATAACAATTTGCTCTCTTAACGATTCGACAAGTCAATATAACGATTTCAATCTCACAACGATTTCGTAAGTGAGCATAATGATTTGCTCATAACGATTTGATTATAGTGTTATAACGATTTGGTTATAACGATTTGCTTATAGTGTTATAACGATTTGGTTATAACGATTTGCTCATAACGATTTGGTTATAACGATTTGCTCATAACGATTTGGTTATAACGATTTGCTCATAACGATTTGGTTATAACGATTTGCTCATAACGATTTGATTATAACGATTTGGTTATAACGATTTGCTCATAACGATTTGGTTATGAATGCATAATGATTTATGCATACAACGATTTGTTTACGAATGAGCAACGATTCACATGAACAATGACTCATTCACAACGATTCTATAAGTCATGTTCATATCGACTTCATGAGCTATAACGACTTGATATTTGAATATCTTGACAAGTCAAAGTCATCCAGCGTATTTCTCTGTTATCTATGCATTGAATATAACCGTACATTTCTCTGCACGATGCATGTCCAGATATCTTCTATTCTTATGCTCCTGCATGTAATATATTTTTGGAAAGACAGAATGGAAATTTCTATCTTGATGTATTCTCACTCTAACATTGACTGACAACAAGAGACAGCTTAGCTGTCTACGTTTTAGCATTTAATGTGTGCAGGTCTCTGACAGCACGACTCTATACAACGTTGGATAAAGTAGAAGCTGGAGGATATCAAGAAGGATTTTCTTCTTACGTGCATGGAACGTAAAGAACCGTTGACTACAAAGGAAATCCATGCAGTCTAACGTTCTCGGAACATAGAGACAACAGATACTTCAACGGCTACATTTTCAAAAGAAGATACAAATAGAAGATTGGTGCCTACGTAAAGAAGAATGAATCTTGAGAATTCAAAATCTGCAAGCACCATAGAAGAGCTTAAGTCTCACTCCATCATCTTATTGCAGCTCTTTGCTCTCTGTGTCTAGTGTAGAACCTTGAGAGAGCTTTTGTGAATTGAGAGTTTTCTTCTTTGTAGATTTTTTCCTCTCAGTCTTCGCTTCGGATCAAGCATTGTGCTATTAGCTTGGTCCAGAGGCGCATCATCCCTTGAACACATCTTTTTGTTATTCCCTTCATGTTGAAGGAAGACCTGGGGGTTCCAGGGTGCTGTTCCCTTCGTGTTGAAGGAAGACCTAGAGGATTCTAGGGTGTTGTATTCCTCTTCAGGTTGTGAAGAGAAGACCAACTGCGGCTGGGTGTGTAAGTGTCTGTGAGGGGGACTGTACCCTTGGGTAGTGAATCCTGAGTTGTTGCTCAGGGACTGGACGTAGGACTCCTGTGGAGAGGAGGTCCGAACCAGGATAAAATCTAGTGTAGTGTGATGCTTGCTTTGTGTTTGTTGTTTATTTTTCACTAACGCTAACAATCAACGAAGTGCTTATTGTGTGAACATTTTTGTGGACAGGTTTAGGTATTCAAATTTTAAAGAATCCCATTCACCCCCCCCCCCTTTGTGCTTGCTAGCTGGGCAACAAGTGGTATCAGAGCTAGTCTCTTCGACAAAGAAGAAGATCCAACGATCTGAAGAGAAAAGATCAAATGGCAGCCCAAGGTCACTTCGAAGGTCAGTCAGTAAACAGACCATCGTTGTTCGATGGTGAAGACTACACATATTGGAAAACAAGAATGGAGTTCTTCCTTCAAGGGCTCGACTATCAAATTTGGTCGATTGTAGAAGAAGGAGATCTTCTGGTCACTAATGACAAAGACAAATGGACAGAAGATGACAAGAAGAAAATTTCTCTCAACTGCAAGGCCAAGAGCATATTGTGTTGTTCTCTCAGCAAGAAGGAATTCAACAGAATCTCTGCCTGCAAATCCGCAATGGAGATGTGGGAGAAGCTGAGGATCACTACAAAGGTACAGACAAAGTAAAAGAAACCAGAATAGACATTCTGGTAACTCAATATGAAAGATTTCAGATGCAACCCGGTGAAACAATTACACAAATGTACAATAGGTTCATCGACATCACTAATGGATTGGCTGGTCTTGGTAAGACCTATCAGATGGGAGACATGGTTAGAAAAATTCTCATATCCTTGACTGCCTCGTGGACTCCAAAAGTAACAGCAATAGAAGAGGCTAACGACTTGAAGATAATGTCATTAGAAAAACTCATTGGGTCCCTTATGGCCCTTGAGATTAACATGGAAAGGTTGGGAGAATCATCTAGCAGAAAGAAGCATTCCAACGCACTCAAGGCAGAAGAAGACACATCAGAAGAAGGCTCATATAGCCAAGAAAGCATGAACAGCAGTGAAGATGAAGAAGCAATGCTTTTCAGAAGGTTACAACGCATCTTGGCTAAGAAAAAGAAGTATCAGTCTGGAAGAAGATACTTCAAGAAGGGAAAAGACTTCTAATGGTCAGAAGTCAAAGATGCAAAGAAGACTGAACCGATTTGCTATGAATGCAAGAAGCCCAGACATATCAAGGCAGAATGTCTGAAGCTCTTGAAAACTGAGTTCAGAAAGAAAGACAGTTCCAGAAAACCCAGAAGATTTAAGAAGAAAGCCATGGCAGCAGCATGGGACAACAGTAGTGACTCTGACAGCGAGTCAAGCTCAAGCAATGAAGAAGAAGAAGAAGCCAACCTGGCATTCATGGCCAACCTCGAAGACAAGGTAACAATAGACTCATCTTTCTCTTCGTGCAATGAATCTGATTCTGACAACTTAGAAGAAGCTTTTAATGAACTGTATTGTAAATATAAAGAAGTGTGTAAATCACTAAAAGCCAATAAGAAAAATCTCGCATGCTTAGAAAATACTAATTCAGATTTAAAATCTGAAAATGAGCAAATGGAAAAATAAATTACTGAACTAAAAAGGAGAAATGAATTGTTATGCGAAGACTTGAAAATTAAAAATGAACAATTAGCAAGTTTGGAAAACCAAGAAACTGTAAATAAATTAAAACAAGAAATTAACACTTTAACAACAGAAAATGAAAAATTGTCAAGCACACTAGAAAATTTTACTAATGGCAAAACAACATTAATATTAAAAGGTGCTAGACGGTCAGGTAAAAAGAAACATGGATTAGGTTACACTCCTCCCGATAATGAGGAAACAGTAGTATATCCTAAAACATATCCAACTCCTAAATTTGTACCTGAACAAGACACAGCATATAAATCAAATTTTAAATACATTCCAACTGAAAAGATAACTAAAATGTCTTGCTGTAGTCATTGCAATAAGTTAGGACACATTAAAGTATCATGTCCAACTAAACATAAAATATGGATAATTAAAAGAAAAATTGACGATACTAACCAATCAGGACCCAAAAGAACTTGGGTACCTAAAGCTTAATGTTTTTAATGCAGGGAAACCTTCGAGCATCCAAATGGTACTTAGATAGCGGATGCTCAAGGCATATGTCAAGTAATAAGAAGTTGTTCTCTCACCTTGAAGCTGAAGAAGGCACAGTTACATATGGTGACAATGGCAAAGGAACTGTAATAGGTTGTGGACCGGTTGGTAGCAAAGGAAAAGTTATCATTGAAGATGTACTTTGTGAGAAAGGACTGAAGCACAATCTTATTAGTATTAGCTAACTGTGCGATAAAGGACATCAGATCAGATTTCAAGAGTCAAAGTGCAGTATTATAAAGGATGGTGCAATCGTGTTTGAAGCCAGCAGGGAAAAGAACCTGTATGTACTTTATTTGGAAGAACTAAAGGATCAGGACATATGTTTGGCAGCAAATAAAGAGCAGTCAACAGATCTCTGGCACCGAAGACTAGGCCACTACAGCTTGAATGGCATGAGAAAGTTGATCAAGAGAAGCTTGGTGGAAGGTCTACCCAAAGTTAGTGCAAAAATGAATGGTGTCTGTAGGCCGTGTGCAAAAGGGAAGCACACCAAGTCATCCTTCAAGTCAAAGACCGTGGTAACAACCTCTAAACCCTTAGAACTTCTACATATGGATCTATTTGGGCCAATGAGGACCACAAGTCTCGGGGGAAAGAACTTTGGATTTGTTATAGTAGATGACTACTCCAGGTTTACATGGGTTTCTTTCCTAGAACACAAGGATGATACTTTTGAAAGTTTTGTTAGTTTTAGCAAGAAAGTTCAAAAGGATAAGAAGTATAGCATCATTAGTATCCGATCAAATTGTGGAGGAGAATTTCAGAATGAGAGCTTTGCAAAATTCTGTGATAGCCAAGGAATAGAACACAGCTTCTCAACACCAAGGACACCACAATAAAATGGAGTTGCTGAAAGAAAGAATAGAACCCTATTGAATATGGCAAGGACAATGCTGTCAGAATATGATTTGCCAAGATATTTTTGGGCCGAAGCCATCAACACAGCATGCTATATCATCAACAGAGTAATGATCAGGCCAATCTTGAAAAAGACTTCATATGAGCTATACAAGTAGAAGAAGCTGAAGATTAGCCATTTCAGGACATTTGGATGTCCATGCTTCATCCACAACAACGGCAAAAGGGACATTGGTAAGCTATATGCAAAATCAGATGAAGGTATATTCATGGGGTATGCTTCCAAACCCAAAGGATATAGAGTATTTAACAAATGAACTTTATTAATTGAGCAATCAGTGCATATTATTTTTGATGAAACTAACCCTTCCTTGAGAAAGGAAGTAGATAGTGATATTGATGATACAGATGAATTGTCCAAGAAGCTAAAGAACTCGTCTATTGAGGATAAGGATGATCCACCCTTGGAAGATCTACAACAAAAGGATGCATCTCACGATAATCTTCCAAAAGAATGGAGGTATAAGAAAGATCACCCACTGGAAAATATCATTGGTGATCCATCGGTTGGGGTAAGAACCAGAGGTAATATAATTCCTTGTGACTACATTGCCTTTGTATCTCAAATAGAGCCTAAGACAGTCAATGAGGCACTGTCTGATGAATCTTGGATATTAGCCATGCAAGATAAACTTAACCAGTTCAAGAGAAACCAAGTATGGTCCCTTGTTCCGAGACCATCAGATCATCCTGTGAATGGCACCAAATGGGTGTTCAGGAACAAGTTAGATGAAGCTGGTGTGATCATAAGAAACAAGGCCAGATTGGTAGCTCAAGGCTATTCCCAAGAGGAAGGCATAGATTTCGATGAAACCTATGCACCAGTGGCTAGACTTGAGGCAATTAGGATTTTACTTGCATATGCTTCTGCATCAAATTTAAAACTCTTTCAAATAGATGTAAAATCTACTTTTCTGAATGGTTTTATAAAGGAAGAGGTATATGTAGAACAACCACCTGGTTTTGATGACATGGATTTTCCAAATCATGTTTTTAAGTTGCATAAAGCTTTATATGGTTTAAAGCGAGCACCTAGAGCTTGGTATGAAAGGCTTAGTTCTTTTTTGTTAAATCATAGTTTCATTAGAGGAAAAGTAGATAGCACATTATTCATTAAGTCTAAACTTAAAAATGTGTTATTTGTTCAAATATATGTTGATGATATAATATTTGCTCTACTGATGAATCTCTTTGCAAGTATTTAGAAAAGCTTATGCAGGGAGAATTTGAAATGAGCATGATGGGGGAGCTCAACTACTTCCTCGGATTGCAAATCAAACAAGGAAAGGAAGGATCTCACATCTGTCAAGCCAAGTACACCAAAGAATTACTAAAGAAGTTTGGATTTGAAAACGCCAAGCCACTGTCAACACCCATGAGCACATCAACAAGGCTAGACAGTGACAAAAATGGTAAGAAAGTAGATCAGAAACTTTACAGAGGTATGATAGGTTCATTACTCTACTTAACAGCAAGTAGACCTGATATATTGTTCAGCGTATGTATGTGTACTAGGTACCAAGTAGATCCTAAAGAGTCTCATTTAATTTGTGTTAAAAGGATCTTTAGATACTTAGCCAAAACTCATGATCTAGGATTATGGTATCCAAATTCATGTGAAATTAATTTAGTAGGATATTCTGATGCTGACTATGCTGGATGCAAGATAGATAGGAAAAGCACCAGTGGATTTTGTCAATTTCTTGCAAGATGTCTAATATCATGGTCCTCAAAGAAGTAAAATTCAGTAGCACTATCTACAGCTGAAGCTGAGTACATGGCTGCTGGAAGCTGTTGTACACAACTCTTATGGATCAAACAGTAGCTTGAGAATTTTGGACTAAATATCAAGACAATCCCCTTGCTGTGCGATAACACCAGTGCAATAAATCTCACCAAGAATTCAGTTCAGCATTCAAGGACAAAGCACATTGAGGTTAGGTACCATTTTATTCGTGATCATGTTGCTAATGGTAATATAGACATTTCTTTTGTAGATACACAAAATCAGTTAGCAGATATCTTCACAAATGCCTTACTGAAGAGAGATTTACTTCTCTTAGAAGGGAACTAGGCATGTGCAAATTGTGAAAGATTTATCTGTATAAAACTGAAATATAAATTATTTTAGAATAACCAAATTTTCTCTCCCCTATAGTTAAGCAAAATCTCATTAAAATATTACTTGTTTCTTACTTATCCGAGACGGTTCGATTATTTTTAAAGTATTTATTCCTCTTGAACCGGTCAGTTTGTCGTTTTCTGCCATTATGGCACCTCTTGTTTCGAAAAGTTGAAGGATCGAGGAAAAGGTGTGGATAAGATCTAGAAGGGGGGATGAATAGATCTATGCCACTTTCTGCGGAAGCTTAAGCAATTTAAAATACTTTTAGAACCAGAGGCAATTTTAATCAGTGAAAAACACAGATCTGATGAAATGTTAAGTGAGTTGATAAAATAGATGTAAAAACCTGTTGATTAAGTGAATCTTGATCGATCCTATGCAAGCATCTAACGGATGATAAAATCAAACCACAAATAGACAAGTGCACAGAGATTTTTAGGTGGTTCGGAAATCACCCATGTGATTCCTACATCCACCCCTCACACCCAGTGAGGATTCACTAAACAACCTGGGTTACACACCCACTGGAGCCAGACAACTCCAACACTTGAGTTTACAACTCACACACCTCTAGAGCAAGACTACTCTAGATCCCTGAGAAAGACTGCTCAACAAACACTTGAGTTAGACAACTCAAACTGAGCACGACGGCTCACAAATAACAATGCTAGACACCAACACACGACATGGATCTTCTAGCAGCAGATCATGTCAGACATGAGAACATTCATGAGAGTTATGCAGAAGCACTTGCACAATCTCAAGAAGTCTCAGAAGAACAAAAATACATTGAGAATAGTGTTAAAAGGCTTTGTTCTTCAGTGTACTCCCTTGTAGAAGCTCAGATTGGGAAGAGGCTTGAATCCTTGAGGTCCCAGCCGATGCTCTGTACTATTGAAGTTGGGGATCTTCCTTGAAGTCTTCTCCAACAGATGCTCCTACTTGATCTGCTTCCTTGAGGCGCTTCAATTGCTTCTTCAGAGATCAAACTCCAATTCTCTCAATCGAATTGATGAGAATTGGTCTTCAGAAGGCACCAGGAGAGCAGAGAGGGAGATGAGCTCTTCTCGCCGCCAAAAGGAACTTTTCTGGAGGCTTGGAGAGTTCGTTGGGGTCTTCTCATGATGAACGGCCAATTGGGGGCCTTTTATACCCAAAAGATTCCAAAGATACCCTTTAGTACAAGGGCACACGATCCTAGGTTGATACCCCATCGCCCTAGGCTGACACGTGGCAAACATCCAATTTAAGTTGCAAACTTTCCGTAGTGTGTCGACCTGCCCTGGTGGTGGTGTCGACACACTGCCCAAATCTTGAAACAGGCTGTTCTGGGAACTGATCCAGTGTCGACCTGCTTTGGTATTGTGTCGACCTGCTATCCTGGTTCTGAAAACAGCTGTTCTGGGAGCAGGATCCAGTGTCGACCTGCTCTGGTGTTGCGTCGACCTGCTATCCCCAATTCTGAAAACTGCTGTTCTGGGAGCAGGATCCAGTGTCGACCTGCCCTGAGAGTGCGTCGACCTGAGTAGTCTGATTTCCGAAATCTGCAACTCGTGTCGACACACTCTTTGATATGTGTCGACACAGTCTCAACATTTGTTCATCTTTTTGCCTTTGAATTTGGGTTATTGTGTCGACACCATTGTGGAGTGTGTCGACACTTCTTTTGCAAAAAGTGTTTGTACCTGAAAATTAAACACATATATCATTAGTAAAATGTTTTATTATGAGTGCAAATGATAAGTGTGCTTTGAGACATTTTTTTTTAATATAATTTCAGGTGAAATGTATTTATCATGTTCAAATAATTTGCATTCAAATCACATTTGTCATCATCAAAATAGGAGGGAAAATGATATGAAATTACACTCAACCCAACAATCTCCCCCTTTTTGATGATGGCAACATTAAATCCATATGTCAATGAGGTTTTGATGAGATGTGATTTTAAGCAATTTTTGGTTATTCAATGTCCTTATTTTTGTTCATGTTCATGCTTGTTAAAGACCTTTAAATATGGCTCATTCACAATTGATGGTTGTACTAAAGAAGTACAAAGTAACTTGAAGTAAGTTAGTGCATAAAGAAGGTCAAGCAACTTGACAAGCATTCATTCATTCACATTCACATAAAAGTTTTCAATCACATTGAAGTCACAATTGAGAAAATCATTCAAGCTAAGCAAAATGCATTTCATTTCATTCAAGAGACCCATTACAATCATACCAGAGAGATTACAAAAGAACATTTCATTACAAAAGAACATTTCTCTTTCTTTCTTTCTTCTCCCTCTTTGACATCATCAAAAGAAAAATTACATTAAGTAGAAGATGGAGGAGGAGGAGGAAGGGGAAGTAAGATGGTCTCAATGTCAGACATTCTTTTCTCCATAAAAGTCAAGCTGGACTTGATTTGATCTTGAATGGTTGTGAGTTTGGTGTGCAAGAAGTGTTCCATTCTATCTGAATTCTCTATCAAGGTAGCTTGAATTCTTGCTAGATCAGCTGCAATGGGTTGTGAAGAGGAAGAAGATCCAGCTGACCAACCAGGCCTTTGCAATATCTTGAATTCTTTTGTCAAATCAGATAGCTGTGTGTCAATGTGCATTGAAGTTCCTCATGCTCTCCAAGTCATCCACAAAATGAGCAAAAGATAGTCTAGTGCTGGTGATCTCATGTAATGTCTGGTTGGTGTTAAAGACATCAGCTTGGGAATTTGCCAAAATTCCCTGAAGTACTATCTCTAACTTTTGCTGGTGCTCCTTAAGCTGTAATGAGGCATCTGCCATGGTACCAATCAGTCTGTTGAATCTTTGAGCTGCATAGTCTGAGGCAGCTTTTTGTTCTATGAATTTGGCAGATACAGTGTTCTCCAACCGTTGAATCCTCAACTCAAAGGTTTCTGACATGGTTTGAATGGAGGAGTTCAAGGTTTCAAATTTTTCATTTAAGAAGGAGAACAACTCTGGTGGAACAGAAGGTCCACCAGAGGATGTGGATGGTTGAAATGTGGGTTGTGGAGATTCAGAGTGTATGAATGAGGGTTGAAACTGAGGTGAGAGAGGAGCATGAAGTGGGATATCACCTTCAGTTGGGACTTGAGGCTGTTCCTCATTCAAAGGAGGCTGATCCTCCTGACCTTGGGGCTGGTCCCCTTCAGCTGGAGGCTGGTCCTCTTGAACTTGGGGCTGGTCCCCTTGATTTTGAGGCTGTTCCTCCTGAGCTTGAGGGGCCTCAACCACAACTGGCCCTCTCCTAACTTGAGTACCCTCCAGTCTAAATCCCATAAATTTCTGAATATTCTTAAAGGTATAGATGTTGGACTTAGGGATAGACTGGGATTTCTCATTCTCCAAGGGCACACCAAAGTGCTGGAACACTGAGGTCAGATGTGCAGCATAGGGAAGAGATCTCTTGAGGTCTTTCCTGGTTGTTTCAGATATGATTTGATACATTATTACATGGAGGTTGATTTTGATGTCTTTTACCATGCAATAAAGAATGAACCTCTGTATGTCTGTTAGCCTGTCCCTTCCACCACCTTGAGGGGTAATAATTGTGGTCAAAATGTGGTGGAGGACTCTCAACACAGGGGGAAAGGAATTTGTGTTGAATCTGGTAACATGGGTTTGTTTTGGATCAGAGGCATCAGCAGGAAGGCCTGTCATGATGGAATAGGCTTCATGAAGATCAAATTCAAATTCATGATAATCTGCCCCTTCATCTGGTACTTTGAAAATAGAGGCAGCTGTATCAGTTGGCATGTCAATAACTATGCCCTTAACCTTTGATTTATATCCATCCTCTGTGCATTTCAGGTTCTTGTAAAATTCCCTAACAAGTCTTGGATAACTAATTTGAAACTCAGAAATGAATATCAACCAAGACTGAAAAGAGAAATAGGTCTGAATTTCTGGAAATGTGTCTGCTAGCTGAATATCTGATAAATCCACTATCCTGGGCTTTAGAATAAGCTTGGCTTCACTGGTGGTGTCTTGAGACTTGGAAGACTCTGAAGATGATGATGATGACTCTGAAGAGTCTCCAGAAGGGGAGCCCGGAATCTTTGTTCTAGAAACCCTACCTCTGCCTGAAGAAGATGGTCTACCTCTCTTTGGTGCTGGCTGAGGTGCAGAGGAGGACCCTGGTTGCTGTGCAGGGTCATTCCTCCTTTTGGTTCTCCTTTCGAACTGAGGAGCATCATCCTCTGCCGGAACTGGCCTGGACGACGCCTGAGATCTTGCTCCACGGCGAGGACCCAACTTTCTCACCATGGTGGCAAGGATGGAGTGGAATCGGGAGTTGATGAAAGAGAGGAGAGATGATTGAGAAAGGGTTTTGATTGAGGGAGAAAAGCGTAGGTTTTCTTGCCGGAAATGAGAAGAAGAGCATCGTCGGGTCGACCTGATGCCTAAAAGGGTTTGCAGTGGTGCAATACCCCGCAGGAACAACAAGGCTTATCCGAAACCCACGATTGAAAAGGTTCTGGCAAGAGGACAGTGTCGACACAAGAAGAAAATAGTGTCGACCTGACCTAGGAGTGTGTCGACACGAGATAGGATGGTGTCGACCTGGCCTTTGAAGAAAAATTTGAATTTTTGTGTGAGAATTTTTGAGAATTTTGGATTTCTTTAAAATGATAACTAATGAGAGAAATAGTCATTTCAAGGATGTTTAAGAGACTTAAAAATTCATTTGTTATATTTTGCAAAAAATTCACCACAATTCAAGTTTTAAACAATTTCCAATAGGATATGAGCATTCAAACACTTGAGTCAATGAAATGATGATTTGAGGGATATATATATCTAACAATCAACTATCATCTACCATATTTCTCAACGTTAAAGAAATAAAGATATCCTCTAGACTAAATACAATTGGTTTGAAAATAAAACATAATCTTAAAGAACAACTTGATGATGAATGAAAATGATTCTTTTCTAAACAAAACTCCATCAACACATATTTTTGTCTTTTTAACAGACTATCAAATGATATAAATCTTTTTCACTCAAGTACTAGTGCTTTTACACACCATAGTCCCTGGATACTTAAGATTTATTCATTATTAAGTCTCAAAGGGTAAATGATGACCTTTTGACATGAAAATATACGTTTTGTAGACGCCAATATTTCCAGTTACTCAGTCATCATGAAGAAGTATAGCACATTTTTGCTGTATTTTGAATTCATTTTTGAATTTTTATCCCCTTTGAACAGAGATAACATTAGTGCCTCATGGCACTTCATTCATTGTGAAGGTGTGCAGTTTCTCAGCTCAAATGTCATTGCTCTGTTGAATTTTCAAAATTTTAAGAGTTTTGTAAGATAGAAATCAATTTTATCCAACATCAGTTGCAAACAAAGAGATGTTTTAATTTCAAGACACAATTTGTTTTCAATCTTGGAAGATTTCTGAGTTTCTGTGGGTTGAAAAATATAGTTGACAGTTGATAAAAAAATATGATAGATCACTCAAAGGATCATTTGGAGACTCTAGACATCTGAATGATGACATCATTCAGGAAATTGATGAAATGCAAGAAAAGTTATGAATTTTGCAAAAGTCATGACTTGAATTTTCTAGCTTCCCTTGAGATGATGATTTCAATCATTTTCTATCAAAATAAAGATATGCAAGATTATGAAATCAAGAAAGATTCTCTTTAAACAATAAAAGCCCCCCCTCAACAATTGCATATTCATTTCTTAGTACTTGGCGGAGACATATACTCTCGCATAGTGAAAGTGTCCAGACAAGCATGACCTGTCCTTCTCCAAGTCACCATTTGATATACCAAGAAATTTCAACACAAAAGAGTTGAAGAATTTATTGTCCAAAGGGAAATGGAAGTGGAATTGAGAGAATATGGACAGTATGACTGAAGGAAGCAAAGGGTTATGATATGAAAAGAACTCCCCCTTAGACAATGCATAACACTCAACCCAAACCTAAAGAGAGATCATGAATGTGGACATTTACAAAGACCAAGTTCTCTCCTCAAGGATGAAAACCTATTTTCAGGAAGGGGTTTGGTGAAAATGTCTGCAACTTGTTTTTCAGTTTCAATGAAATGGAGTTCAAAGGACTTCTTTGCAACCTCATCTCTCAAGAAATGATGCCTAATTTCAATATGCTTGGTTCTAGAATGCTGAATGGGGTTTTTAGACAGATTTATTGCACTTGTATTATCACAAAGAATGGGTACACAACCTAGATCTTGGTTGTAATCGAGAAGTTGATGTTTCACCCAAAGAATTTGGGTTCCACACCTACCAGCAGCAACATACTCAGCCTCTGCAGTTGACAGAGCAACTGAATGTTGCTTCTTGGAAGCCCAAGAAATAAGGCACCCACCTAGGAATAAACACAAGCCACTTGTGCTTTTTCTATCTAATTTACACCCAGCATAGTCAGCATCACAATAGGCAATCAAATCTAGCTTGCAATTAGCAGGATACCAAATTCCTAAATCACATGTTCCAACAAGATATTTGAAAATTCTTTTAACAGCTAACATGTGACTTTCTTTAGGATTAGACTGAAATCTAGCACACAAACACACACTAAATTGAATATCAGGTCTAGAAGTTGTAAGATAAAGTAGAGAACCAATCATACCTCTGTAGGTCTTTTGGTCTACTGACTTACCATTTGAGTCTTCTTCTAGCTTAGCATTTATGGCAATAGGTGTGCTTGAATGCTTGAGGGTCTGAAAGTCAAACCTTTTGAGAAGTTCCTTGACATACTTGGCTTGACTGATGAAGATCCCTTCAGATGTTTGGTTCACCTGCAATCCCAAGAAGAATGTTAAATCTCCCATTAAACTCATTTCAAATTCATTCTTCATTTGATTTGAAAATTCAGTGCATAGGCCTTTATTGGTGGAGCCAAAAATTATGTCATCAACATAAATTTGGACCACAAGTATTTGATTTTTTACTGTTTTGTGAACAAGGTTTGATCAACAGTTCCTCTGGAGTATCCTTTCTCAAGCAAAAAGGTACTCAAACGGTCATACCAAGCTCTTGGAGCTTGCTTAAGACCATAGAGAGCCTTATTGAGCTTGAAAACATGGTTAGGATATTTTTCATTTTCGAATCCAGGAGGTTGTTCAACAAAAACATTTTCCTTAATATAGCCATTTAAAAATGCACTTTTGACATCCATTTGATAAACTTTGAAATTCATGGAGGATGCAAAAGCAAGGAAAATTCTAACTGCTTCTAGTCTAGCTACAGGGGCATATGATTCTTCAAAATCAATTCCAAACTCTTGATTGTACCCCTTTGCAACTAGCCTAGCTTTATTTCTAATTACCTGACCAGATTCATTCAATTTGTTTCTGAAAACCCATCTAGTGCCAATGACTGTTTGGTCACTAGGTCTAGGTACTAATTCCCATACTTGATTTCTTTCAAATTGATGAAGTTCATCATGCATGGCATTAATCCAATCAGAATTTGATAAGGCTTCATCAATTGACTTTGGTTCAATTTGGGAAATTAGAGCTAGTGGGTCTTCTTCAATATCATGCAAAAAGATGATCTAGTCCTAACTCTATCATGCAAGTTGCCAACCACATTATCTAATGGGTGATCTTTTAAAAACCTATGTTCAGAAATTACCTGTTCAGAAGTACCCACTTCTGGGACAATGTTACCTGAGCCACTTGGAGATGGTGTGTTCAGGTTCTCTTCAATGTTTTCAAACTCCTCAACAGTTGGTGAAGAGTCCACAATAATTCATCCTCTTCAGTGTCTTGTCTTTCCCTGCAAGATTTAGAATTGTTAGTTGAAAAGGAATTTTCATCAAAGATAACATGTGGTGATTCTTCAACAGTTTTGGTTTTAAGAATGTACACTTTGAAAGCCCTTGACACCTCAGAATAGCCAAGGAAGATAGCTTCCTGACTTTTAGCATCAAATTTGTCAAGGTTTTCTTTGTTGTTGTTGTGTACATAACATTTGCACCCAAAGATTTTAAAATAGGAAACAGTTGGCTTTTTGTTTTTCAATAATTCATAGGGGTTTTCTTGATTTTTGGTCTGACCAATGCTCTATTGAGTATGTGATTGGCTGTGTTCACAGCTTCAGCCCAGAAGGATTTGGGCAAGTTACTCTCAAGTAGCATGGTTCTAGCCATTTCCACAAGAGTTCTGTTCTTTCTTTCCACAACTCCATTTTGTTCTGGAGTTCTTGGTGAAGAAAACTTGTGGAATATTTGAAATTCAGCACAAAAATCAGAAAAAGATGTGTTCTCAAATTCACCCCCATGATCAGTCAAAATATTTTTGATTTTATATGGATAAGTTGTTAAGACAGTGGTACAGAAGTTCCTGAATTCAAGACAAGTATCACTTTTGTGGGACAGAAAAATAACCCAAGTAAATCTAGTAAAATCATCAATGATTACAAACCCATATCTTTTGCCACTTAGACTTAGAATTCTTGTAGGGCCAAAAAGGTCCATGTGAAGTAATTCTAGTGGCCTAGATGTGAGTACCTCATTGAAGTTTTTAAAGGATTTTCTTGTTTGTTTTCCTTTAGAACAGATCCCACAAACTTGATTTTCAACATTAGAGAAGGATTCAGGAAGCCCCTTAACCAAATTCAATCTTAACAACTTATTCATTGTTCTGAAACTTGCATGGCCAAGTCTTTTGTGCCAAGTCCATGCAATTTCATCTTTATTTGCAACAAAGCAAAGATTTTCAGAAAAGTTTTTATTTAGGTTGATCATGTAAACATTGTTTTCCCTTTTTCCAAAGAATTTGATTTTATCAGTTGATGAGTCAATTATCTTACAAAATCAGATTCAAACACAACTTTGTGACCTTTGTCACATAGTTGGCTGATACTGAGCAGATTATAATCAAGACCATCAACTAGTAAAACATTATCTACAGAGTTTGAGGAAGTATGACCAACCTTACCAGATCCTAAGATCTTTCCTTTATTTTTACCTCCAAAAGTCACTGACCCTCCCTCCTTTTCAAGCAGGAATGAGAATTTGGCTCTGTCTCCCGTCATGTGTCGTGAACACCCACTGTCAAGAAACCACACATTGGTGTTGGGTGCACGACCTTCCTGCAACAAGATCAGTGGAGAGAAGATTTTGGTACCCAAACAGAGTTGGGACCATCAGAATGTTTGAACATTGTTAGTAAATCTTTTCTCACCCAAATTTGACTTGTTTTTTATTTTTGTTTTGTTAAATTGGTGTTTTCAGTCTTTTTCTGTTTGTTCTTTTTCTTAGGAATGAAATCACCAACATTTTTGTTTTTAGTGGGAGGGGAGTTTTTCATTTGAGTATAGGAGTTCAGATGAGGAGGTGGAAACCATGGATTTTGTTGGTACATCCAAAGGTTTGGATGAAGAATTGAGGATGATACCAACAAGGGTTTCATACCATTGGCTCCAAGGATTTTGAAATGCTGTTTTGGAGGTCCAAGGTTCTTTAAAATGATTTCCTTTGACTTTTTCTTATTTTTCAAATTTTTATTTGAATTTTTTGAGTTGTTTGTTGCTTTTGATGTTGAGCAGGTCGACCTCTCCATGACTGGTGTCGACACAACAGCCACAGAAGCCTTCTTCTTGTGGACTGGTGTCGACCTGTCAGGAGACTGAGTCGACCTGTTGTCTTCTTTTGTTTTTGAGTTTTTAATTTGTTTTGTGTTTTGTTTGATGTTTTGTCTGATGTTTGCTTGATTTCTGTGTTCTCAAGATTAGGACCTTTGACAAATTTAATTAATGGTGCTTTGCCCTTTTTCTCACCAGATTTGTCTTTGTTTGGTTTCTTTTTGTTGAATCCTAATCCATGAGAAGTTGTTGTCATATTTGTTCCTAGCAATGCCTCCAAGTTATCTTTACCTTTTGTGAAGGTTTGGATAACTTCATCCCTTTCTTTTAGCTGGTTTTGAAGAATGTTTATTTCTTCAATCTTTTGCTGTTTTTCTTGTTTTTCAATTTCCAGCTTTTCAGATAAGTCTTTGAATTCTAGGGTGGCCTTTTGAGAGGCAAGCTTCAGATCATCAATTAGATTCATGAGATTTTCTTTTTCTTCATTTAATTCTGTTATCTCATTTTCTAGTTCACAAGTTCTGTTGTTTGAAGATTGGTTATGATAAAGATTTTCAATTTTCTTTTTGATGTGTTTGTTTTCTTTTCTCATTTCAGAATATTTTTCAACTAATTCTGCATACACATCCTGCCAATCTTCAACAGTAAAATCTTCAAAAGAGGTATTTACCTTTTCTTCAGAATTGTTGGCCATGAAGCAGATTTCCTCACTCTCAGAGCTTGAGGATTTCTTGTCTTCTTCTTCTTCACTTGAATCTTCGTCAGACCAAGTGGCTACCATGGCCTTTGGCTTCTTGAACTTCTGGAATTTCTTGTGCTTTTCTTTCTTGTTCTCAGGACACTCTCCCTTCATGTGTCCTGGCTTATTACACCTGTAACAAATGACAGTTTCGTCATTTTTGATTCTTGTTAAATTAGAAGAGGAAGTGTTTCTTTTACCTGTGGAAAACTTCTTTTTCCCAGACATTTTTCCTTTTCTATATTTCAAGAATTTTCTGAATTGCCTGGTCATGAGGGCAATTTCATCCTCATTTGACTCAGACTCCTCAGAACTTGTCTTTTCTTGACTTTTGTCTTTGTTACTTGAGGAGGCCTTAAGTGCCATTGGCTTGGTTTAATTATGTGTTCTTCATTTCTTTTCAAATTGATTTCATATGTCATTAAGGATCCTATCAATTCATCCAAAGACATTTTGGACAAATCTTTAGAATCTTCAATGACAGTGGCCTTTGTGTGCCAAATAGAAGAAAGTGAACGTAAGATTTTCTTACCAAGTCTGCATCTGTGTAGTCCTTACCTAAGGCCTTCAGTCCATTGACAATGACCATGAACCTGGCAAACATTTCAGAAATTGTTTCATTAGACTTCATCATAAACAATTCATATTCTGAAACAAGAATATTTGCCTTAGTTTCTTTACTTGTGATGTTCCCTCATAAAGTAATTCGAGTTTATCCCACATCTCTTTGGCAGATTTGCACATTGAGATTCTCGAATACTCTTTGGGATGAACAGCACATTGAATCATGTTCATGGCACTATAATTCAATGTGGCTTTTCTTATTTGTTCCCTAGTCCAGGTTTCTTCCTCACCCTGGTTTTCATAGGGACCAACCTCAACCACTTTCCAAATTTCATAGTTCTGGGCTCTTAGAAAGACTTGCATTCTATTTTTCCAGTATGAATAGTCCGTTCCATTAAAGAATGGTGGCCTATTTATGGAATGCCCTTCAGCTATGAAACCTTTGGAATCCATTGAAAAAAGAAAGCACAGAAGAATATTAGCAAACAAGCAAACAATCAAACAATCAGACACACAACTCAAAAACTGCTCAAATCAAATCAGATCAAGTATAAACCCTCTGATACCAATTGAAGGATCGAGGAAAAGGTGTGGATAAGATCTAGAAGGGGGGGATGAATAGATCTATGCCACTTTCTGCGGAAGCTTAAGCAATTTAAAATACTTTTAGAATCAGAGGCAATTTTAATCAGTGAAAAACACAGATCTGATGAAATGTTAAGTGAGTTGATAAAATAGATGTAAAAACCAGTTGATTAAGTGAATCTTGATCGATCCTATGCAAGCATCTAACGGATGATAAAATCAAACCACAAATAGACAAGTGCACAGAGATTTTTAGGTGGTTCGGAAATCACCCATGTGATTCCTACATCCACCCCTCACACCCAGTGAGGATTCACTAAACAACCTGGGTTACACACCCACTGGAGCCAGACAACTCCAACACTTGAGTTTACAACTCACACACCTCTAGAGCAAGACTACTCTAGATCCCTGAGCAAGACTGCTCAACAAACACTTGAGTTAGACAACTCAAACTGAGCACGACGGCTCACAAATAACAATGCTAGACACCAACACACGACATGGATCTTCTAGCAGCAGATCATGTCAGACATGAGAACATTCATGAGAGTTATGCAGAAGCACTTGCACAATCTCAAGAAGTCTCAGAAGAACAAAATACATTGAGAATAGTGTTAAAAGGCTTTGTTCTTCAGTGTACTCCCTTGTAGAAGCTCAGATTGGGAAGAGGCTTGAATCCTTGAAGTCCCAGCCGATGCTCTGTACTATTGAAGTTGGGGATCTTCCTTGAAGTCTTCTCCAACAGATGCTCCTACTTGATCTGCTTCCTTGAGGCGCTTCAATTGCTTCTTCAGAGATCAAACTCCAATTCTCTCAATCGAATTGATGAGAATTGGTCTTCAGAAGGCACCAGGAGAGCAGAGAGGGAGATGAGCTCTTCTCGCCGCCAAAGGGAACTTTTCTGGAGGCTTGGAGAGTTCGTTGGGGTCTTCTCATGATGGACGGCCAATTGGGGGCCTTTTATACCCAAAAGATTCCAAAGATACCCTTTAGGTACAAGGGCACACGATCCTAGGTTGATACCCCATCGCCCTAGGCTGACACGTGGCAAACATCCAATTTAAGTTGCAAACTTTCCGTAGTGTGTCGACCTGCCCTGGTGGTGGTGTCGACACACTGCCCAAATCTTGAAACAGGCTGTTCTGGGAACTGATCCAGTGTCGACCTGCTTTGGTATTGTGTCGACCTGCTATCCTGGTTCTGAAAACAGCTGTTCTGGGAGCAGGATCCAGTGTCGACCTGCTCTGGTGTTGCGTCGACCTGCTATCCCCAATTCTGAAAACTGTGTTCTGGGAGCAGGATCCAGTGTCGACCTGCCCTGAGAGTGCGTCGACCTGAGTAGTCTGATTTCCGAAATCTGCAACTCGTGTCGACACACTCTTTGATATGTGTCGACACAGTCTCAACATTTGTTCATCTTTTTGCCTTTGAATTTGGGTTATTGTGTCGACACCATTGTGGAGTGTGTCGACACTTCTTTTGCAAAAAGTGTTTGTACCTAAAATTAAACACATATATCATTAGTAAAATGTTTTATTATGAGTGCAAATGATAAGTGTGCTTTGAGACATTTTTTTTGAATATAAGTTTCAGGTGAAATGTATTTATCATGTTTCCAATAATTTGCATTCAAATCACATTTGTCATCATCAAAATAGGAGGGAAAATGATATGAAATTACACTCAACCCAACAAAAGTCACCTTTTTTTTATAAAAACCCAAAATCTGTGGTACAACGATTCACCCTTCGTCTTCATCTTCTTCAACTTGCCTGAGCGATACCCTATCGACTCCGACATCGACTCTCTGGGATTTCAAAGCCTCTAACTCCTTCTCGCGAGAAATTTCTTGAGGGCTTCTGGTCCTTTCCTCATTCCAATCATCCAGAAACTTTCCCCATTCAAATCCATGGCCACGTCTGGTGTATCCGGCAGTGTCGGGGGCTATGGAGCCGCGTTTCTTACCACTGAGCAGCAAGAGAGGTATACCTCTGTGAAGATCAAGGTCTATGGCAACAAGGCAGTGGACATTGTAGACTTGTAGAAGAATGGAATGGGCAGCATCATTGCAGCAATGGAGAGGATGAAATGGTCGAAGATGGCAACTCTGTCAGAGGTGAGTTATCCAGACCTAGTGAAGGCATTTTTTTTTGTTTAAAGACTGAGGAGGACGGGTCCTTGACATCCACTGTCAAAGGAACCCAGATTAAAATTACCTATGAGCTTTTGGAAACTTTATTTGGAGTTTGCACCACCGGTCACAGTGGGGTTCACACTGTGGATATCCAAGCGAAGGGATTGTTGGTCCCGAGTACAAACTAAAGGATGGAAAGATAGACATCAACCAGCTGAATGCATTCAACCAGATTCTACATTTCATAGTGTGCCAGATTCTGGTTCCTAGGAGTGCCACCTATTCGACTTGTACAAAGGCGGACTCAGATATGATGTTCTGGGCTATCCAGAACCAGAGCATAAATATGGCAGAGGTTATGATAGAAAGGATGAAGTTTGCATCCGCTCAGGTTTGGGACAAGAAGAGCAAGCTAAATGTGTCCCTACCATATGCACATCTACTCACCAAGGTATTTCAACATTTTGGCATCAACTTATCTGGAGCAGTGTTAGAGAAAATGGGCCAGGCTATTCGAAGCAGAAACTTAAAGAAAAGTGGATTCTCATTGGTTGGAGGTATATGGTCCAAGACCTCAGTGGCTGTGGGTGAAGCCATTATTGGCAACGCCCAAGAAGTCCAAGAAGAAGTAGGAGAAGCAACAGTAGCGGCAAAAGTACCAGCAGGACCAGGAGTTCAAGAGCAACAACATGAAGTTATTCGTTCAGAAATTGCAGTGGAACAAGTAGCAACAGCAGCAGAGGTCCGAGCAGAAGAATCGGTGATCATTGGAAGCCAGATTGAGGACATTCCTCAAGAACTTATTGAGCCCTTTAGACAGAATTCAGAAGTTGCACCTCCATCCTCTCAAGTAGCAACAATTCTTCGGAGTGTACTGGACTCTTTAACCAGTACTCAGGTGGAGCCAAAGATCTTGGTAGATCTAGTTTCAGAGGTTGTAGTATCTGGCCTCAGTACAGATGTTGTCATAGAGAATGCTCCTATTCAGAGGGAGCAAGAAGAAGAAGATATTCCAGTTGATACCCATATGGAAGATGCTCCTATTCAGGGGGAGCAATCTGTTGAAAAGGAAGCACAAATCTAGGGGGAGCACACTGCCAATGCCCCCATTGATGATCAGTTCAGAGAAGGCATTGTGGAGAGTGCCTCAGGTGAAGAAGATAATGATAATAATGTGGAGCCCGTTGCAAAGGCAAGCAGCAAAGGGAAAGAAGTAGCTTTTGGGATTCCTCTCTTGACCAGGAGGCCTCATCAGAGGCAAAGAAAGAAGAAATTCAAGGTCAATCTAAAGCCCTTAGTTGCTAGAATGGATGAACAAGGAAAGATTCTGTGCTCTGTGCAATCAGATATTCAGTCAATTTTCATAAGCCAGCGTACTTCAGCTAAGGAGATGGGCATGGTTAGAAATGCAGTTAGATGGGTGCGAAGTGAACTTATTAGCATTAAAGATTCTATTGCCACACTTGGAGATCTGGTCAGGGCACAGTCCTCAAATGCCCCTCCTGCTCCTTCCTACAGAACCAGTCCAAAGTTCTGGGCCTTCAGAGGCCAGGCAACAAGATGCTGGGCCATCAGGGCCAATTTCAGAAGAACCAGCAGGGCCATCCGGGCCATAGGTTGTTGAAGAGGCAGCAACTGCAGTGCAGGATCATGCTGAAGCTGTGAAGTCTGGGCCATCAAGGCCAATAGAGGATGTTTCTAGGCCAACAAGGCCAGTGGTTTCCGAGGGTAAGATTCCAAGAGTAGAAGAGCCAGCTGTAGCTCCAGAAGCCCCTGATCCTTCTCCTCTTGCAACTTCGGCCCCTCCTTCACCACTATCTTCCTCCACAGCACCACCAACACCTATCCCTTTCAAACAACCCATGCCTCGCTCCATTTTGTGACGGCCCTAGATATTTATGCCCATTAAGGCTCCATATCCAGATCCGCCTCCCACGAACGGACCGAAGTCTCGCAAGGGATATCTCACACAAGTGTCCAGTAAGAGTATAAAAGACAACTACACAATATAAAACACAAGAAAGTACATGTGCTCATACCGGTATATAACAATTTACAACTGTCCCATTACATTATTACATGTCCAATTAAAAAGTACAACTACCTGGGGCATACCCCGAGGGAGCACAAGCTCACACAACACTAACTAACAACAACTCAATTGCTGGTGGTACAAGTCTGCCACAATGCCGCTACAAGCCAAACACACGGAAAGCCTTGAAAAGAACTGTAGGGGAGTGAGCCTCAACAAGTCACAGGCTCAGTAGGGGTCACCCAAGAACCACAACAACTAAACAGAAGAGACCTCAACCTCAAAGGGTCTCACAGGCCACACATATAGTCAAATCACGTTCAACTTAATTTGACCAAGATTAATCAACAATTAATATAAACATATCAGTTAACGTAAACCACGAAAGGTAAAAGAGAACAACTGGACTAGCACAACACTAGTAGTCCGCCCAACCACTGGGAACACCTCAACCTTAAGCCTCACTGGCAGACCACTGCCCATGCTCTAAGTTTCACAGGCAAACCATTGCCTCGGCTACAAGCCTCATAGGCAAATTACCCACGTCGGGTAACCGAACTGGCATTGACTTGCTAAGTCCAGCACATATTGGAACCACAACGGGAAACATACTTTAAACAAAGTATACATCACGAGTGGAAGGTCACCTCACGACTTCCACGTACCTATACACAATTACCGGTTCATTACAACACTTGGAGAGTTGGTACACAATGTACCACAATACAAAGCCAACCCTTAAGGGGTACACAGAAAACACAAGCGCAGGGGTAACAGGACTGCTAACCAGAAGCTAGTCCGCCATACCTTAAAATCATAATACAACGGAAAGCTACCTTTATGAGGGTATATTACAACAAGTGGAAGGTCCTACAACACGATCTCTACAGAGCACAGTTTCTTTT
This sequence comes from Colocasia esculenta, assembly GCA_014218235.1. Lineage (NCBI taxonomy): Eukaryota > Viridiplantae > Streptophyta > Magnoliopsida > Alismatales > Araceae > Colocasia > Colocasia esculenta. Next base: position 65,802,581 of record CM024761.1, read on the forward strand.
CAATACCTAAAAAGACTGGTACACAGCGTACTAAGAGAAACAAATACCCACAAAGGGTACAGGTACCTACTACCACGAGGTACCACCACAAAGTCTTAGAACAACGGTGCTAATGACGAAGCACACCACAACCAGTGAGTCTCCGCTCACCAACCACAACTACAACCGTGCCAACACCAGGGCACACCTTAGTGAGGAGGCCCTCAAACAACGAGTAATAACACAAAAGCCACAATCGGTAGTAAAGCACGAGTCGGAAAGGAACGACGCCACTACACGGGAACGGACTACTAGCTGATCAGGCCAGTATCCAACTCGGACAACACAACACAATAACAACCTCTTAGTCTCGTAGCCACGGACCCTCAGTCCAGCTACGGCTCCACAAACTCACAAGTCAAGCAACTAACTGTGGAGACTAACAAACACCACCACTACCTACAGTCTCACACACTGCAGGCCCATGCCTGGCACCTTTAGGGACTTAGGCCCGAGCTCCCTAAAGTGAGGCACTGGAATAGGACTAGCTGAGCCCAGTACGTCTACTGGTGTCCGTACCCCCAACCGCGAGCGCGCTACAAGCGACTGCACACCCACAAACACAAGTCGCTGCCCTACTATCGTCTTTCCCTCAGCCGGACGTACAACTCAAACACAGGAGTGAGGGTGTCCAAGAAGACGACACAGACCTCTACGGTACCACACTGTACCGGGACAAACCCCGAGCACAATAAACACACGTGCCTGGCTCACAAAGAACCTGGGGAACCTGACTAGAGAGGCATTTCGGAATAGGCGCCGGACCACCACACTCGGCAATACACAAACCACAACACTTACACGTTTATTATAAACCACGATACACGTGTGAGGAATAGCTTGTCCCGGTCACTCGTGACCTACAAGCTAGCCTACACAAACACATATACGAACCATATTAATAATAACATTATAGCCTAACATCGGCCACCTCGTGACCTCCGTGGCAACACACACCACTTAACACATAAATCAGTATGATATTCTTCGAAGGACAACAACAGACCAGGGCTGGGTCCACACATGACCTTCACTGCCCAATCACCTCAAAGTAACTACACAAACTATATTACAATAATCGTAACGACGACCACTAGCCATGCATACACATGTATGACAAACAAATCATGGAAACACCACAATGTGACGGCTAGGTTCACACAGGAACCTCACTACCCAATTACTACAACAAATTATAAGAATTACATTACGACAATGCGTGTGTCATACACACACCCAAACCACGTAAACTTCACACATATAGCACAAACAACACACCAACCACTTAAAGCATGCTCATCTAGTGAGCACCGCGCTCTACGAGCTCCACATATGCTAGCGCACCACAAACCGGCGCCATACACAACATTTAATAAATCATCGAATAAACGTACTTTAAAAACATGCATCAAAAGACCACTTGGCTGAAGTCGCGACATGAGGATGTGTCGCCTTCAGAACGCGACGCCCCGACCTGTCGCAATAAGAAACCCTATCGCGACGGGTCGGCCTGTCGCGACCTTGTCGCGATGGCAAGGTCTGTCGCCTTCACAGGCGCAAATCCTAATCCGGGAGGAACTCCATGGATTACCCCTCCAGACCATTCAAACCACGATTAATTCACATTTTCCATGCTTTAATGGATACCCTAGCATGGTATCAATGGTTTATAAACTGGAAAACACATCAACCACACCATGCACACGATCCAAACATCAAAACAAGGTGGGTTCTCCCTACCTTCGCGAAGAACACGAACTCCAGGCGTTTCCCCCGCTCCGCACGACGTCCTCGCGGCGAGAACACGCCCCACGCACTTCTAGAACTTGAATCGCCTGGAGAAACCCCGCAGTAGCTTCCCCTAGTCGAGCAGAGCTGTGGAAGCTCTGTTCAGCCGGGGTTCTTAAAAACAGCACAACGGTTAAGAACGCGACATAGCCCTACATCGCGACCTGAACGCGACGTGGGAGGTCGTCGCCTTCCCACTCTTGACATCAGCAGGCCACCCAGCGCACGACACTTAGCGCGCATGCAGACGTCGACGCTCAACGGCGGCAACAGGAACGCGACCACCAGGGCTGTCACGTTTAGAACGTGACACACACCCCTGTCGCGTTCACAGGCAGAAAACCTGTGAGCGCTTTGGGCCCAACCTACCGGCCCACCAAGCCTCACAATGCATGCAAACACCTGAAATACAAGCTAATGGGCCACACATTGGCCACCAAAACCCACTAAACCTGGATCTATGGGGATCCGGAAAACGCGCGACGTTACATTATTATCACCTAAAAAGAAATGTCGTCCTCGACATATAAAACAAATCACAACAAACCGGATTATTACCTAAAAAGAAACAAAACCATATATAGAGCAAGTAGGATACACTTCCTCTGTATCTTTCTTTTTGATCATCTGCAATGGCTGATCCATCTGTTCATTCCCATGTTTGTTCTGCCTTTCCTTTCTTTTCAATTCATTTCACAACTGCCTTACTTTGTAATTTCAATCTGCTATTTCCTTACCTTTTATTCGTAGGTGATTCTGCCTTGCTAGTGGCGCTTTATCTCCTTGGACTGAACCTATTTTCACATTTTTCCGGCTGTGTTTACAACATTTCTTTCGGGACTGCTTTATTTTTCTCGAGTATCTTACACTGTGATCCATTTTCATATTATTCTGCCCATACCGCTTTAAATCATTTCTGATTAAAAATCATAATAACCTCTGTTCCTTTATTCGCTACACAAAACTTTATACTTTCTTCTCATTCAAGCAAACTTTGAACAATCTGCGAATATTAAATCTTTCTTGCTTTGACTTCCGTTGCACTACTCTGATCACACTGAGCACTTTTGCAAAATATTCCACAATTTCTGTTCTCATTATTACTCTCAATTATTTTCTTCTGACTTCAACTGTATTCATTTCTAACTTTAACTGCTTCCCAAATCATCTTATTCAATTAATTCAAGCTAAAAATTTGCTGCAATTTCTGACTTGCCAAACTGCTATTGACATGCTATATTCTTCATATACCTTTCTTACTTTACTGACATTCTCTGGCTAATCTCATAATTACACTGCTTAATTAACCATGCTCAGATTTTGCCTTTAATTATTTCTGTGCCACATTAAATTATGAATTTTACCATACTACTGCTAACACAATTTACCCTTTACATACTTTCCTCCCTTCACACAATATTTTTTGGCTCACTCAGCAAACCAAACCCATGTCTTTTTACAATTTCTATTCTCACTGATAAAACACTGTTATCAAAACAACTTACTCGATGTCATCTTATCCAGAATTCCTTATTGCTAAACTGATCATGTCTTTCCTTATCCTTTCTGTTTTGCTTTGCCACCTCTTAATCTATTCACTATTCTTTAACTATTCTGCTGACTAATTAAAGTGATAATATGAAAGTAATTGAAAAGCAGTTGAAGCTAGAAGAAAGTAATTTCTATTCTCACTGAAAAGCAGTTGAAGCTAGAAGAAAGTAATTGAAAGTGATAATATGAGCAGAAATTGTGGAATATTTTGCAGAAGTGTTCAGTGTAATCAGAGTAGCGCAGCGGAAGCGGGAGCAAAGAAAGATTTAATATTCAGAGATTGTTCAAGTTTGTTTGAATAAAGAGAAAGTGTAAAGTTTTGCGTAGTGGAATAAAGGAAACAGAGTTTATTATGGTTTTTAATCAGAGATTGACTTAAAGCGGTATGAGTAGAATAATATGAAAAGAGCAGGAAATTCAAAGATGATGATTGATTTTCTTTGAAGAAGTGCCAGTTGTGAATATGAATGTAGATGAGGCAGGATAACAGCAAGCAGTGATAAATGGAAAAAAAAGAAAAGAAAATGGTAGCATGAAAGAATATTACAGTGTAAGATATTCAAGAAAGATAAAGCGGTCTCGGAAGAAATATTGCAAACACAGCTGGGAAATTGTGGAAGCAGGTTCAGTCCAAGGAGATAAAGCCCCATTGGCAAGGAAGAATCGCTTACGGTTGAAAGCTAAAGAAAGGCAATGGAATTTACAGAACAGAGTAATTGTGAGATGAATTGAAAGACTGAAGCAGAGAAAGAGTATCCTACTTGTTCTGTGTTCGGCTTTATTTATTTTTAGGTGATAATCCGGATTATTGTGATTTGTTTATATTTTATTGTGATTTGTTTTATATGTCGAGGACGACATTTGTTTTTAGGTGATAATAATGTAACGTCGCGCGTTTTTCGGATCCCCGTGGATCCAGGTTTAGCGGGTTTGGTGGCCAATGTGAGGCCCATTAGTGTTGTGTGTTTCTTATTAGATCCTTACCGGGTTTGGTTATGGGCCTGTGTTGGTGTTCAGTACGCTGGACATCAACAGTGTGTTGGCGTCCAGGTGGGTGACGTCGACTTTGTGTTGGCGGCCATGGTGTGCCGTTAACATGGTTTTAGCGTCCATCGATGTAGACGTCCATTGCTTGAACTTGGCGTCGAGCGATGTGGACGTCCGTGGGGTGGCGGTTTGGTTAGCGGCATATGTGTTGACGTTAACCTGACGCACCTGTGTTTTTATGGCAGACCCGAGCCCTGTTCTTTCCCCTCTCTCTCCCTTCCTCTTCCCCCACCTTCACCCTTGAGCTTCTTTGCGAGTTCTGACGGTCGGCGGGAGCTCGTGGGAAGGCTGTGGTAAGCGTGGTAGCTACAGATCGGGCGGGGAATGGCGGATTGGAGCGCGATGTTCATGGGGCGTTTCTCGGGTTTCGGCATGATTCAAGGTTCTCCGGGAGTTTAATTGCGTTTCTGAGGTAGGGGTCGAGCCCTGTTAGCTTGTTAGAAACATTACAACACGACTTAACTACTTGAACCAGCATGATAATGCATTTTCGGATTAAGTTGCACCATGAAGGGATAATGGGTGGTTTGAGTAATTTAATGTATGTAGCATGTTGTGTTGGGTTGTTTTGGGTTCATGCATGTTTAAAGAACCGTTTCAGTACATTTTCTTATAGTTTTAATGATTGGAAAACCTGTAGAGCTGGATTAGGGTTTCTGCAGGGTTTAAGGCCGGAGAACTTGGCGTCAAGATCGCTTGTCGCCAAGCTCATCAGCCGGGATATAAACGGCTAGATCGCTTGCCGTCTATTTCATATAAGCGGCAGTCGATGTTGCCGCCAACTTGTGCATGTATTCATGCAGTATGGTTTACGTAGCTTTTCTGGTTATGAGTATTGTGTGTTTGTGTGTGTGCATGGCGATGACCGGTGTGAGCCAGTGCACTTGTTATGCTCTTGAAGCATATTGCTCATGTAATGGGCATGTTTTACGTGAATGATGTATGATGTACGCAATTGTTTTACGTAGTATGTGTGGTGCGTTGGCACCCGTGGCACTCTTGGAGTGCATTGTCTATGTGTTGGACATGTGGTTTACGTGGAAGACGTGTGGTACACCATCCAGGGTGTAATATACACGTATTGTCTACGTGGTTTGAGTGTGTGTTTACTACACACTTTGTTGTAATGTAATTCTTATGATTTATTGTAGTAACTGGGCAGTGAGGTTCCTGTGTAAGCCTAGCCATGACCTTGTGGTGTTTGGGCAGTGAAGGTCCATACCGACCTAGCCCTAGTCCGTTGTTGTCTTTCGAATAATATTATATGGATTTATGTATTAAGTGGTGTGTGTGTTGCCACGGAGGTCACCTCATGACCAATGATAGGCAAGTTTGTGGTTCAGGTATGTGTTGGTGTGGGATAGCTTTGGGGTCATATGGTGACCAATGTTAAGCTAATCCTAACACTTGTATATTGTGAATTATAAGTAAAGGTTATATGTGTAAGTATCGTGGTTTGTGCTAGCCGAGTGTGGTGGTCCGGCCTATTCCGGAATGCCTCTCTAGTCGGGTACCCCGGGTTCTTTGTGAGCCAGGCACGTGTGTTTGTGTGCTCGGGGTTTTGTCCCGGTACTGGTGTTGTACCGTCGAGGTCTGTGTCGTCTTCCTGGACGTCCGGCTGAGGAAAAGACGGCAGTGGGGCAGCGACTTCTTAGAGTTTGTTCTTGTGTCGCTTGTAGCACGCTCGTAGTTGAGGGTACGGACACCAGTAGTCGACACTGGTCCCCAGCTAGTCCTGTTTTCCAGTGTCTCACTTTAGGGTGCTCCGGCCAGAGACCCTAGAGGTGCCAGGCATGGGCCTGCAGTTGTGTGTCTGCAGGTGTGGTGTTGGTTGGTCTCCACAGTTGTTTGACTTCTTCCTTGTGGAGCGGCAGTTGGACCTTTCGTCCGTGACTGCGAGGCTGAGAGGTTGTTCTTGTGTTGTGTTGTCCGGGTTGGATACTGGCCTGATCAGCTAGTAGTCCGTTCTCGTGTGATGGCGTAGTTCTTTCTGACTCGTGCTTTGCCTGTTCTGGTTGTAGTTTGACTCGTGCTTTGCCACTGGCTGTGGTTTGTGAGTTTGTGACTCG
>CM024761.1:65809174-65871036 GCA_014218235.1 Colocasia esculenta
TTGAGAGCGTCTCCGTCTATGCTTGTACCGAGTTTTACCGTGCTTGTGTTGTGTTGTGTGTGTTTCCCAGACGTCGAGGTGAAGGCTTCGTCTGGATGAGTGGCGTTGAGCTATTCCGCCGGTGAGCTTGGACGTCGAGTGCGACTCCGCCCTGTGCGTGCCCCTTGTGGTGGTTACGAGCTGGTTTCCATGGGGCCCCTTCTCCACCGTTCGAGCCCGATGTTGGGGAAAATCGGTCAAGGACTAGACGTGTGGGAGAGCGTCTGAGTGTGCACACGTGGCTAGGGTTGGAGGACTCTATGGTGTCGAGCCGCCAAGCCATAGGCCCTAGCTGGTCCTACCTTGTGTGTGTGTGCTTGTGTGTGTGTGCTTCTTGTACTGTTGAGCCTGCGAGGTTCCAATCTTTCTGGCGTGCTCCTGCGAGGAGTTGCGTGCCACGCCACCGGTTTCTGTGTATTTTACTATAAGGCCCTCGAACTTTGTTCTTTTATTCGAACATTGTCATGAGATGCATATTTGATTTTGTGTATTCTATAATTATTTATTTACTTATGTGCAAATGTGTATATATATACATGTTTATTTATGTACATATTGTCTTTATTTAAGTTGTACATATTGTATTTAAATAATATGGTGTATAATATATGTAGTTATTGTGTGTACGTATGTTTATTATTTTTTCTGTGTTCTGGCCGAAATGCCAGTTAACGCCAATATCCCTTGACGTTGAGGGCAGATTGACGGCAACCAATGTGCCGTTGACTCAAAGTTGGCATCTAGATCGATGGACGTTTATTTCCTGTTAATAGCAGTGAAGTGGCCGTTTACTTTTCCATTTTGTTGCGATTTCAGATCGGTAAACGGTTGTGTTTTCCCCGATTCTTGTTTAGGAAACTACCCTCCAACGGTAGGAAATCCTAAGTAATGCGTACCCCGACCCCTCTAGCCTATAAAACACTTAGCTTTGGGCGAGATTAGGTCTTTTGGCTCTTGAGAAAAAAACTATGGTTTCTGTGGAGAAAACCGGACTTTGCAAGGCTTGATCGGGCGTGTGTGGGCTTCTTCCGGTGATCTACATCGACTGGGAGGTGCTCTTAGCATTGTGGAATCTTCCCCGACTCCGGAGGATCAACTACATCAACATAAGGACCGGATCCGGGAGGAGTTTGGGCATCTTCTTGGATTGGCCGAGGAGAGCTTCAACGACTAAATTAAACCATTAAACAATTTTTTAAAGGCAAGTAATCGAGGGATTTCATCCCTACACATGTACTTTAGGTCCTAGGAATTTTTTGGATTTTTCCTCGTGTCTTGGAACCCCAATTTCTCCATGTTTTGTGCGTTCTGCCTGCACTTTCTACAGATAGGAACTTGATGGCAAGCTTGCTGCTGTCAAGATCTTGAGTTGGCGGCAACATCGTGTGCCGTTAACCCCGGTTAGCGGCAACCCCTTTGCCGCCAAGTTCGTCTGTTTTCACAGAACCTTGATTTCCATGTCTGTGTGATGAAATTCTGATTTCTGAAGGACTATACATGTTGTAAAAATTATGTGTGGTCAAGTACAGTCAGTAGGTCATATCATGAGGATTTGTTAATTTTCCGAGCATGATAGAAATTAGGGTATTTCTGTAATCAGAAAATAAGCATGATCTACCTGTGTTAATTCTAAACAAATTGATTCATTATAAGTTAGGGTTTAGAAATTTTATATGATGTTAGGATGACTATTTTCAGGTTTAGGAACTGTTAGAATCGGCTGTATTGATGTGAACCATGTTTTAATGAAATTCTTGATAAATCTGCATGAGATCTGTTTTAATTATTAAAATTAGTTTACTATTCCAAGAAATCTAAAAATTCAGGTATGTGATATATAACCTGTGTAAAAAATTTCATGTTATATTGACAATAGTAGGCATTGTTATTAGTTTAACAAGGGCAATTGACTATGTTAAGCATGTTAATTTTAATTTGTGGAATTTAGTGATTAGCAACATGATTATGATTATGTTATGATTTAATTGTCACTGTGAAATAAAAGTATTTTGTTCTGTAAACTGAAGCATGTGTGATTATTTAAAAGTGCATGTAAACGTGTTAAACAGTTCATGTGAATTATGTAAACAATGTGATAAAATGTGATAATGTGTAAAATTGTGCCAATATTGACACTGCTACCATAGAGGGCTGTGGAGCCATACTGTATTAAAGTCCCTATGGGAAGGCTCATTGTGTTGTGATATCCTATGAGCATTAGGATGAAATCCTGGAGGTGGACAAGTACCACTGGTTAGGGTGGAGAGGGCTTCTCTCGATTCTGTGCAATTAACCAAGATTCGTCATCGTGTTGCCTAGGTGACGGGTATGTGTATGTGATGTGTGTCCTTCATATGGTGGTTTAGACTATGTGTCATGGCAATTAAGTGTAAAGTGTGTGAATATGTGAATTTGAATATGTGAATTGTGCAAATGTGAAATACGAGCATGTGATAGCGAAATGTGAATGTGTTAGCATGTGAAAAGATGTGAATTTGTAAAAATGTGATTTATTTATATTAAAACAGCAAGCTAAACATGTGAATAAGTGTTATCCTAGTATGTGAAAATGATTAGATATCATGCTAGGTGTGTTATTTACTTGTATATATTTCCATGTTCTAAAATTGTAGAATTGTGCAATGATATGAATAGAGTTTAAACTATGAATCATGTTACATGTTATGTGTAGAAAGCATGTGTAGGTTGTTTATAGTTACTGTAAATTGTTATAAGCATGTACCATGTATTTCTTCTTATTGTTAAAAGATAGTATGTGTATATGATATGTGTAAGGGTGTATCTTTGGGTTGCTTGCTGGGTCTTTTAGAAGACTCATACTTGCTTTGACGTACAGGTGAGGCAGATGTCCCTATTCTTGAGGAAGACGTAGGGCGGAGCGACTCCGAGCGAGAGGAGTAGCTACGTTGTGGAGTGTTGCATAGTTGTACATTCCTTTCATTAGTATGTAAACAATGCGATTGTATATTTCATATGGACAATGTATTTCATTCGGGCATGTAATAATGTGGACATTATTATTTCTCTTATTGCTATATAGATTGTGGATTATGTGATGATGATGGAATGAGAATATTATTTATTTCCACTGTACTCTTTTGATATTGATGTACATCTCAATCTATTGTTAGTGTTGGGTAAATGTCCCACTGTAATGACGCCCTATATATCGATGTGGATTGGTATAATCGTACCGGTATAAGGAGGACTGTTACAGAGATTGGTATCAGAGCCAAGGTTGAGATTGTACATGAATATACCATCATTTTCACAATATGCAAACTCTATATAGAATTTGTCCATATATGTAGAAAATATCTAAAAATGAATGAAAGATGGTTAAGAAAATGGTTAGGACTAAATAAATTAGTTTCTAACTAGATTAATTTGTTTTACAGGCTATGGCTACCTGCGGTAGGTCTAGTGCTCAAGCTCGAGATGACGAGCAGACGCGTGAGGACAGGGGTGAGCAGCAGGCCCCAGCACCCCAGGGTCTCACAGTACTTCCTCCAACACCGCCTGTGGATTATGGTGTATTCATGCAAGGCCTGGTCCAGGCAATGCAGACCCAGGCGCACACTTAGGCGGCACTACAGGCTCAGCTGCAGGCTCAGGTTAGAATTGTTAAATAGGAGTAGCCTATTTTTATTAAATGTATGATTGTTATGTTGCTTATATATATTGCTTGTTGTCTCAGGCTCAGGCCCCAGCTCCAGTTCCTCAGGAGCAAGGCCATGGTGGTCCTTCCATCATGGAGAGGTTCAAGAGGATGGCTCCGCCCTCTTTTAAGGGGGAGAGTCAGCCACTGTTAGCAGAGAGCTGGATGAGGGAGGTAGAGAAGATCTTTCGAGCCATCAAGTGTGCCGAGGAGGATAAAGTTAGCTTGGCCACCTACATGATGCAGGTACTTAATATATATATATGTACTTGTGTAGGTTAAGGTTTTATTTAGATGGTGCTTATGGGTTGTGTCTTGCAGGAGAGAGCCGATGTGTGGTGGGCCTCCTTACTTAGCACCAGGTTTGAGGATGGCACGATTGAGGTGTCTTGGGATGAGTTCACGAGGCTTTTCTGAGCCAAGTTTATTCCTGAGCATATCCAGGACAAGATGGAGCAGGAGTTCCTTTCTCTCACTCAGGGCTCCATGACAGTGTTGGAATATGAGGCAAGGTTTGCCAAACTGTCCAAGTATGCTCCTCATATAGTTGCTGATGAGCGCAGGAGGGCGAAGAAGTTCGTGATGGGGCTTAAGCCATCACTGAGGTCGAGGCTTGTGGCGTTTGACCACCATACGCTAGATGAGGCTCTCAGTGTAGCATGCAGGCAGAAGAGCGAGATGGATCAGTATCTCGAGGAGAAGAAGGCATCGCAGAAGAGGTCTGCCCTACCTTTCTAGCAGCAGGACAGGAAGAAGGCCGTGTACCAGTCACCGCAGCATCCAGTGGCGGTGTCCAGTCAGCAGGCGGTTGCACCACAGTCCCCTAGTTTTAGGCCCAGCGATAAGAAGATGTGCCCTCACTGTGGTAGCACGCATGGCGGCACCGAATGTAGGAAGCTAGCAAGAAAGTGTCTCAAGTTTGGCAGCACTGAGCATCAGATCAGAGATTGTCTCAGACTGCAGCAGGGTGTTTAGCATGGAGCGCCAGCCCCAGCAGCGGCCGCAGTAGCAGTGCCAATCATAGGGAACCAGGAAGGCCTCGAGCCCAAGCTCGAGTGTTTGCTTTAGCACGAGAGGATGCTGAGCAGGCAGAGAACGTCAAGGAAGGTACGGTTCTATTCATGGGTGTGCACGCTCTAGTTTTGTTTGATACGAGTGCCACACACTCGTTCATTTTCGAGCGGTTTACGAAGCAGTTAGCATTAGAGTCTAGAGTAGAGGATGAGGAGTTAGAGGTCCCTTTGTCTGTGTACACACCGACAGGTAAGGTATCGACTAGGAAATGTATTCTGTCTTTACCTGTGTGCATTGAGGACCGAGGCTTAGTTGGGTGCTTCTATTTGCTTAAGATGAAGAACTAAGATGCAATTATAGGTCTGGATTGGCTTGAGAAGCATTATGCCTTGGTGGATTATAGAGGGAAGAAGATTACTTTCCATATTCCTGGTGAGGATGAGTTTTCATATCCATTGCCAAGGAACTTAGCGGGAAGGTTTGTGATCTCTGCCATGAAGGCGATGAGGATGGTGAACAAGGGGTGTGATGCATTTCTTTCCATTGTGGTCTTAGTGCCGAAGGCTGATCAGTCACCTACCCTTGAGGAGATTGAGGTAGTGCAGGAGTTTCCATACATGTTTCCTGATGATTTGTCTGGATTGCCACCGGCAAGGGAGATAGAGTTCACTATAGAGTTGCTTCTGGGCACCTCTCCTATCTCTAAGGCTCCATATCGAATGACACCTGTGGAGTTAGCTGAGTTGAGGAAGCAATTGCAGGATTTTCCAGACAAGGGATTCATTCGCCCTAGTGTGTCACCTTGGGGCGCACCTGTATTGTTCGTGAAGAAGAAGGATGGTTCCCTCAGGTTGTGCATTGATTACAGAAAGCTCAACCAGGTGACCGTAAAGAATAGGTATCCCTTACCGCGGATTTATGATCTGTTCGATCAGCTGCGGAATGCATCGGTGTTATCTAAGATTGATCTGCGGTCCGGCTATCACCAGTTGAGGATTAGGGGTGAAAATGTGTCCAAGATGGCTTTTAGGACTCGTTATGGGCATTATGAGTTTTTGGTGCTTCCATTTGGTCTGACCAACGCCCCTGTAGCATTCATGGATCTCATGGACAAGGTGTTTAGATCTTATTTGGATAGCTTTGTAGTGGTGTTCATTGACGATGTGCTAGTCTATTCTCCAGATGAGGCTACACACTGTGAGCATTTGAGGGTTGTTCTGGAGGTTCTTCGAGAGCACAAGCTGTATGCTAAGTTCAGTAAGTGAGATTTCTGGATGCGCGAGGTTCATTTCCTTGGGCATGTTATCTCAGGCGCTGGAGTTGCAGTTGATTCGGTGAAGGTCTAGGCAGTGTTAGATTGGGAGATTCCAAGGACCCCATTGGAGATTCAGAGTTTTCTTGGTTTAGCGGGCTATTATAGGCGATTTATTGAGGGTTTTGCATCTATCGCCGCACCATTGACTAAGCTAACCAGGAAGGGAGTGTAGTTTGTGTGGTCTGAGGATTGCGAGAGTAGCTTTCAGTTGCTGAAGGCGAAGCTTACATCTGCACCCGTGTTGATCTTGCCGAGTGGTGTAGAGGGTTTTGCCATCTACTCGGATGCTTCTTAGATAGGTCTTGGCTGTGTGTTGATGCAGCATGGTAGGGTAGTGGCATATGCTTCTCGCCAGTTAAAGGAGCATGAGCATAACTATACGACTCATGATTTGGAGGTTGCGGCAGTGGTTCATGCACTAAAGATCTGGAGACACTACCTTTATGGTATCAAGTTTGAGGTGTTCACTGACCACAAGAGTTTGAGGTATCTCTTTTCTCAGAAGGAGTTGAACCTGCGGCAGAGGAGATGGATTGAATTCCTTAAGGACTACGACTTCGAGCTTCAGTATCATCCCGGGTAGGCGAATGTCGTAACGGATGCTCTTAGCAGGAAGAGGTCTTTGCTTCAACAGGATTGGAAGATGCTAGAGGATGCAGCCTATGCGATGACTGAGTTAGAGCCTCAGTTGTGTCAGGCTTTCATGGCTCAGTTGTCTATTTGGTCTACAATGTTGGATTAGGTGATTGAGTAGCAGAAGGCTGAACCTAGGCTTCAGGAGATGGTAGGCAAGGTAGGCATTGCTCAAGATGAGGACGATGCCATTAGATTTCAGCACCGAGTTTGTGTTCCTGATGTTGTGGATGTTCATGAGCATGTTCTAGCAGAAGCTCACAGGTCGAGGTTCTCTATTCATCCAGACAACACCAAGATGTACCAAGATTTGAAGAGATCTTTCTGGTGGCCTGGCATGAAGAAGGATGTGGCTGACTTCGTATCTAGGTGTTTGGTATGCCAGCAAGTGAAGGCCGAGCGTCAGCAACCATCGGGCCTTATGCAGAAGATGGAGATCCTAGTATGGAAGTGGGAGGCAATCACTATGGATTTTATGATGGGTTTGCCTAGATTAGTGAAGGGCAATGACTCGATTTGGGTGATTGTTGATCGTTTCTCCAAGACTGCACATTTCTTGCCTATGAAGAAGAAGCAGTCCGTAGAAAGTTTGGCTAGGTTGTATGTCGATAGCATTGTGAGGTTGCATGGTGTGCCGATGTCGATTATTTCTGACCAAAACCCGAGGTTTACATCGAGGTTGTGGCAGGGTCTTCAGGAGGCTTTGGGCTCTTAGCTAAAGCTTAGTTCGGCGTTCCATCCCTAGACAGATGGATAGTCTGAAAGGACTATCCAAACGCTCAAGGATATGTTGAGAGCGTGCGTGCTAGATTGGAAGGGTGATTGGGAGCGTCATTTACCTCTTGTGGAGTACGCCTACAACAATAGTTTTCATGTGAGCATTGGCATAGCTCCGTTTGAGGCTTTGTATAGGCGGCCCTGTAGATCTCCTTTGTGTTGGGAGGAGACAGGCGATAGGCAGTTGATAGGTCTGGAGTTGGTGTAGAAGATTTTGGATAAGATTCAGCTTATCAGGCAGAGGCTTGTTGCGGCACAGGATAGGCAGAAGAGTTACGCCGACAACAGAAGGAAGGATTTGGAGTTCGAGGTTGGCGAGCATGTTTTTCTGAAGGTTTCGCCTACCCGAGGCATTGTCAAGATTGACAGGCATAGCAAGTTGAGTCCTAGATTCATTGGCCCGTTTGAAATTCTTAGGCGGATGGGCAGTGTGGCTTATGAGCTAGCTTTACCCCCAACGTTAGCTAGTGTGCACCTAGTTTTCCACATATCTATGCTCAGGAGGTATGTGTGAGATCCGTCTCATATTATTAGTCATGAGCCAGTGGAGATTCAGCCAGACTTGTCGTATGTTGAGCAACCAGTAGCTATCCTTGATCGGAAGGTTCAGCACCTTAGGAACAAGAGTATTGCGTCCATGAAGGTGTTGGCAGAATTTCTCGCGAGAGGAGGCTACTTGGGAGCTTGAGGATGCTATGAAGAAGAAGTATCTCCATTTGTTTGGTTAGTATTGTCGTTCTAACTTCGAGGACGTAGTTTTCTTTTAGGGGGAGAGGATGTAAGGCCCTCGAACTTTGTTCTTTTCTTCGAACATTATCATGATATGCATATTTGATTTTGTGTATTCTATAATATTTATTTACTTATGTGCAAATATGTATATATATACATGTTTATTTATGTACATATTGTCTTTATTTAAGTTGTACATATTGTATTTAAATAATATGGTGTATAATGTATGTAGTTATTATGTGTATGTATGTTTATTGATTTTTCTGTGTTCTGACTGAAATGCCAGTTAACATCAATATCCCTTGACGTTGAGGGCAGGTTGACGGCAACCAATGTGTCGTTGACTCAAAGTCGGTGTCCAGATCGATGGACGTTTATTTCCTTTTAACGGCAGCGAAGTGGCCGTTTACTTCTCCTTTTTGTTGCGATTTCAAATCGGGAAACGGCTGCGTTTTCCCCGGTTCGTGTTTAGGAAACTACCCTCCAACGGTAGGAAATCCTAAGTAATGCGTACCCCAACCCCTCTAGCCTATAAAACACTTAGCTTTGGGCGAGATTTGGTCTTTTGGCTCTTGAGAAAAAAACTATGGTTTATGTGGAGAAAACTGGACTTTGCAAGGCTTGATCGGGCGTGTGTGGGCTTCTTTTGGCGATCTACATCGACTGGGAGGTGCTCTTAGCATTGTGGAATCTTCCCCGACTCCGGAGGATCAACTACATCAACATAAGGACCGGATCCGGGAGGAGTTTGGGTATCTTCTTGGCTTGGCCGAGGAGAGCTTCAGTGACTAAATTAAACCATTAGACAATTTTTCAAAGGCAAGTAATCGAGGGATTTCATCCCTACACATGTACTTTAGGTCCTAGGAAATTTATGGATTTTTTCTCGTGTCCTGGAACCCCAATTTCTCCATGTTTTGTGCGTTCTGTCTGCACTTTCTGCAGACAGGAACTTGACGGCAAGCTTACTACCGTCAAGATCTTGAGTTAGCGGCAACATCGTGTGCCGTTAACCCCGGTTGGTGGCAACCCCTTTGCCGCTAAGTTCGTCTGTTTTCATAGAACCTTGATTTCCATGTCTGTGTGATGAAATTCTGATTTCTAAAGAACTATACATGTTGTAAAAATTATGTGTGGTCAAGTACAGTCAGTTGGTCATATCATGAGGATTTGTTAATTTTCCGAGCATGATAGAAATTAGGGTAATTTCTATAATTGGAAAATAAGCATGATCTACCTGTGTTAATTCTAAACAAATTGATTCATTACAAGTTAGGGTTTAAGAAATTTTATATGATCTTAGGATGACTATTTTCAGGTTTAGGAACTATTAGAACCGACTATATTGATGTGAACCATATTTTAATGAAATTCTTGATAAATCTGCATGAGATCTGTTTTAATTATTAAAATTAGTTTACTATTTCGAGAAATCTAAAAATTCAGGTATGTGATATATACCTGTGTGAAACATGTGAAAAACATTTCATGCTGTATTGACAATAGTAGGCACTGTTATTAGTTTAACAAGGGCAATTGACTATGTTAAGCATGTTAATTTTAATTATGTGGAATTTAGTGATTAGTAGCATGATTAGGATTATGTTATGATTTAATTATTACTGTGAAACAGAAGTACTATGTTCTGTAAACTAAAGCATGTGTGATTATTTAAAAGTGCATGTAAACGTGTTAAATAGTGCATGTGAATTATGTAAACAATGTGATAATGTGTAAAATTGTGCCGATATTGACACTGTTACCATAGAGGGCTGTGGAGCCGTACTGTAGTAAAGTCCCTATGGGAAGGCTCAATGTGTTGTGATATCCTATGGGCATTAGGATGAAATCCTGGAGGTGGACAAGTACCACTGGTTAGGGTGGAGAGGGCTTCTCCCGGTTCTGTGTTGTTAACCAAGATTCGTCACTGTGTTGCCTAGGTGACGGGTATGTGTATGTGATGTGTGTCCTTCTTATGGTGGTTTGGACTATGTGTCACGGCAATTAAGTGTAAAGAGTGTGAATATGTGAATGTGAATATGTGAATTGTGCAAATGTGAAATATGAGCATGTGATAGCTAAATGTGAATGTGTTAGCATGTGAAAAGATGTGAATTTGTAAAAATGTGATTTATTTATATTAAAACAGCAAGCTAAACATGTGAATAAGTGTTATCATAGTATGTGAAAATGATTAGATATCATGCTAGGTGTGTTATTTACTTGTACATATTTCCATGTTCTAAAATTGTAGAATTGTGCAATGATATGAATAGAGTTTAAACTATGAATCATGTTACATGTTATGTGTAGAAAGCATGTGTAGGTTGTTTATGGTTATTGTAAATTGTTATAAGCATGTACCATGTATTTCTTCCTTATTGTTAAAAGATAGTATGTGTATATGATATGTGTAAGGGTGTATCTTTGGATTGCTTGCTGGGTCTTTTAGAAGACTCATACTTGGTTTGACGTACAAGTGAGGCAGGTGTCCCTGTTCTTGAGGAAGATGTAGGGAGGAGCGACTTCGAGCGAGAGGAGTAGCTACATTATGGAGTGTTGCGTAGTTGTACTTTCCTTTCATTAGTATGTAAACAATGCGATTGTATATTTCATATGGACAATGTATTTCATTCGGGCATGTAATAATGTGAACATTATTATTTCTCTTATTGCTATATAGTTTGTGGATTTTGTGATGATGATGGAATGAGAATATTATTTATTTCTGCTGTACTCTTTTGATATTTATGTACATCTCAATCTATTGTTAGTGTTGGGTAAATGTCCCACTGTAATGATGCCCTTTATATCTATGTGGATTGGTATAATCGTACCGGTATAAGGAGGGTCGTTACATTTGCTGTATGTTTACTTACTGTTGCTTTACTTTCTGCACTTCTTTTTAGTACTGTTACCGGTGGGGGTTAGTGTCCCTATTGGGTCTCTTCTTGAGACTCCCTCCCTTCCTTTTCATGTGGTTCTTCGTCGGCTCCAGGTGCTGAGGAGCCTGGTCACTCTTGTACTGGTCCTGCTTAGCTACTGTGAGTTGTACTTAGTTTATGTACTCATTGTACTCTTTACTTTTGTTGGATCTGCTCTGAGTTGTACTATTTGATATATTATATAGTGGAATGTTCAAAATTTTTGTGGTGTGTACATTTTCTTATATGTTCTCCTCAGACGTTCTCTTTTACCCTTCCGAGCTTCGGCTCGTAGGTGGTGGGTCAGGATTCAGGTTACTGGTTGGTAACTAGTAATTCAGATCCTGGGTCATTACAATATCTCTATAGATCTTTGGATCTACCAAGTTACCTTTCAAATTAGCATCCAAACTCAAAGTTGTGCTTATTGGTGTTCCCATGGCTTTGGTATTCTCCATTTTGTACTTCTTTAGCAAATCTTGTATGTACTTTGACTGATTGATGAAGGTTCCTTCCTTAGTTTGAACTACCTCTGGAATACCCTTTTCCAATGATGCTCTCCTGAGGATGATCTCTTAACATTCTGATGTTAAGCTGATCTCTGTTCTCATTTGCAATTGCTATCTCTTGCTCATTTTCATCATCTGAAATCTTACTTACTGCAGATTCTTTTCCTTGCTGGTCATTTGATTCTTCTTTTTCAAGGAATTCTCCATCTTCTTTTTCCCTGCACAAACAATCATGAAGTTTATCAAATGTTATATGAGGGGATTCTTCAACAATTTGATTTTTCACATTAAAAATTATATATGCTTTGGAATGGCTAGAGTAGCCAAGAAAATTACCAAATCACTTTTGGGTTCAAATTTATCCAAATGACTTTTATTGTTATTCAAAATGAAACATTTTGCACCAAACACTTTGAAATGAGCAATGGAAGGTTTCTTACCTTTTAAAAGCTCATAAGAAGTCTTTTTGCTAAGAGGCCTTACCGTTGCATGATTTATGATATAGCAAGAAGTGTTTACTACTTCTGCCCTGAATTTTCTAGGCAATCCACTTTCAATCAGCATTGTTCTTGCCATTTCAACCAGTATTTGTGTAAGGCCCTCGAATTTTTCTGGATTTTTGCATGTAAATAATTCGTGTCGTGTATGTACGTATGTATGTATCTACGTATGTATTAATTAGTGTACTTATGTGTGTATGTATATAATAAATAATGTATGTAATGCTTGATGGTAGTGTGTACATGATAACGTATACATATAGCATGTATATAGGTATAAAAGGTGCATGGTTTCTGCATGTTTTAGACTTCTGCCCGAAGGCCATATTGGCGTCAATAGCATGACGTCGATGAGGTGTCATCGTCCACCCATGGACGCCAACACTAATCCCAGCGTCCAACGATATGGACGCCAACTTCTCTGACCTGCATGCGTTGCAGAGCCAGAAATTCCGGAGGCAAGGCAACTCACCCATTGGGGAGCTGTCTCCCAACGGTCTGAGAGCCATCCTATCACCTTGTGCGTGGGAGAGAAGCCTCTCCCATATATCTAAACCCGAATTTGTTCCCCAACCCTTCTCTTTACCCTTTTACAAGAGAGAAAGAAGAAGAAAACCCTACTTTCTGAACTGAGGAAAACCCCCACTTTGGAACCCAAAATCCGAGCTTCTGGAGCTTGATCCGGCCACCTGCTGCAACAAGGAGCTTGCTGGATCATCGAGGAAGGCTTCCCCACCACTACTGCAGCACCTGCATCGACCTAGAACCCGGAGGAGAGCTCTTTTGGAGGCTTCTTGGGACTACCCAAGGAGAGCTTCTCCGACCCATTTAGATCCCTTGGAGATTTTCTAGAGGCAAGTACCCCATTCATAACGTCCCTGTATGTGTCTAGGATGGTTTTACAATTTTTGTATATTTTCCCTCGTGTCCTAGACCCTCAAATTCACCACATCTTTGAGCTCGGGTCTGTGTTCTGCACAGACCCGACATCAACGGCAATGTCCCTTGACGCTGAGATCATGCTTGGCGTCTATCGACTATGCCGTTGACACTGAACTAGCGGCAGAGACCGCCGCCAAGTTCATCTGAGCAGAACAACAAGCTGTTCTGCCCTTTTATGTGGATAATTTCGATATGTTTCACGATGAGGATATAAGGTAATCTTCTATGTACTATGTATACTAGTGAATGTGGTGTGTGGATGGATTTGTGCAAGATGGTAATGATAGAGTTATTTATTTTTATGGAAATACATGTATGATTTGTTATCAACCTTGTCGATCCTTTGTTGTATGATTTAGGACGAATCTGAATGTACTACTTTTATGGGTCATGCATGTATTGGTCAGGCTCTGTTCCGAAATTTTGAGATTTTTCCCATGCTTGTGCGAATTAGTGGAATATTGCTTGGGAAATAGAAATTTGGCGTAGGTCATGATAAATCTTCGGTAAATCATGTATTGCCCAAAAAATTTCATGAATAAATTCTGTAGTTCCATGCCTGCTAGGGTTCAGATAGTGAGTGGTTAAAACTGTGTTTGTGTCTAACTCCATGTTAAATCGAATGGCGGATAGCATGTGAAATTGATATTAGATTTTCTGTAATTCTGTTTTAGTTCAGAAAAATCTGAAAATTTGCATGAGGAATCCTAAATCCGAAATTAACATGTGGTTAAAATTTCATGTCATTTAGACCAGCATTTAATGTAATATGAATTTTTCCATGTAAATGTGTATTGATGCAAGCCAATGTGAAACAATTCGATTTAGGTGTAATCCGACCTGATTAGTGAAATTTCCTGAATGCTACATTTCTGTAATTGTAGTGCCATGTTAGGAAAATAGAGAAATGTGAATGTGAGAGAGAAAGTGAATAGAATGAGAGTGACATGTGTAAACCCATGTGTAAATCGGTAAAATGTGTAATGTGTAAATTGTGCCAAGTGTGACATTGCTTCCACAGAGGGCAGTGGAACCGTATCAGGGAAAAGTCCCCCTGAGAAGGTTCAATGTGTAAGTGACCCTAAGGGCATTAGGGGGAAATCCTGGAGGTGGACAAGTACCACTGGTTAGGGTGGAGACTTGTTCTCCGGTCTGCGCAGTCCAAGAGTCGCCATTGTATTACCTAGATGGCGTCTATGTGATGTGATGTGTTGTGTCCTTCTTTGGTGGTTTGGACTATGTGTCACGGCACTAAATGTGAAAGTGTAAATGTGAATGTGTAAATGTGCATGTGTTCATGTGTTAATGTGAAAGTGAACAATGTGTAATGTGTATGTGTAAAGTGCAACTTATGTGCATTGGAATTGTGTGGAAAGAAAATGTGCAACCAAAATGTGAGGATAGGACATTGTAATCCATGTTGTGACAAATCTGAAACCATGTTAAATCAGTTGCTTTATTGTGTTAGGATCATGTTGATATGTGTAAAATGCCTAGAATCCATGCTAGGGACAATTAACAAGTACGTACACACAATTCCATGTTTGGTTGTTCACATGTTGTGTTTTAAATAACATTGTAGCTCTCATGTGTAGGGTTATGGATGCTAAATCATGAGAAAACCAGCAAGTTAAAGTGTGTAAAATGTTCGTGTACATGCACAAGAATGTGTAGATTCCATGCTAGGTGTGTTTTGTTTCATGTACGTAGGATAATCATGCTAAGTGCTTTCATGTTTTAGTTAAAATGCAAAGTAGAATTTCATGAGTAGGAATGATTAGAGAACATGTGTTAGGAATTTATCTTGATAAGGAAATCTGAAAGCATGCATCATGTGTTTACTTATAGAATTATCATGGTTGGTTATTCATTTCAAACGTTAAGCATGATACATGTTGAGTTTTTGCAATGGTGTGTGTAAAGCCTACTATGACATGTACATGTATGGTATGAGTGGTGTTACTTGCTGAGTCTTTAGACTCACTACTTGCTTCGGCGTACATGTGTAGTTGGTGACGTGGCACCGTTGGAGGAGACGGTGGAGACGGACTCCGAGCGCGGAGATTAGTCTTTGGAGTACTTGTGACTTTTGCATTTCATAGTATGTAAATTGAACGTTGTATTAGTGTTATCATGGAAAGAATGTATAATGGTGGACATTATGTATTAAATTTTCAGCAATTTAAATTATGTGAACTTTAAGTTCTTTAATGTCATTGCAATTTCATGTATGTTAAATGTGGATGATGAATGAATGAAGACAGTAGTTCTTTTACTTCCGCTACTCTGTTCTATATTCACGTGTATCTCAGCTGAATGTATCGTTGGGTAAATGTCCCACTGTGGCAACGCTCGCTATACCGACGTGGTTGGTATAACCGTATCGGTATAGGGAGGGCCGTCACAGAGATTGGTATCAGAGCAACCGTTGAGATTGCACATGAATATACCTAAGTCATCATCCCCATTGCATGCTAAGTATGTCCACATGTGTAGAATTGATTAATAAGGAATGAAAGATAGATAAGAAAATGGTTAGAAGACTTAGTAACCTAGCTCTAATGGTGGCTGAAATTTTATTACAGCCATGGCTTCGAGAGGTAGGCGTGGCGGAGCGCTGGCCCGTGAGGACGAGCCGCGACATGACGAGCGGGCGGAGCAGCAGGCCCCGGCACCGCCAGGTCCTGTACTTCCCCCACCGCCACCTGTGGACTACGGAGTATTCATGCAAGGTCTGGTGCAAGCCATGCAGACGCAGGCTCATACCCAGGCAGCACTCCAAGCACAGTTGGAGGCTCAGGTTAGACTAATAAAATGACTAATAGTCTGTTTTAATTGCTTATGTGATATTATGTTGATTGTATATTGCTTGATGTGCACTGTAGCAGGCTCAAGTACCAGCTCAGGACCATGGTGGACCTTCTACCATGGAGAGATTCAAGAGGATGCTGCCACCCTCTTTTAAGGGGGAGAGCGATCCTTTGTTGGCAGAAAGCTGGATGAGGGAGATAGAGAAGATCTTCCGAGCCATCAGGTGTGCAGATGACGATAAGGTTATGTTAGCCACCTACATGCTACAGGTATGTGTTGATTTTGTATGATTGCATGTTTTGTTTAGTTAGAACTGTTAGTTGGTGCTTATGAACGGTGTACTGCAGAAAGAGCTGATGTTTGGTGGGCATCATTGCTGCGTACCCGTTTGAGGACGGAGCTATCGACGTTGCTTGGGACGAGTTCGTGAGGCTCTTTCGGGCCAAGTTCGTCCCCGAGCATGTGCAAGATCGGATGGAGCAAGAATTTCTATCTTTGGCTCAAGGCTCCATGACCGTGCTGGAATATGAGGCAAGATTTTCTGAACTTTCTAAATATATACCTCATATCGTGGCAGACGAGCGGAGGAAGACCAAGAAGTTCGTGATGGGACTCAAGCCATCGCTGCGGACGAGACTCGTGGCGTTTGACCACCGCACGTTGGACGAGGCCCTCAGTGCTGCCTGCAGGCAGGAGGGAGAGATGGAGCAATATCTGTAGGAAAAGAAGGCTTCGCAGAAGAGGCCAGCAGCGACATTCCAGCGGCAAGACAAGAAGAAAACGGTGTACCAGACACCGCAGCGAACCGTGGCAGTCGGCAGTTCACAGGTACCTTCTGTACGTTCCCCTGGTGTGAAGAAAGAGTGTCCCCATTGTGGGAAGACACACGGTGGTTCCGAGTGTTGGTTGGTAGCGGGTAGATGCTTGAAGTGCGGGAGCAGCGACCACAAGATCAAAGATTGCCCAAGACTTCAACAGGGAGCTCAGTGTGGAGCACCAGCCCCAGCATAGCGGCAGCCGTGCCAGCTACTGGAAGACCAGGAAGGCCTCGAGCCCCAGCTCGAGTGTTTGCTTTAGCTCGTGAGGACGCCGAGCAGGCGGAGCATGTCACCGAAGGTACGGTTTTGCTTTTAGGTGTGCACGCTCGGGTTTTGTTTGATACGGGTGCTACTCACTCGTTCATTTCCGAGCGGTTCGCTAGGCAGTTAGCCCTAGAGTCAGGCGTAGAGTCTGAGGATTTAGAGGTCCCTTTGTCTGTGCACACCCTTGCGGGTACGGTATCGACTAGGAAGTGTATTCCGTCGTTACCTGTGTGCATTGACGATAGAATCCTAGATGGGTGTTTCTTCTTGCTAAAGATGAAGGACTATGATGCTATTCTTGGTCTGGATTGGCTAGAGGAGCACTATGCGTTAGTGGATTGTCGTCGGAAGAGAATCGTTTTCCGCATTCCTGGTGAGGATGAGTTCTCTCACCCCTTGCCAAGGAACTGGGCGGGAAAGATGGTCATCTCTGCCATGAAGGCGATGCGCATGGTAAACAAGGGTTGTGACGCTTTTCTTGCCAGCGTGGTGTTAGTGCCAGAGGCTGATGAGTCACCTACTCTTGCGGAGATTGAGGTAGTGCATGATTTTCCAGACGTCTTTCCTGATGATTTGTCTGGATTGCCACCGGATAGAGAGATAGAGTTTACCATAGAGTTGCTTCCGGGCACCTCTCCTATCTCGAAGGCTCCATATCGGATGGCACCTGCGGAGTTAGCCGAGTTGAGGAGGCAGTTGCAAGAGCTGCTTGATAAGGGATTTATTCGCCCAAGTGTTTCCCCTTGGGGCGCACCTGTATTATTCGTCAAGAAGAAAGACGGGTCACTTAGGTTGTGCATTGACTATAGGAAGTTGAACCAGTGACTGTGAAGAACAGGTATCCCTTACCTCGTATTGATGACTTGTTTGACCAGTTGCGAGAGGCATCGTCTTTTCTAAGATTGACTTGCGATCTGGTTATCATCAGTTGAGGATTCGGAGTGAGGATGTGTCCAAGACGGCGTTTAGAACCTGTTATGGACATTATGAGTTCTTGGTCCTTCCTTTCGGATTGACCAATGCCCCTGCAGCATTCATGGATCTCATGAACCGGTGTTTAGGCCTTATTTAGATAGCTTTGTCGTAGTGTTTATTGACGACGTGTTGGTCTACTCTCCGGATGAGGCCGCGCACCGTCAGCATCTGAGGTTAGTGTTAGAGGTTCTTCGTGAGCACAAGCTGTATGCAAAATTCAGCAAGTGCGATTTTTGGTTGCGCGAGGTTCATTTCCTCGGGCATGTTATCTCTGGCACTGGTGTTGCAGTTGATCCAGTGAAGGTCCAGGCAGTTATGGATTGGGAGGTTCCCAAGACCCCTTCGGAGATTCGTAGTTTTATTGGGTTAGCTGGTTACTATAAGGCATGTGAGCGTAGCTTCCAGCTATTGAAGGCTAAGCTTACTTCTGCTCCGGTATTGGTATTGCCTAGTGGTCTAGAGGGCTTTGCCATTTATACGAATGCGTCTCTGATTGGTTTGGGCTGTGTGCTCATGCAGCAAGAAAGGGTAGTGGCTTATGCTTCTCGTCAGTTGAAGGAGCATGAGAGGAACTATCCGACTCATGACTTGGAGCTCGCAGCAGTGGTTCATGCACTAAAGATCTGGAGGCACTATCTTTATGGTGTCAGATTTGAGGTGTTTACCGACCACAAGAGCTTGAAGTATCTTTTCTCCCAAAAGGAATTAAACCTGAGGCAGAGGAGATGGATTGAGTTCTTGAAGGACTATGACTTCGACCTTCAGTATCACCCTGGGAAGGCGAATGTCGTAGCGGATGCGCTTAGTAGAAAGAGGTCTTCGCTCCAGCAGGATTGGAAGATGTTGGAGGATGCGGCGTACTCTATGACCGAGTTAGAGCCATCGCTGTGTCAGGCTTTTGTAGCTCAGCTATCCCTTAGATCCTCTGTTTTGGATGAGGTGATCGAGCGACAGGGAGCCGACCCTAGACTCTTAGAGTTAGTGGGTAAGGCGGGCATTGCTCGTGATGAGGATGGTGTGATTAGATTTCAGCACCGTGTTTGTGTCCTGATTTAGTAGATGTCCGTGAGCATGTGTTAGCGGAGGCTCATAGATCGCGATTCTCTATTCATCCGGGTAACACTAAGATGTATGAAGACCTGAAGAGATCATTTTGGTGGTCCGGCATGAAGAAGGATGTTGCGGATTATGTGTCTAGATGTCTAGTGTGTCAGCAAGTGAAGGCCGAGCGACAGCGACCATCCGGCCTTATGCAGAGGATGGATATCCCAGTGTGGAAGTGGGAAGCTATCACTATGGACTTCGTTTCGGGTTTGCCTCGATCTAGAAGGGGCAATGACTCGATTTGGGTAGTTGTAGATAGATTCTCGAAGACTGCTCATTTCTTGCCTATGAAGAAGAAGCAGTCGGTAGAGAGTTTAGCTAGATTGTATGTTAGTAGTGTCATTAGATTGCATGGTGTGCCGAAGTCGATCATTTCGGATCGAGATCCGAGATTCACTTCGAAGTTGTGGAAGGGTCTTCAGGATGCTTTAGGTTCGGAGCTGAAGCTCAGTTCGGCGTTTCATCCCCAGACCGATGGACAGTCCGAGAGGACTATCCAGACGCTCGAGGATATGTTGAGAGCGTGTGTTCTGGATTGGAAGGATGATTGGGAGCGTCATTTACCTCTTGTGGAGTTTGCATACAACAACAGCTTTCATGCGAGTATTGGTATGGCTCCATTCGAGGCTTTGTATGGTAGGCCCTGCAGATCTCCGTTGTGTTGGGAGGAGACTGGTGATAGGCAGTTGATCGGACCGGAGTTTGTTCAGGAAACTTCGGATAAGATCCAGCTTATCAGGAAGAGGCTTGTTGCGGCACAGGATAGGCAGAAGAGCTATGCCGACAACAGGAGAAAGGATTTGGAGTTCGAGGTTGGCGATCATGTCTTCTTGAAGATATCGCCTACTCGAGGTGTTGTCAGGTTTGGCAGGCATAGTAAGTTGAGCCCTAGGTTCGTTGGCCCATATGAGATTCTCAGACGTTTGGGCAGCGTGGCATATGAGCTAGCATTACCCCCAGTTTTGGCTAGCGTTCACCCTGTATTCCACGTATCTATGCTCAAGAAGTATGTCCGAGATCCGTCTCATGTGATTAGTCATGAGCCAGTGGAGATCCAGCCAGATCTTTCGTATGTCGAGCAACCAGTAGCTATTCTTGACCGGAAGGTTCAGCATCTCCGGAACAAGAGTATTGCGTCGGTGAAGGTCCTATGGCGGAACTTCTCACGAGAGGAGGCTACTTGGGAGCTTGAGGATGCGATGAAGAAGAAGTATCCCCTTTTGTTTGAGTAGTGTCGTTCTAACTTCGAGGACGAAGTTTCTTTTAAGGGGGAGAGGGTGTAAGGCCCTCGAATTTTTCTGGATTTTTGCATGTAAATAATTCGTGTCGTGTATGTACGTATGTATGTATCTACGTATGTATTAATTAGTGTACTTATGTGTGTATGTATATAATAAATAATGTATGTAATGCTTGATGGTAGTGTGTACATGATAACATATACATATAGCATGTATATAGGTATAAAAGGTGCATGGTTTCTGCATGTTTTAGACTTCTGCCCGAAGGCCATTTTGGCGTCAATAGCATGACGTCGATGAGGTGTCAGCGTCCACCCATGGACGCCAACACTAATCCCAGCGTCCAACGATATGGACGCCAACTTCTCTGACCTGCATGAGTTGCAGAGCCAGAAATTTCGGAGGCAAGGCAACTCACCCATTGGGGAGCTGTCTCCCAACAGTCTGAGAGCCATCCTATCACCCTGTGCATGGGAGAGAAGTCTCTCCCATATATCTAAACCCGAATTTGTTCCCCAACCCTTCTCTTTACCCTTTTACAAGAGAGAAAGAAGAAGAAAACCCTACTTTCTGAACTGAGGAAAACCCCCACTTTGGAACCCAAAATCCGAGCTTCTGGAGCTTGATCCGGCCACCTGCTGCAACAAGGAGCTTGCTGGATCATCGAGGAAGGCTTCCCCACCACTGCTGCAGCACCTGCATCGACCTAGAACCGGAGGAGAGCTCTTTTGGAGGCTTCTTGGGACTGCCCAAGGAGAGCTTCTCCGACCCATTTAGATCCCTTGGGGATTTTCTAGAGGCAAGTACCCCATTCATAACGTCCCTGTATGTGTCTAGGATGGTTTTACAATTTTTGTATATTTTCCCTCGTGTCCTAGACCCTCAAATTCACCCCATCTTTGGAGCTCGGGTCTGTGTTCTGCACAGACCCGACATCAACGGCAATGTCCCTTGACGCTGAGATCATGCTTGGCGTCCATCAACTATGCCGTTGACACTGAACTAGCGGCCAGAGACCGCCGCCAAGTTCATCTGAGCAGAACAGCAAGCTGTTCTGCCCTTTTATGTGGATAATTTCGATATGTTTCACGATGAGGATATAGGTAATCTTCTATGTACTATGTATACTAGTGAATGTGGTGTGTGGATGGATTTGTGCAAGATGGTAATGATAGAGTTATTTATTTTTATGGAAATACATGTATGATTTGTTATCAACCTTGTCAATCCTTTGTTGTATGATTTAGGATGAATCTGAATGTACTACTTTTATGGGTCATGCATGTATTGGTCAGGCTCTGTTCCGAAATTTTGAGATTTTTCCCATGCTTGTGCGAATTAGTGGAAATATTGCTTGGGAAATAGAAATTTGGCGTAGGTCATGATAAATCTTCGGTAAATCATGTATTGCCCAAAAAATTTCATGAATAAATTCTGTAGTTCCATGCCTGCTAGGGTTCAGACAGTGAGTGGTTAAAACTGTGTTTGTGTCTAACTCTATGTTAAATCGAATGGCGGATAGCATGTGAAATTGATATTAGATTTTCTGTAATTCTGTTTTAGTTTAGAAAAATCTGAAAATTTGCATGAGGAATCCTAAACCCGAAATTAACATGTGGTTAAAATTTCAGGTCATTTGGACTAGTATTTAATGTAATATCAATTTTTCCATGTAAATGTGTATTGATGCATGCCAATGTGAAACAATTCGATTTAGGTGTAATCCAACCTGATTAGTGAAATTCCTGAATGCTACATTTCTGTAATTGTAGTGCCATGTTAGGAAAACAGAGAAATGTGAATGTGAGAGAGAAAGTGAATAGAATGAGAGTGACATGTGTAAACCCATGTGTAGAATCGGTAAAATGTGTAATGTGTAAATTGTGCCAAGTGTGACATTGCTTCCACAGAGGGCAGTGGAACCGTATCAGGGAAACGTCCCCCTGAGAAGGTTCAATGTGTAAGTGACCCTAAGGGCATTAGGGGGAAATCCTGGAGGTGGACAAGTACCACTGGTTAGGGTGGAGACTTGTTCTCCCGGTCTGCGCAGTCCAAGAGTCGCCATTGTATTGCCTAGATGACGTCTATGTGATGTGATGTGTTGTGTCCTTCTTTGGTGGTTTGGACTATGTGACACGGCACTAAATGTGAAAGTGTAAATGTGAATGTGTAAATGTGCATGTGTTCATGTGTTAATGTGAAAGTGAACAATGTGTAATGTGTATGTGTAAAGTGCAACTTATGTGCATTGGAATTGTGTGGAAAGAAAATGTGCAACCAAAATGTGAGGATAGGACATTGTAATCCATGTTGTGACAAATCTGAAACCATGTTAAATCAGTTGCTTTATTGTGTTAGGATCATGTTGATATGTGTAAAATGCCTAGAATCCATGCTAGGGACAATTAACAAGTACGTGCACACAATTCCATGTTTGGTTGTTCACATATTGTGTTTTAAATAACATTGTAGCTTTCATGTGTAGGGTTATGGATGCTAAATCATGAGAAAACCAGCAAGTTAAAGTGTGTAAAATGTTCGTGTACATGCACAAGAATGTGTAGATTCCATGCTAGGTGTGTTTTGTTTCATGTACGTAGGATAATCATGCTAAGTGCTTTCATGTTTTAGTTAAAATGCAAAGTAGAATTTCATGAGTAGGAATGATTAGAGAACATGTGTTAGGAATTTATCTTGATAAGGAAATCTGAAAGCATGCATCATGTGTTTACTTATAGAATTATCATGGTTGGTTATTCATTTCAAACGTTAAGCATGATACATGTTGAGTTTTTGCAATGGTGTGTGTAGAGCCTACTATGACATGTACGTGTATGGTATGAGTGGTGTTACTTGCTGAGTCTTTAGACTCACTACTTGCTTCGGCGTACAGGTGTAGTTGGTGACGTGGCACCGTTGGAGGAGACGGTGGAGACGGACTCCGAGCGCGGAGATTAGTCTTTGGAGTACTTGTGACTTTTGCATTTCATAGTATGTAAATTGAACGTTGTATTAGTGTTATCATGGAAAGAATGTATAATGGTGGACATTTATGTATTAAATTTTCAGCAATTTAAATTATGTGAGCTTTAAGTTCTTTAATGTCATTGCAATTTCATGTATGTTAAATGTGGATGATGAATGAATGAAGACAGTAGTTCTTTTACTTCCGCTACTCTGTTCTATATTCACGTGTATCTCAGCTGAATGTATTGTCGGGTAAATGTCCCATTGTGGCAACGCTCGCTATACCGACGTGGGTTGGTATAACCGTACCGGTATAGGGAGGGCCGTCACAATTCGATTTCGTCTCTCTACTACTCCGTTTTGTTCAGGGGTCCTGGGTGATGAGAATATGTGAGAAATTCCTTCTTCCTTACAAAGTTTTTCAAAATCAGTATTTTCAAATTCACCTCCATGATCAGACATGATTGAAATTATTTTGAACTTTCCTTCTTGAAGAATTTTCTTATAGAAATCAAGAAATTCCATGAAGGTATCACTCTTGTGAGCAAGAAAGAATACCCAAGTAAATCTTGAAAAATTATCCACAAGTACATATCCAAACCTTTTTCCATTTAGACTATTTGTTCTTGTTGGTCCGAACAGATCCATATGAATAAGTTCAAAAGGTTTTGAAGATTGACTTTCAGATCTACTTTAAAAAGATTTTTTTGTTTGCTAACCTTGAGTGCATCTTCACAGATTTTGAAGTTTTGCTTGAAGGAAATTTTTGGCAAGCCTTTCACCATATTGAATTTAACTAATTTATGTAACATGTTGTAGCTAGCATGACCTAGTTTACGAAGCCATAAACATGCAAGATCATTTTTATTGGCAGTAAGACAAAGATTGTTGTTTTCAGGTTCATCCAAATCAACCATGTAAACATTATTGATCTTTTTTCCAGAAAATTTCACATAGTTTGAATTCGGTTCAAAAATTGTACAACCAAGGGAATAAAAAATTACCTTGTGACTCTTGTCACAAAGTTGACTTATACTCAGAAGGTTGTATTCTAATCCTTCCACCAAGAGTACATCATCAATTGAGTTTCAAGGATTTCTACCTACTTTACCTGAACCAACAATCTTACCTTTGTTGTTGCCTCCAAAAGTTACATGACCAGTTTTCTTCTCAGACAATAGATAGAATTTGTCTTTGTCCCCTGTCATATGTCTTGAACAGCCACTATCAAGATACCACTTGTTGTTCTTGGCTGTTAGACATACCTGCAACATAAGTAAAGAACATTCTTTGGAACCGAAGTACATTTGGGTCCCTTCACATCACCCAATTCAAGAGCATAGGAAAATAGACTCTTCGGTATCCAAGCTTGTCTTTTTGGTGTGGGTTTAATGGTGTCTCTGGTTTCATGTTGTTTCTAATTTTTTATGTTATTTCCTAGAGTTTTTCAACCATTGTTTCTTTTCATTTTCATGAAATTTCGTTCAGACTTCCCACCAGTGTTCTTTTGATGAAACCAAGAATGATTTTGATAGCTAGACCTCTTAGGGTATCCTGACTGACCAGATCTAGCAAAGCTATAGGAATGTGTTGACACTCTATAAGGATAGTGTCGACCTACATAAGTCCACCTAGACATGTTCTGAGGTCTGGTATAAGAAGGTGTTGACCTACCATAAGTCCACCTAGACATGTTTTGTGGTCTAGTGTATGAAGGTGTTGACATATCATGAGTCCACCTAAACATGTTCTGTGGTCTGGTGTATGAAGGTGTCGACTTACCATAGGAATACTGTCGACCTAGCCAGTCATCTGATTGCCAGAATTTGATCCATTGAGATGTGTTTGTTGATTTGATTCCTGCATTTATCTTATCATTTTTTATTGAATTTTCTAATCTCAGAATTTTTTGCAGTTTCTCTTTTCTCATTTTTTTAGTTTTCCTCCCATTAAGTTGTTTTCTAGATGAGGAGGTTTCTGAATTTGTTGAAGAAACAAATGTGATGGTTTTCAAACCTATTTCTTTCTTCTTTGAAGGATTGAAACCTAATCCTTCTTTGTTGAGGTTTACTTTGGTTCCAAGCAAAGCTTCCAAGTTGTTTTTACCATGTACAAATTTCTCCAATGCTTCTTGTCTTTTGGTCACTTCTTTCTGAAGATTTTCAATTTCTTTCTTCATTTCAATGTTCACACTTTTTAATGCATCATATTTTTTCAATAGCTAGAGCCATCTCCTTGACATTTTTAGTGTTCTTGACTTCCAATTCACAAATAGTTTCTTTTAAAGCAGTGATTTTTTGAACAAATTCTTTTTCTTTTTCTTCCATTGAGGTATCATGAATAATATGATTTATTTTTCTTTTAAGCACTTTGTTTTCCTTTTTAACCTTATCATATTGATCGAGCAGTTCAAAATACACGTCTTCTCAATTACTGAAAGAAAAATCTTTAAATGGAGAAGTTACCTCTTCTTCATCTCCTTCTTCTCCTCTTGCCGTCAGACAAATTTTAGAATGTAATTCCTCAGCTTTTGAGCTCTCTTCATCATCATCATCTTCTTCCTCACTCCATGTTCCAACCATACCCTTTTGTTTATTTTTTATCCATTTGGGTTGTGCTTTCTTGAAGGGTTCAGGACACTCTGATTTCACATGCCATGGTTTCCTGCAATTATAACATACCACTCTGTCAGATCTCTTATTCACATACTGTTTAGGCTTTGAGAAATTATTTACCTGTGATTTCTCTTTCAGAAATCCCTTACCTTCTTTTCTCAGGAATTTTCTGATTTTTTTTGTAATGAGGGCAAACTCACCTGAATCATTTTCAGAGGTATATGACTCACTCTCTTCAGTAGCTTCTTTGATACTAGAACTTGCCTTGAGAGCAAGCGGCTTCTTCTTCTTGACATCTTCTTCAGTTCTCTTTAGACCCAACTCATAAGTCATCAAGGATCCGATTAATTCATCAACAGATGTGGTAGATAAGTTTCTTGATTCTTTTACTACAGTAGCCTTAGTGTGCCAAACAGGAGTTAAAGATCTAAGGATTTTTCTGACAAGTTCTTGTTCTGTATAAGTCTTTCCTAGATTCTTTAAACCATTGGTTAACAGAGTTAATCTACCATACATCTCAGAAATTGTTTCATCATGCTTCATTTTAAATGCTTCATATTCAGAAACTAGCATGTTAGCTTTTGTTTCTTTTACTTCCGACGTACCTTCATAAATCACCATCAGGCGATTCCAAATTTCCTTTGCACTTGCACATGATGAGACCCTTGAAAATTATGTGGGATGAAGTGAGCACTGCATAATGTTCATAGCACTCCAGTTTGCGTTTGACTTCTTTATTTCCTCTGAAGTCCACTTCTCTTCATCTTCTGATAACTCGTAGGGTCCATTACTCACCACCCTCCAAATTTAATGATCCTGTGCTCGCAGAAACACCTGCATGCGAGTTTTCCAATACACATAATTAGTTCCATTAAAATAAGGGGGTCTATTAATAGAATGACCTTCTGCAATATAACCTCTAGAATCCATTTTACACGGATCTCTCCTGGTTGTTAAACCAAAAGAATGGAGAGCCTAGCTTTGATACCACGTGTTGTGTATGGAATGAATATCTAGAGGGGGGGGGGTGAATAGATATTGACCACTTAAAAATTAAGAACTCAATACTATGATCAAATCAGAAGAAGCAAGTTAGCCAATGCACAACACACCACACAATGCAAGTAAACTTTTTAAGGTGGTTCGGCTCTGGTGTGGAGACCTACATCCACCCCTCACTAAACCAAGTGAGGCTTCTCTAGCAACTCAAATGTGTGAAACACTCACACAACTACTGATTCACAGCTTCTTACAGTCTCCTAATTCACAGCTTCAAGATTGTTTCAATCTCACAATCCTTACAAACAAAGTGTAGGATCAACCCGTCTACTCCAATTAGAGCAGACAACCAAACAGATTGGAGTATAGAAGAAATAGGAAAAATCAAACGAAAGAGATTTTTGAAGAATTGCAGAAATATTTCAAACACTCTGTGTGCAGTTCCACTGGAGTTGACATCTGATCAAATTTCTTCTCGAATTCCCAAATGCATCATCTTCAGGCTTGAGTTCATCTGATTCCTCTCCTGGCCACAGCTTAAGGATCAATTGTCTCTAAACTTGGTTGAATTCTGATGCTCTGCTTCAATTGATCAGCAGCAAGTCTTCATACGGGAAGAAGACACGATCCAACATCTTTTCCTCTTGATGAGTTGACTACTCCGAAGCCTGCTCTTCTCTCTGAACTCAAGCTCTACACTTTTTGCTCTCAAATACTCTGCACTTTTTCTCTGTGTGTGTTACCTTTGCAAAGGACAAAGCACCCTATTTGATTAGCATCACAGAATCTTTATGGGTGGGCCCCTCAACAGAATCCCAAATAATTGGGAGATACTTTTGCTGCCAAAAGGAGTATCTTCCAGAACCTTGTAAGGTGTACCCAAAATCCCAATCATTGGGTCTCGGGTCACGTGCTTGGAACTTATGTGCTAGCAAATACTTTTCATCACTAGAGTACAAGTGTCAGAGAGTCGACACACCTTGAGCATACTGTCGACGCACGCATAGACCTAGACTTGGACCGGTGAAGATGCTTCAGTAGAGTTGACTCCAAGTCTTCATGCGTCGACCTCATCCAATTTGCTGCTGTTCTGACTGACTGTCCATAAGTATAGAGTTGACCTATAGCATCTTAGTGTCGACCTCACATAATGGTAGAGTCGACCAAACCTTCATCTGGAGTCGACCTAATCCTTATCTAGAGTTGACCTCAAGCAATTCCTTTTTCTAAGCACTAACAGGAAACTTGACTAGTGTCGACCTGATGCTCATCTGGAGTCGACCTTATGCACTTCCTTTTCTTCAGCGCTAGCTAGAGGACCAACTAGAGTCAATCTGTTCTCCAACTAGTGTCGACCTTATGCGATACTTTAAACCTTTATGCTACTGGAAATCCATCAAGTGTTGGCCTAATCCTTGGGTATTGTCGACACAAGTGCATCACAGAACTTCAATAACTCACTCATTGATACATGTGTGTCGATCTATGAAGCAACCAGTGACAACACACAAATGAGAACTTTGGACTTTATGAATTTTCCTGTGATACAAAAGACTTGTGTTAGATATTTATGACATTTTGCTTGACTTATGACATCATCAAAACTAGGGACACAACAATCTCCCCCTTTTTGATGATGGCAACAATATTCATAAAAGTTTAGACTAATGACTAAATTTCACAATTCATACAAGAAATTCACACAAGCAATCCACACAAGTCCACACCATAACATTTCACACAAGCACTTTGGTGATTTCATTGCTCATAAAAGTGTTACAAGCAGAAACAGAAAAATACATGAAAAATACATCAAAGTAGTCAAAAGTCTATGAAATTTCTCCCCCTTTGACATAATAAAAACAAGAGAATCACTGAGGGGAAGGAGGTGGTGGGGGTAACTGTCGAATGAGTCTACTCTCAATCCTTGCCAACTTGAAGCCCTTTGAATGAGGAATCTAGCAAAGAAAACGGCTCGTCAATTGAGGTCTATAGAAAAAGTTATGGCCAGTTAAGTGGACATAGGCAGAAGGCGACCCAATGCTTGTCACCTTCTGAGGATGATTGCAACAATCAACTTGCCGCCTTCTGAAAAAGACCATGAAACTTTCTCAAACTTGGTCTGGGTTACGACCATGATGTTGTCACATTCTGGTAGCGACGTGTCGACCTGTCGCAACCTTAATATGACATTTGGGTTGCCTTTTCTACCTATTTCCAATTCCGACTTGAATTGGGTTTGACACAGGGATGTTTGAAAAATCAAAACAAATTCTAGGTGATCCAAATCAGATGAAACCACTTCTGTTAGTTAGAGAACTTTCTAAACAACATCCAATAACAAGTAATTGAGAAAAAAAAGTCATTTGGCAGGGTAACAAGATGTATTGTAACTGTCTACATGAATCTGATATAGTACTTATGTATGGGCTAATACTCTCTGTATAGAAAACAAAAATTAGGGAAACTAGTGCCAAATGCAACTATACTCATGGGGGAACAAGTTCCATGTTGAGTGCTCGGTCTGAAAATTACTCCACAAAAAGATATAGAACTCGTAAGACAAATCAGGGTTTTAAACTAGACAGAACAATGTTCTAACATGCAAGATTTAATTCATGAAATCCACATGATAGAAATTGGAGAAAGTAGTAAGAAAATGATCTATAAACATGTATGCATGCATGAATGAGTTTAATTAAAGTTTGGGATGGATTTGACCTACCTTTTGGGTTAAATAAGATTCGTTCTCCTGAAAGCCCTAATTTCGACCAGTTGAAGAAGAACGCCTAATACTCACGATCTACTGGGTAGAAATTGGGAAAAATAGTACCATAAGAAACTAGACTCTAATATCTTTCCAGGGTATATGGTTTTCTAGGTTTGGTCTAGTTTTCACTAACCTTTGGTGATGATCTTGAAGGGGCTTGTTTGTAGGTCGCAGGTGAAGATGAGCACGAAGTTGCTTCTTCCTCTAGCTTTCTCCTCAAGATCTCCAGCCACCACAGCCTCCAAGCACGACCTTAGCAAACCTAGGGGTTGTCCCATGGGAGAGGGGGGGCTTATTTAAAGGGGGATGGGTCTTTAGTTGCCTAATTAGATTGGGAAACTATTAGACACGAATTTGTATGTATCCTTCCTTCAATTGAGGATTTCTCTCCCCAAATCATGATGGGAAGAATATGGAAACCTACCTTAGGTGGTAACCACAAATTTGGGCTTGGTTTGAAGTCCAATGGATGTCTATTGGGTGAGAATTTGCCCTTTTATGGTCCATTAGTGAGGAATTCCGAATTTCAGGTTATTTTCCTACATGAATTTATTTGTGGCCCAAAAGACATTCTTTGGTCCATTTCATTCATTGGGTTGTCAGTACCAATTGTTTGAAGTCCATCTATGATTTTTAGTTTATTTTTGGACTCACTTAAGTACATGTGATAGTAATTATCTGACTTATTCCCTAATTACGATAATAAGTCGCAAAACGCCTTAAACTTGGCCAATTAGATTTTTCCTTGCACGAACTTCTTCGTGGGTTATTCGGGAGTATTATTTTGAGTTGAACTCTGATTTTTACAGAATTGTTTTATGTGTTTATGTATGTATGACATTGGTACACCCGTTTTTACTATTTCGAGAATATTAAATTATTAAGTACCTGTGATAGTAATTATCCGACTTATTTCCTAATTATGATAATAAGTCACAAAACATCTTAAACTTGGCCAATCAGATTTTTCCTTGCACGAATGTCTTCGTGGGTTATTTGGGAGTATTATTTAGAGTTGGACTCTGATTTTTACGGAAACTTTCAATGTGTTTACGTACATATGACATTGGTACGTCCGTTTTTACTATTTCGAGATTATTCAATTAATATTTCCAATTCAGTTCTAATTTTTTAATTAATAAAATTTTCGAGGTGCTACAAAATCATAGTTGAATTGAAAAAGGAAACTGGAAATACGTAGGTAAGTTAATGACAAAATACAGTGTCATCAACCTAAAGGTTGACGACATTCGATTATGTCGTCAACAACCTCGATCAGAAAACACCAAAATTCCCAAAAAGTAAATGATAGAGACTACTTCTGTTAACCATAAGTTAGCGACGTAGAAGTTTGCCCTCAACACATATTGTTGGCACTATTTGTTGCTGTCAAGGGAGTTCAGCTAGAAGTAAAAACACACAGCAAGCATCAACATACAGAAACCTAGGGCCTTACGTCAAGAGTGATGAGTGCTCTACAAGCCTTAGCATTGAAGTCATGTTATCTTGGTGTCATAGTATTTTAGTTTGAGTAATTGAGAGCACTAGTATAATGAAGTAGGAGTGAGGATAGTACGTAATTTTCCTTTTATTGTGTCATTGTAGAACCACGGAAATTTTAATTACATAAAAACTCAAAATAAATGGAAATAAATAATTTCCATAATATTAGAGTATTTAAAAATACGTATCAGTATCGTATGAGCTAAAACACATCGGAAACATCCGTAAAAAATATAAATCAACCCCAAACATTTTTAATAAAAGTTTCACAAAGAAATTTAGGCCAAGAAAAATCGGATTAGCCAAGTTTAAAGTGTTTCACGACTTATTATCGTAATTTATGAATAAGTCAGAAAATCATTATCACACGTACTTGGATGAGTCAGAAAATTAAATAAAAATCATATATGGGCTTCAAATAATGTATTCTAATGACCCATCAAGAAATTTGGGTCAATAAAATCATTTGGACTAGGTTTAAGAGTTATTGTGACCAATTATCTAAATTAGGAAACAAGTCGGAAAACCGTTAACACGAAAATACGACGCAACCAAAAATTTAATAAAAGTGTTGGAGAGACTCCTGACATTATATATTAATGACCCAATATCTTAATTGGGCCAATGGACCACATATGACCCAAAAATCAAATGAAGCTAGGAAATGCATGGAAATTCGTAGCTTAAATTAGCTGAAATTAAAAAGAGGCAATTAGAGTTGAATTGGGAAGAGATCTTACACTCTTGGCAACCCAAATTCATGCCTACCCACCCATAGAGGTTGCTTGATGGCCAAGACTCTCTAATGGAGGGAGAGATCTTCAAATTTTGGAAAGACACAAGCCAATCCCGCAACCCTCTTTCTTAGTTACAATAGGACTCCTAAATACCTTGGTTACTTAAATACTCTTCACCCAAACCCTAGGGATGAGTTTACAACTTGCTGGGGTCGTGTGGAGGAGCTCTTGGGGTCGTGCGTGCTTGCTTGCTTGTGTGATATGGCCATCCTGCATTTAATGCAATTAGTGATACCTTGCGTTCTTGACATCAAGTGAATTCTTGCGTGCTTGTACAAAGTGATCTATTGCTAGTTCTATCTTGTCATCCTGTTCAAAATCATGTTCTATCATGATCACTCTATCTAACTTGTTCATGTATCATGTTTTAACGAGTTTTATTCGTACTCGCATATCATTCATCGTGCTTACCTAGTTCTAAATTGCTAATCACT
The DNA here is from genome assembly GCA_014218235.1 of Colocasia esculenta. NCBI lineage: Eukaryota > Viridiplantae > Streptophyta > Magnoliopsida > Alismatales > Araceae > Colocasia > Colocasia esculenta. The sequence continues at coordinate 65,841,540 of CM024761.1, forward strand.
TATATTATTACCCGCACATTGAGATATAAATCCTACTTTGCTAGTTTGCTCATCCCCTACTTTTACCCAATCTAAGTGACTATGACATTCAAGAGGAAGAGCAAGACGAGGATGGGAATGCGTCCGAGTGAAGAGCGTTCCCAACTATGAGTCTAGTTATAGTAGTTTGCTTTGAGTGATAGATTCATGTAGTAGGAAGTGAGGAATAAAATGTACTTTTTTTATTTTTATTGAGTCTTAGTCCTGTAATAGTTCCCATTTGGAATACAATGAGTTGAGATTTGAATAAAAGATTAGTGGAGTTCAATATTGGGCCCTATGATGATGTATGTTGTTATACATTTAGTGCGTGCTAGCTAGAGGCTTATTTGACGACTGTTCACGTCTCGGGATATCGTCTTGAATTATTTCCAAATTATTATTAATATCTGCTATGAAATTCTCAGGACGTGATAGTTTAGTGGTATCAGAGCCTAGGAAAAGCCAAATAGGATATATGTCTCAGGAATAAGAGATACCTATGGAACCTAGGTCAGAGAAATTAATATAGTACCTGGTGAGAATGGGGAGGGACTGAGAATATGTTAGAAAGAATTAAACACTTCTACCCATTGACTTTTATAATGTATCTAGAGACATTAATTGGTTTCCATCCTTTTCTCAGGAACCCTCATAACTCTTACACTCAACTGCAATGGCTCGCAACCAATGGCAAGGTATGCAAGAAACAGTAGCTAGATTGACTCAGGCCTTGCAAAATGTGGTTCAGGCTAGAAATTAGGCTGCTGCAGTTAGAAACAGAGCTAGTGATCTGCACCGCAATTTTAGGAGTTTGAACCCTCCTCGTTTCTCTGGATCCCCTGATCCGGATGAAGTAGAGAACTGGCAAGAGGAGATAGAAAGGATCTTCCAAGTCATGCAATGCACTAACAGGGAGAAGGTGGTACTGGCCACTTTCCAATTCACTAAGGATGCCCAAGCATGGTGGAAGGCCACATCGGCCCACCTGCCTAATGTTGGCGAACTGGAGTGGGCCGGATTCCTAGAGATATTCTGGGGAAAGTATTTCTCTGAGAGAGTCAAGGAGAAGAAGGCAGCGGAGTTTGCCGCACTAAAATAGAAAGGGATGTCCATGGCTGAGTATGAGGCTCAGTTCGCGTGTCTTGCTGTGTATGCCCCACACTTGGTGGGACTGAAAGACTTAAGGCAAATCGGTTCATGGATGGGCTCAGGCCCATGTTCATTGAAAGGCTTGGACCACACAACATTCAAACTTACACTGAGATGGTCCAAAGAGCTCAGCTGGTAGAAGACACCATGGCCAAAGTAGAGGGCATGAGGGGCAAGGACAACTCCAAGCCGGTCTTCGTCAAGAAGGGAGCACCTAATATTGCTCCAACTTTTCGTAACAACAACGTCACAACAACACAAGAGGCCGAATGCTGGAAGAGATGTTGCTGGAGACAAGAGAGTCAAAGTGGAAGGTAGGCAGTTGGCTGAAAACTGTAAATTCTGTGATAAACTGAGACACCGAGCTAAAGAATGCTGGAAGAAGCTCGGGGCTGCTTGAAATGCGAGCTCGTGACCACCGTATTCCTGATTGTCCTATGCTGAAGGACCAGCCAGGTAGAGCTCAGAATGTGCCATGGCGTCAGGGATGCCTTAATGCTGTCATAGAAGCTGACCTACCCAAGGAAGGGGGTATAGTGGAAGGTACCATTTCCATACACTCGCAACCTGCATTTGTGCTTATTGATACTGGAGCTGCATATTCATTTATTTCCACCACGTTTGCTGCAACTCTACCTGTCAAACCTGTACCCTTGAAATCCAAGATCACTGTAGCCTCTCCACTAGGCTCAGAATCTGAACTCACTCACTACTTGCCGAAATGTGAAACTATAATTGGAGGACACAATCTCCCTGCCGACCTTATCTGTTTAGACATGAAGGTTATGATGCCATTTTGGGTGTCGATTGGCTAATTGAATTTGATGCCGATGTAACTGTCGCCATAGGTCACTTTTAAAAGACCAAACCTTCCAACTCTATCACTACTTGGCACCCGTTATCACAAACACCCTATCATGATATCCTCCCTAAAGGCTTCTAAACTGATCAACCAAGGTTTGATGCTTTCCTAGTTTCCGTCTTGGCAACTGAAAAGAAGAAACCAACCCTAGAAGACATTCCAATAGCCAGGGACTATCCTGATGTATTTCCAGAGGAATTACCTGGCATACCACCTGAGCGGGAGGTAAACTTCACCATTGAGTTACTCCCTGGGGCAGCCCCTGTTTCTAAAGCTCCGTATCGCATGTCCCCTGTTGAATTGCAGGAGTTGAAAAGACAGATCCAAGAATTGCTAGATCATGGTTTTATCAGGCCTAGCACATCCCCGTGGGGAGCGCCAGTGCTATTTGTCAGAAAGAAGGACGGGACGATGAGGCTATGCATAGATTACCGTCAGTTAAACCAGTTGACAATAAAGAATAAGTATCCACTGCCCCGCATCGACGAGCTGTTTGACCAGATCTCTGGTGCACAATATTTCTCCAAGATAGATCTAAGATCAGGCTACCATCAACTAAGAATAAAGGAGGAGGATATTCACAAGTCTGCATTCCGAGTAGATATGGTCACTATGAGTTTGTGCCATGCCGTTTGGTTTAACAAATGCTCCAGCGGCTTTCATGCAACTTATGAACATATTTATAGGCCATACTTGGACCAGTTTATAGTGGTGTTCATTGATGACATCCTTATTTACTCCAATCTAAAGAAGAACATGAGGAACACTTGAAGGTTGCTCTGCAAGTGCTCAGAGATAATCAACTCTATGCTAAACTTAGTAAGTGTGAATTTTGGATGGAGGAAGTGTCTTTCCTTGGTCACATCATATCCAAGGAGGGAATCTCTGTGGATCCATCTAAGGTGGAGGCGGTAAAGAACTGGGAAAGGCTGACAACTGTGTCGGAGATTAGGAGCTTTCTGGGTTTAGCCGGTTATTATCGTCGCTTCATTAAAGATTTCTCAAAGATAGTTGTACCATTGACCAGGCTTACCAGGAAGGAGAATCCATTTGCATGGACTGATGAATGTGAAGAAAGTTTCCAGGCATTGAAAGGGCACCTTACCTCGGCACCCGTACTGACACTGCCAGTTGCTGGGGTAGTTTTGAAGTATACACCGATGCATCCGGGATCGGCCTAGGCTGTGTGCTGATGCAAAATGGGAAAGTTATATGCTACGCATCCAGACAATTGAAGAAGCACGAGAAAAAATATCTGTACATGATCTGGAGCTAGCTGCTGTAGTCTTCGCCTTGAAGATATGGCGTCATTATCTATATGGTGAGAAATTCATTGTGTTTTCTGACCATAAAAGCTTGAAGTATTGTTTTCTCAGCAAGACTTGAATATGAGACAGCGGAGGTGGTTGGAGTATCTCAAAGACTTCGACTTCACGATCCAATACCATCCAGGAAAAGCAAATGCTGTGGCGGATGCTCTAAGTAGAAAGCCAATGATCACATTGTCAAGTTTAATGGTGGACGAATGGAAGTTATTAGAGGACTTCGCCAAGTTAAATATTGATGCTGACATCAAAGAGAAGGGATGCCTTGTTGCTAGTGTTAGAGCACAACCTACACTATTGGAGGACATCACAACACTCCAGATAATGACCCATACTTGTGGAGATTAAGGCTAATCTAGACCAGAGGCCGGATTTCTCATTAACTGAAGATGGAAGACTATTGTTCCGAGATCGAGTCTGTGTACCCGACCATGCGGAGACAAAGAAAATGATCATGGATGAGGCTCACAAGACCAGGTATACCATTCATCCTGGAACTACCAAAATGTATCAAGATTTGAAAAGAAGCTTTTGGTGGCCTAATATGAAGAGAGAGGTGGCGGAATATGTCGCCCGATGCTTAACATGTCAAGGGTCAAGGCAGAACACTTGCGACCCGCAGGTAAACTCAAACCCCTAGAAATCCCGGCATGGAAATGGGAAGGTATAGGGATGGACTTTATTTTCGGACTACCCAAATCTAGAGGTGGATTCGATGGTATCTGGGTTATTGTCGACCGCTTAACTAAGTCGGCTCACTTCTTACCAGTGAAGAATAAGTGGTCAGTAGATGTTCTGGCTGCATTATATGTGAAGGAAATAGTCAGATTACATGGAGTACCGGTGTCTATCGTATCTGATAGAGACCCTAGGTTTACATCCCACTTTTGGAAAGGACTGCACTACTCCTTGGGATCTAAACTAAACTTTAGCACGGCTTTCCATCCACAGACAGATGGTCAGACGGAGAGAACCAACCAGGTAATTGAAGATATGCTTAGAGCATGTGTCCTAGATTTTGGAGGTAGCTGGCACGAACACTTACCTCTTGTGGAGTTCGCCTACAATAATAGCTATCAAGCTAGCATTCAAATGGCACCATTTGAAGCACTCTATGGCAAGAGTTGTCGATCTCCAATATGCTGGTATGAAGTTGGCAAAAACAAATGCTAGGACCAGAGATGATAAGGGAAACCACAGAGAAGGTAAAGCTTATAAAAGAAAGAATGGCAGTGGCGCAGCAAAGACAAAAGGCATATGCAGATAAGAAGAAGAGACCTGGAGTTTCAGGTTGGGGAACATGTATTCTTAAAAGTGTCTCCAGGCCGTGGAATCAGGCGTTTTGGCATTAAAGGCAAGTTATCACCAGGTTTGTCGGCCTTTCGAAATCCTTGAAAGAATCGGCGAGGTGGCATATCGTCTCGCTTTACCACCACAAATGGATGGAATACACGATGTGTTCCACATATCCATGTTGAAAAAGTATGTACGGGATCCGTGGCATGTCATAGAATATGAGCTCCTGGAATTCAACAAAGACGAACGTATCAAGAGAAGCCAATTAAGATCGTGGACTAGGAACTGCGCCAATTAAGGAACAAGATCATCCCACTGGTAAGGGTTAGATGGAATCAACGCATGGATGAAGACGACACGTGGGAAACCGAGGAAGCAATGCGCAAAAGATACTCGGAGCTATTCACAAGTACACCTCACTTGTACAATAACTTTCTATACATGAATTTGGGGACCAAATTCTCTTAAGTGGGGGAGGGTGTAGCACCCCGGAAATTTTATTACATAAAATCAAATAAATAGAAATAAATAATTTCCATAATATCAGAGTATTTAAACATACGTATCAGTATCGTATGAGCTAAAACACATCGAAAAATCCGTAAAAAATATAATCAACCCCAAACATTTTTACTAAAGTTTTACAAAGAAATTTAGGCCAAGAAAAATCAGATTAGCCAAGTTTAAAGTGTTTCACGACTTATTATCGTAATTTATGAATAAGTCGGAAAATCATTATCACACGTACTTGGATGAGTCAGAAAATTAAATAAAATCATATATGGGATTCAAATAATATCTCTAATGACCCATCAAGAAATTTGGGTCAATAAAAATCATTTGACTAGGTTTAAGAGTTATTGTGACCAATTATCCAAATTAGGAAACAAGTCGGAAAACCGTTAACACGAAAATACGACGCAACCAAAAATTTAATAAAAGTGTTGGAGAGACTCCCAACATTATATATTAATGACCCAATATCTTAATTGGGCCAATGGACCACATATGACCCAAAAATCAAATGAAGCTAGCAAATGCATGGAAATTCGTAGCTTAAATTAGCTGAAATTAAAAGAGGCAATTAGAGTTGAATTGGGAAGAGATCTTACACTCTTGGCAACCCAAATTCGTGCCTACCCACCCATAGAGGTTGCTTGATGGCCAAGACTCTCTAATGGAGGGAGAGATCTTCAATTTTGGAAAGACACAAGCCAATCCGCAACCCTTCTTTCCTAGTTACAATAGGACTCCTAAATACCTTGGTTACTTAAATACTCTTCACCCAAACCCTAGGGATGAGTTTACAACTTGCTGGGGTCGTGTGGAGGAGCTCTTGGGGGCTGGGAGCTGTGGATCGACCACAGAAGGACATCTTCTTCCCCCGTTCGTCTTCTGCGACCTGCACAAACTGTCCACTTGAAGCCGATCAAAGGTAGGCCAAACCTAAACCAACATTGCAAGGCTTATACCCCTGGAAAGAGGGTCAAGTCTACATCCTAACCCAAGTGGAATGCCTAAATTCCATGCAGTATACACAGAGTATTAGCGTTCTTCTGCGAGTGGTCTGAACACGGGTTTTCTGGAAGAATGGGACTTCTTCAACCCAAAGGTAGGTTTTCTTGAGTCAAACCTTACATATCCTATACCAATGTGTAGAGAATCAAGTTAAATTTCATTTCCCACTGGTTTCATCGAATTCCATCGAGTAGATTTTGAGTTATAAGCGTTTTCCCCAAGTCGCGCACTGTTAGGGCTTTTTCTGTTCTTTATATGTTGCATGTGATTCGAGACCGAATTAGAGCAAACCCACAACATGAAAGTTTTTCTACTAGTTGTCCTCGTCATGTTTTGTGTTGAACATTTTGTCTAAATATCATTAGTTAGAGAGTTATAAGCGTGGTAAGAGGGTTGCTGCATGAAACTACGTTTTTCAGGTTACACTTGGTGTTACGTTGTGTTTGACTTGATTAAAGCCTATCGAAACCCTCATGGTGTTCTAATTCCGATTTACTGGAAGCACCCTCACATGTCTAGATTAGTTTAAAACTAGTTTCGTTATTTTTTTATACTGTACAATTGTTTCTCTATTTTTGAACACCCTGTGTCAGTATAAGACTGTTCTGGACCGCAATCCAAGAACATGTCCTTTCTCTGCGAGATTCAGGCGCAGACCCTGTGAACACGATGACCCGATAGGCGCGTTCTGTGGTCTTGTCACGACAGCATACCCCGTCGCGTTCTGAACGCGACGAAGCGCTCCGTCGCTACCTTGCTACCTGATCTGACTGCCCCGTCGCGTTCTTCACCTCCCAGTGTCGCGTTCTGTTCCCGACCCGTCACATCCTTACGGGGATCCATCGCGACCTGACCTTCAGGTCTGACTGCCCTGTCGCCTTCTTCATATGCATCGTCACGATCTCAGGATTTTGCATTAAATCCCCACTTATTTTCTTGCAAATCTAACCGCTATATCCGAGGTCTGGTTAACATGATATTTAGTGTGTAATTCACATGTTTTGGGTCTGATCATTGCATGGTGGTTATTTTAATGGCTTAAAAGTGATTAACCCATTTAAATCTTTAATTACATGAATGCTATTCTAATTGCTCCTTAAATGTTATGATCCATTCATGCAACTCATGATTTAATCTCTCCATTATTCTACCATGTTTAAATGATAATTATCATTCTGAAATCTTGCAAGCCCATGTGTAGTTAAATGCATTGTTCAATTCGTGCCATCATGTTAAGTGCTTTTTCCGCGAGTTTGAAACCGATGGTTTGAGAATTGAGACACGCGTACATCACTACACACTTACACGTCTAGGCAGCCCTTTCTTGGGGATTTGGAAGCTCTCTACCGGTCATTCCAAATCGGTAGACTAGTGACCTTTTCTCTAAGGCCTCTGTAAATCTCCTCTGACCATGGATTCCCACATGGCCGACGAGTTGGTTGTACCATTGAAGTTCCCTGGAGATAGCGTGCACTTCCTCTCTCGTCTTGTTCTCGTGAGTGTGAATTACAATATAGACTAAAACTGTTAATGTATAGATTGAACTAAATTATAAATCATACCGTTATGGTGCCGAATTTATCTCTTGACCATTGTTATCATGAAATCATGTTCAATTACTTATTACTAGTTCTCATCATCATCATGAACATGACATTACACATGCTTACTTATTGAAACTCTCATTGGCCATTATAAATGGCTATGGATATCTACATTTAAAATTTAAGTGAGATGCTGACTGGGCACGGCGAGTGTCCAAGGGCTCCAGTCTAGCCCCAATGATGGAGAGTCATAAATATACTGTTAACCATGGGGTATAATGATTACTGGCATTGCATCTGCGCTGGGAGTCGTGTGTGTCGTGTTAAATGATAGATACAATAACCACATACACGTGTCCTGGTGTACATTCTTGATGGATATTTTCTTGGTGTACATTAGTGTCTACGTGCCTGATTAGTGTTACATGATCGTGTTCGTGCGTGCTTGCTTGCTTGCGTGATATGGCCATGCTGCATTTAATGCAATTAGTGATACCTTGCGTTCTTGACATCAAGTGAATTCTTACGTGCTTGTACAAAGTGATCTATTGCTAGTTCTATCTTGTCATCCTGTTCAAAATCGTGTTCTATCATGATCACTCTATCTAGCTTGTTCATGTATCATGTTTTAACTAGTTTTATTCGTACTCGCATATCATTCATCGTGCTTACCTAGTTCTAAATTGCTAATCACTTATATTATTGCCCGCACATTGAGATATAAATCCTACTGGGCTAGTTTGCTCATCCCCTACTTTTACCCAATCTAGGTGACTATGACATTCAAGAGGAAGAGCAAGACGAGGTTGGGAATGCGTCCGAGTGAAGAGCGTTCCCAACTATGAGTCTAGTTATAGTAGTTTGCTTCGAGTGATAGATTCATGTAGTAGGAAGTGAGGAATAAAATGTACTTTTTTTTTCTTTTTATTAAGTCTTAGTCCTGTAATAGTTCCCATTTGGAATACAATGAGTTGAGATTTGAATAAAAGATTAGTGGAGTTCAATATTTGGGCCCTATGATGATGTATGTTGTTATACATTTAGTGCGTGCTAGCTAGAGGTTTATTTGCCGACTGTTCACGTCTCGGGATATCGTCTCGAATTATTTCTGAATTATTATTAATATCCGCTGTGAAATTCTCGGGACGTGACAGTCATAGTCCTGTAGTTCAAATATTGAGGTTAAACACGTATTAGATTTGATTATTGAAATGAAATGAAGAGTATGAGGTTATGAAAATTTGGTATTATATGTGATTACTAGCTAGAGACTTATTTGCTGACTACTTACATCTCAACGATCAATCTTCCGCTGCCATGCTTTAGGATGTGACATTAAACACCCATGCACCTTACTGGAACCTTGTTGGACTTGTACATCACATTCCGACCAGCCTACAATCTATGAATGTAAATGCACCCTACTTGGTGTCCACATTCTAAATGTACTGATATTGTGTAGCATGTCTTCCTGATAACACGCCCTTCACCATGACCACATTCTGGTTACGACCAAGTGATAGATCGTGTTCAACTTAGAACTACCTATACCCAAGAGTACTATATAGCAGTCATTTATCCCATGTTTTCTCGCACTGTTTCACGATTTGATCCTTTGTATGATTCTAGATATTAGAACATTCTCTTCTCTCTCTCATCCATAATAATCTTGTCTATTCGTCTATACTTCTCATCTTATTCTTGGAATTCTATGGCCATTGATTGATTATCAAGATATTACATGGGATCATGGATCCAACTATACCCAGTCTGGTTCTGGGAGGAGCATCTAAAAGTGCATACACGCATGTGAGTTTATTGACTAGGGTGTCTGGCATTATACCCAAGTACTTGACTAGCTTGATTAATTTATGACAATCACCTTTTGAATTCATGCTTGATAAAGTTATTGACTTGTACATGTTGCCCTGTTGTGTATTTACTTGTGATTTGGTCAATTCTATCTTTTGTTACATTTGTTACATGTTCATACTCTAGAATGAGATCTTGCTATCTATTACTTGTTATCATCATGATCTTGCACTCTTTAACATCTTGACACATGACTTTATCATTAGTTATTCAACTTGTTAATACGTTAATTACTTAAAGTATGTTTGGCTAATGAAATATAAATTCTACTGAGCATCCCGCTCACCTAGTTGGGACTTTATATTTCAGGTGAGTCTGACGATGATGCATGCATAGATGGGGAAGGTCAAGAGTGACAAATGATGTCACGCCCCCAATTTAGCAGTGGAATAAATTGGGAACGTGAATAGATACATAATATATCAAGCAGTCATACAAGCACGAGCAACTAAAGACAACAATTGGATAATACAAAGTCTCTATTTTATTGATAAAAAAAAAACTAAGTCGATTACAACCACTAATTTAGAGCCATTACATAGGGGCCATCATAACACTATTACATTGGAAAGAAACTAAAAGCAAACTAAGTAGACTCTACTATACTATGACGCTATGGTAACTCCACCAAGTTGATGCCAGGTCACTCATCACTCCTGTCCATCCCCATTGTTGTGTGTATCATCATCTAACTCACTTGAAAAATATTAAGAAAACACTTGATGAGTGAACACTCAGCAGGACTTACATCTCATGAACTAGGCTACGCTTTAAGTGATTATCATGTTAACAAGCAGAATAACTACATGATGTACGATGAGTCATGATAGAGAGCAATTAGCATGACGAGGTCAAGTATGAGAGATAACAATAGCAAGTGTCAAATATAATGAGAGAGTTGGCCATATCACGAGTAAACAAGTCAAGTCAAGTAATATCATGTGAGAAGTTGATTGCCATAGATTAATTAAGATAAAATAGCACTTTGGGTAAATGCCACACCATGTCAATTTACTCCTATAGTGTAGTACCCTGGCTTTTTGGCTTTTCGATCTAGCATCTTGGATGATTGGCTCCTAAAGCGCCCGATTTGGGTGACGTGTTGGTGTCACATCGGGGGTGTCCGACGTGACAGTCATCCTTGTCGCCCCCAGCTTTTCTGTCGTGTTTGTGTCACTCTTGGTCAACGGGACAAGATAGTCTTCCGTGGCTTTGGTCGTCTGACATCTGTCAGGGTGGCAGGTGTGTCAGTACAACTTGTCAAGTTGTCACGGCGTCCTTGTGGGACGCGTTGGTGTCGCAGTCGGTTGACCCTTGCGTTAAGGTTCTTAACGCGACACGTCGCCCAGTCGCGACTTGGGTGTTGAAGGCTTATAGCCTTAGTCGGTACTATTCCTCTTCTTCTCCCCCTTTCCTCCCCTCCAGCGGGAACTCCGCCTCCCTCTCTTCTCTTTGTGTGTTTCAAGTGAGGAGGAGGGTCGTGCGCGGTGCCATGGAGTTGTGGAGCTTGCGTAGAGCGAGGAGGAGGTGGCCAATCCAACGTGAAGGACCCCAACGGGTCTGTTTCTTCGTTTTAGGTAGGGATTGCTTGTGCCCTTCTCGATCCAGGTGGATTGGGAGCCCTTCATGGTTTGTAGATAGTTTAAATAGCTTTTCCATGCTCCCCTCCCCGTGTGGTGTGTTTGTGGCTCGTGGGTGGCCCCGGGATGGAGCATTCTGCGTGTCTACCTTCCTTCTAGTGTCACGACCGCGGTGCACGTCGTGACACCAGAGGAGGCGTCCACTCGGTAGGGCGTGATCGTGTCACGACATGCCGACCTGACATAATGGCATTGTGGTTCGGTAGTCAGACGTGATCACGTCGCGACAAGGTTGTTGTCGTGACAGGGTTGTTGTCGCGATGTGCTTCCCCATCGCGACAGAGTTGTTGTCGTGGTGCCTATGCCCGTCACAATGGTATCACGATGGCCGAGGAGGACGTGACAGTGCCTGTGTTGCCTTGGGTGTTCCCATGGTTCCATTTGGGGTGTCGGTGTGTGCCCCAGGGCTGGCTTGCCCTTAGGACCTTCAAGTGGGGAACGCGGCACGTTACCTCGCTGCGTTCTATGACTGATGGTGACACCTTTGTGGCCGTGACTGGCAGCGGTTCTAGGAGGGTCGCATCTGTCTAATAATCAATTAATCGATGGTCAATCGATTATTAGCAGAGCGACGGGCTTTCCATGCTTCTAATGGTATTTCGAGGTTCTGTCTTGCTCGTGCATGCCTTGGTTGGCTAACGGCCTTCTCTAGGATTTGTGCATGCCTCCTACTTGCTGGGCTTATCGAGGGTTACAAGCTAGCGGTTTGGCGTGCTTCTTGTTGTGCTTGCCCCACCTATTCTCCTGGTGCTTGGCACTTAAAGGATTGTCCCGTTCAGAGGTTGTCTCCATTTCCTGGGACCCCCATCCTCGTGAGCCCGTTGAGGGAGTACTCCAGGCTACGGGCGTGCTTGAGTCTACGCCTAGTTGGCAGACTCTGGTAGAAGAGGGGAAAACGAGGTTTGGACAGCGGCGACGAGTCGTTTGTAGAGATCTCTTACCTGGGGTGGATGCCGAGGTTGTTGAGGTGTTTTCTTTCCAGTGCTGCCCAGATAGTCCTTTTCTCACTGCCTCTCTCTGCATTGGTTCTGGAGCCATGTAGTGGTGCTAGGTGTGGGGCCATAGCTTGGCCAGGCTGCGGTGGTGCGTGCATTCTTGTGGTGTTCTATGGCGGCTCTGTCTCGCTCTTTCAGGGAGCTTAGAGGCAGGAGCCAGCTGGCAAGCAAAGGGAGTGGTCGGTGTGTCCTCCTCTTAGCTACTAGTGTGGTGGCTTCGTTGTTGTTCTTGTGACGACATTTCTTCATGGTGTTTCTAGGTTTGACTCATTGCCCTAGCCTGCACGGTGGTTGTAGCCTAGCCGTATCTAGCTTCCGTGGGCATTGTTAGTTTGGCCTTGTCCGCCCGTACTTCTAGTGGTTTCCGCTTCGGTTTTCTCTTGGTTCCGTAGTCCCATTCTTTAGTTCCAGTCTGTGTTGGCACTGGCGTGTGTGGTTTCCCTACCTCGTGGTGTGTCCAGGGTCTAGGGTGGTTCTGCTTGTGGGCCCTCGACCTTGTGGAGGTTTGAGGTGGCTGTGCTTGTGTGAGACATCCTTCTCACATGGTTGCTCCGTGGTCTCCATGAGACCCTTGTCTCTGCAGGCATGCCGAGGCTTTTTTCCGTGTTGTGCCTGACTCCGTTGGTTTCTGTGAGAGTCGTGTGTGCGTCACAACCTTGGTTGGTAGTCGTGGCATTGAATTGTTCTATTCTCTGATTTGTAGTACCATACTATAGGTGTTCCTCACTTTACAGCTTTCTAGTGTAGTTCCCTATTTTCGGAGTTCATGCTGCTATGACTGGTGAGGGACTGGTAACCCCTACTGGGCCTTGTTCGCGAGGCTCACCCACCCTACTCTCCTGAGCTAGGGGCTCATTGTTGGGGGGATGTGACGACCCTCCTTATACCAGTACGATTATACCAATCCACGTCGATATAGTGAGTCTCGTCACAGTGGGACATTTACCCAAGCACTAACACACATGATTGAGATGTACACAATATGAATACAGAGTAGCGGAAGTAAAAGAACTACTGTCTTTTCATTTCATCATCCACATTAAACATACATGATCCATATAGCAATTTAAGGAACTAAGTCCACATAATGAAATACAAAATTCAAATTACATTGTTCGTCCACAATTTACATAAGCTTCAATTACATAAGTCTCAATTACATACTATGAAAGTAAGGTACAACAACGGTGACTCCACAACACTCTATTCTCCTCGCTCGGAGTCGCTCTCAACGGTCTCCTCCAAGGAAGTAGGGTCACCTGCTAAACCTGTACGCCGAAGCAAGAGTGAGTCTAAAAGACTCAGCAAGTAATTCCATACACATCATACATGCATACATCACAAGTAAGTCCTACATTCAATTTCATTAAGTCAAAACATATAGCATGGTTGAAACAATGATAAGAAAGAACCTGTCATGATATTTCTACATAATTCACAACACATGATACAAGGTTTATGTCATTCCAAATTAAAATACCTACCACATGCTTTCTACTTATCTATCCACATGAGAGCTACATTCACCATTTAAGCTTCAACATGATAGCAATTTAGCATGGGATTTTCACACACATAAAAGGAAAATACTCCCAACATAGATTCTACATATTTTGCACTTGTAAAACATTGTTATAAACACATTAAGGTTGCTGTTTTGACATGAATCCCACATTTTCATAACGTGAATCACAATTTCACATTCTAACACATTTGTTTCACATGTTTACCCATTTGCACATTCACATTGTTACTTTTACACATTACACATATACACATGTTCACATTACACAATTTGTACATATACACATTCACATTTTCACATTTAGATGCTGTGACACATAGTCCAAACCACCACTAGAAGGACACATTCACATCACGTAACACATAACACATAGACGCCACCTAGGCACACAGTGACGGCTCTTGGTACTGCGCAGACCGGGAGAAGAACTCTCCACCCTAACTAGTGGTACTTGTCCACCTCCAGGATTTCATCCTAATGCCCATAGGATTTTAACACATTGAACCTTCCCGTGGGGACTTTTCCACGGTACGGTTCCACAGCCCTCTATGGAAGTAGTGTCACACACGACACAATTTACACATTTCGATTTTTAACACACACACATTTCACCCAATTTACGCATCATTTACGTTTTCGCTATTAAGCACATGGTTCAGTTTTCCTAGATCATGTTGCTAATGTTTGACAGAGTTTAAACACTCAGTAATTTACACTAATCAGGTTGAAAACACATAATCAAATCATAATCATGATAGCATGCATTAATAACTCATTTTCACATGGGAATTTCACAATATAACCTACTGTTACCCAAATCTCATGAAAATTTAACCACACACTGTTTGAAGGGTTCAAACCACTCATGAAAATTTTCACAATTTTCTGAATTACACAGAATTTACAGAAAATGAAACACTCATTCATATGCCATTTATAATTCAGTTATCATGGAAGCACATCATAAATGTCAGATTTGACAGTTCTCAGACCTGTACCTAACATGTACATTATCACAAAATTTTTTCCCAAATTTATCTCACATCATACTATTTACTGTGATTTTTACATGACCCTACACATGCTTTCTAATTTCATTACCAAAATTGTAATAAATCACATGATCATGGGAAAATTTCCAATTTTGCAGAGCATGGACTGACATACATACACATGGTCTAGAAAAATTATGGCATTCAAATTCCTCACGAATCATGTGAACAGTAGACTAACACAACCAAGGTCTCATTTAACATGCATTTTTCATAAATGTAACCATTCACACTATTACAAAAATTCACAAAATCTCACAACGCATTCCACCATTCATAATACATAGCATATAACGTTTACAATATATCCTCATGTGAAAAAACTTTAGAAATTAATCATATATAAGGAAGAACAACTCACTGTTCTGTCATGAAGAACTAAACGGCAAAGGCTAGCCGTTCAAAGGGGTTAACAGCACACCAGAGCCGGGGATGTGTAGCCGGCAAAGGCTCTCCTTGGGCAGTGCCAAGAAGCCTCCAAAACACCTCCACTCCGGCTTCTGTGATGATCCTCGCAGCACACCAGAGCCGGGGATGTGTAGCCTGATGTCAAGGGTTCCTCCTTGTCGAAGTAGATCGCCGGAAGAAGCCACCAGTCTTCAAATCTCAAGGCTCAAAGTTCTGCTTTCGTACAGGGACTTAGGGTTTCTAGGGTTTTCTTTGCCAAGAGACAAAGGGGTCTCTTCCAGCTGCTAAGGGGTGTTTCTACATAAGTCTAGGCTTGGGGCATGCGTGGGCAAGGTCTGTTGGGAGTTGAGAGCCGTTGGGAGACATCTCCCCAATCAATGAGCAAGCCCAACCCAGGATTTCAGGGTCTGCTGTGCACAGAAAATCAGAGAAGTAGACGTCCACATCCATGGCCGTTTACATCATAGTTGGCATCCATCGACATGGACGTTTACTTAACACAGACGTCCATCCATGTTGACGCCAATTCGCTCTTCGGCCAGAGCATCAAACCATGCAGAAAACCATATATACAGTATATATATACATGCAATATGTAGTATAATGTACACACTACTACACCATGCAAACAAACAATAATTACATCTAAACATACACATGCACACATAAGTACACCTAGCTAATATGTACGTAGATATCTACATATCCATACATAATATTTACACACAAGCATGAATCTACACACACAACAAAATAAAAAGACAAAATTTGAGGGCCTTACAAGGGAGCTCAGTGTCAGACATTTTGCGGAGATGGCTGTGGCGCCGTGTGCTGTCAGCAGCAGTGAGAGCGAGTTTTGTGAGTTGTTGTACCTAAGTGAGTTGAGAGTTGTGCTTTGCAAGTTCTCGGAGGTATGCCCCTTAAGGACTGCACCTTTCTTCTTGTCGCTGTGCTTTTACTTGGGACACATTGTAGATCTATATATCCCGTTATAGTTATTTAAATTCTGTACATATCTCCCTAGACTATTCTTCTAACCCTTTTGAGTCTTTGAATCAGTGGGTGGAGGCACGAACTTTGGGGTCTCTGGCAGGGGTCTGGGAGGTCCGGTCGTCACATGCTGGCTTAAGTTCCTCTGGGTGCTCCACCAGACAGGGCCCTATATGCACAAGTATTGGGTCATGTGTTTTATCTAGACAATCACTTTTAGATGGCCAAATGAGTTCCAAGAAAAGATAAGAAGTATAGACGTGTAACGCCCCTCTCAAACTGAGACGACCCAACCAGCAAACTGGCCCAACAACTGTGCTAGTTGGTAGACTTCCCAAGAAGGTCACCTATCCTAGGACTACTCCCAACTGAGCACGCTTAACTTTAGAGTTCTTTTCAATCTCGAGCTCTGAAAATGACTAGTCCGAGTTGTTGGTAGTCTGCTGATTTAGTTCATTTAACATATTCTTATATGGGACGTACACAAACCCACTACAGTTGTACCAACTCACGGATTTAAGAGTTGTGATACAGTGGGAAGACACTCAACAATACTGTTTCCTGGTTGAGTTATAGACAAATACAATAAATATCACAGCGGAACATGATAAAATTCCATCCACATTGTATTCAAATGCCAAGTCTAGTCCATAAAGAAGTAAATACTCAAATTACATAACAAAGTCCATAAGTAGACCATATGCATTGTCCAATTACATTTATTTCCCTCACATAAATAAGATCTCTCAGGTGCACACACTATGCAACCAAGTCCTCATGCTTAGAGTCAGTGTGTACTAACTCCTTAGTGCTAATGTCCTTCGCCTCTCTTGAAAGGTTAATCAAGTGTGAGTCCACTAGACTCGGCAAGTAACTAAGGCAAATAGTTCTAGATATACACATATAGCTAATGTTCTAAAGCATGGTAAATCAAATTTCTAAAGACATGGCATTTTCATATAATTTCATTCATACTCATATTTCCATCTCATTCTACATTCAATATTTACATAGTATAGCATGTTTTTGTGTTACACATGTTATGAGAAATCTAAAAGTAACATGTACCACATGGTAAACACTTTTTTATAAATCAAACTATATACAATAACATTGACATTTCAACATAAGGATATTGTTGACCAAGTTGCAAGCCCAAAGGGGGGGTGAATGGGTTGCTTCAAGAATATCTTAAAATTTTCCTACTTAAAACAACTTCATATAGAAACACACTAAGCGTAGGTGTTAGAGATAGTGAGCAGCGGAAGTAAGATAAAAACAATCACACAAAATTACACAAGGATTTTTATCCTGGTTCGGACCTCCTATCACTAGGAGTCCTACGTCCAGTCCCCAAGAAACTACTTGGGATTTCACTAACTAAGGGTACAGTCCCCTTAAGGACACTTACACATCTAGCACCCGCTGGCCTTCTCTTCAACCCACGAAGAGGCAATACAACCACCTGTAGCGATAGGTCTTCCATTCAGCAAGGGGAAGAAAACCACCTACTCACAGTAGGTCTTCTCTTCTCACAGGAAGAGGAACACTCTTAAAGAAGAGTTGAAGGGATGGCCCCTAGATCAAGCTTATACAACAAGCTTTGCTTGATCTGAGGCACGAACCGAGAGAAGAAGAATATAGACTATGATGCTATTATCTCAGAACAACTGGCTCTCAAAGAAAAGAAGTGAGGGCTTCAGGAGAGCTTGGAGCAGATGGACTTGGAGTGAAGGTGCACTACTCTCAATGGTGGTTGTGAAGGCTTGTGTGAATCCGCATGTATTACTTGTGTATGCTTCATTTGTTCTACACAGCCATCATCTTCTTATAACCATTTCAATTGTAACGACCCCCTTTCTACCGGTACGATTATATCGATCCACGTCGATATAAAGCGTGCCGCCATAGTGGGACATGTACCCAACACAATATAGTAGGTAGAGATGTACACAAATAACAAAGGAAAGTACAGTGGAAATGAGAGTAAATCTTATTCCATCATCATTTTACACATCCCATAGTCTATATAGTAGCAAAATAAATATACAAAGTCCACAAATAACCAAGTCCATATCATAACATCATTTCATGAGCTAAGTAAAGAAAAGTACAATCTAAGTAAATAGCTCTCAAGATCTCAGCTACTCCTCTAGCTCGAAGTCGCTCCTCGATATCTCCTCATCAATCTCAGAATGCCTGTCTCACCTGTATAATTAAGCAAGGATGATTCTTCACAAAAAACTCAGCAAGCAACCTATTGGTACATCCAAACCTTATCACATTCGTTCTACACAAGTTTAACATAAGAACAATTTATCACATGATTCATGTAGCAATAAACAAGTACTATATGAACAATCTATAACATGCTAATTACACATAGATTAAATAGAAATCAAGGTATCAATCACAACTCATTTCATGGCACATTTCCAAACATCTAACTCATGAAATTAAACACATACTTACTGGTGATACTAGCATGATCTATCTATTCAACATGCTCATATGTCACATATTCTCACCTTTTACTTGCTGTTTTAACATAAAAGAAGTTTAATCACATGGTTTCACATTCTCACATATGGAAGCACATTATTACATCACTTTCACATATTCACTTTGCACATTCACACTTAATTCCATCTTTACACATCTTTTGCATGACACATAGTCTGAACCACCATAAAGAAGGACACATCACACACATAACAATACCCGTCACCTAGGCAATATAGTGTCAAATCTTGGTACTATGTAGAACCGGGAGAAGCCCTCTTCACCCTAACCACTGGTACTTGCCCACTTGCAGGATTTCATCTTGATGCCCACAGGATATCACATACACATTGAGCCTTCCCATCAAGACTTTTCTATAGCACGACTCCACAGCCTTCTATGGTAGTAGTGTCAATTTTGGCACATTTATCACTTAATCACATTATTCACATTGATCACATGTTTAACACAATTTTCATGCACTTAGTGACTCTTTTACATGATCATGATTCAAACACATATATCAGGTTCCAAAAGTAATCATGACTATCTCATAATGTTAATACATGCTTAACAGAACCTAATCAGGGTACTAATCATTAGAAACATCATTTTTAACTAATCATGCTTAATATGGCCATTAACGACTTATGACTGGATATAGTAGTCACGAATGTCAGAACATGCTCAAATTTTAATCATAGATCCTACACATGGAATATATCATATGTTTAACTTTTCAGAATTTTCCCAATAGTACATCTATTTTTAACATTTAACATAGATCTTAGGTAATTTAACAAGATATTTGATTAAACATGGTAGACAGTAAACTAATGACTCTATTAGTCCTAAAACATGCACACAATAACCTTAAGTTCATGAAAATTTTTTGTGACAATAATACATATCATGCATATTTATTCTGAATTTAAATCTATCATGCATGACATGCTCATTTATTGATAACAGAAATTCTACAATTTACAAATATGATAAGAAAATTGTCAGAAAATCATGGCTCAATCTACTAAACATACCTGACAAGAAAGAATTTCCCAAACCTATGCATATATTCAAAATTTCCAAAAGATCTCCCCTTATATATTAAAGCACCTTTCTAGAAAAAAATCTGAAGAAGTTAATGGCAAGGGTTTACCGTCAATGGAGGTTAACGGGATGATCGATTGCCATCAACACAGGAACTCAACGGCAATGATGTTGCCGTCACTTCCTGACAGTAGAAAAGTGCAGATCGAAACAAAAAAGATAGAGAATTTGGGGGTCCAGGACACAAGAAAAAAATCCTTAAAAATTGCAAAACCCTAGATGATAGGTATGGGATGAAACCCCTAAGTTGCTTGCCTCTAGGAAACTCCCCGTAGATCGAATCAGGTGATGAAGCCCTCCTCGGCCAAGCCAAAGAGGTAGTCTTCATGAGCTTGATTCAACTTCCACGCCCAAAAGAATGATCTCTCGGCATTGGGAGATCTTCTCCACGTTCAGGAGAACCTCCCTCTTGCTGAAGAATGCCGATGCAGCCTCTGGTTCACCAGATCCACCCATCAAAACTCTCTCTCTCTTTTTTCCTCTCCGAAACCCAAAAGCCCTAGCTGAGCAATAATCCTCTCTTTGCAGAGATGACCTAGTTTTATAGGAGTTTGGGTCGTAGGTGACTTAAGTAAGAGAAAGTCCAAGCCGGTGGGTTCCTAGTTTATCTCTCGGAGAAATCGGGATGGTTTCAGGTCAAGAAACCTAAACGTAGCTGGAGAAGTTAATAGCTAATAGTTGCCATCAACTAGAAGTAACGTTAATCGATTTTGGCGTCAAGATCTTCAGGCCAGACTATAAATGACACATTGCTTGCTGTGAACAAGAAGTTAACATCAAAGGATGTTGATATTAAGAAGAAATTCAGATAGCACTTAAAAAACATAACAACAGGTCATAAAAGGCACAAAAAACTAGGGCCTTACACCCTCTCCCCCTAAAAGAAACTGTCCTCGAAGTTAGAGCAAAGGTACTAACCGAACAGATGGGGATACTACTTCTTCAAGGTCTCCTTGAGCTCCCTTGTAGCTTCCTCTCGTGAGAAGTTCATCCACAACACCTTCACAGAAGTTATAGCCTTGTTCTTGAGGTGCTGAACCTTACGATCCAAGATGGCCACTAGTCGCTCCACATATGGCAAATCTAGCTGAAGTTCCACTGGCTCGTGGCTGATAACATGTGACAAATCTCGTACATATCTTCTGAGCATGGACATGTGGAATACAGGGTGCACACTTGCTAGCGCTGGGGGTAATGCTAGCTTGTACGCCGCATTGCCATCCGCCTGAGAATCTAAAATGGGCCAATAAACCTCGGACTCAGCTTGCCATGCCTGCCAAACCTGACAATGCCTCGAGTAGGTGATACCTTGAGGAAACATGCTCACCAACCTCGACCTCTAAGTCCTTCCTTCTGTTGTTGGCGTAGCTCTCTGCCTATCCTATGCTGTAGTCAACCTCTGCCTGATGAGCTGGATCTTGTTTGGTGTTTCTTGAACAAACTCAGGTCCTACCAATTGTCAATCTTTAGTCTCCTCCCAACACAAGGGAGATCTATAGGGTCGACCATACAATGCCTCAAATGGAGCCATGCCTATACTTGCGTGGAAACTATTGTTGTAAGCAAACTCCACAAGAGGTAGGTGACGTTCCCAGTCGCCCTTCCAGTCAAGCACGCATGCTCTCAACATGTCCTCGAGCTTCTGAATCATCCTCTTGGAATGACCGTCTGTCTGAGGATGGAAATCCGAACTAAGCTTCAACTGAGAACCATCGCCTCCTAGAGACCCTGCAATAACCTCGACATAAACTGTAGGTCTCTATCTGAGATAATGGACTTCGACACTCCATGTAGTCTCACAATGCTGCCCACGTAAAGCCTCGCCAAGCTCTCCACAGATTGCTTCTTCCTCATAGGTAAGAAGTGAGCAGTCTTGGAAAAATGGTCCACGATCACCCATATCGAGTTATTGCCCTTAACTGATCTGGGCAAACCCGTCACAAAGTCCGTGGTGATCGCTTCCCACTTCCACACAGGTATCTCCATCTTCTGCATAAGGCCTGATGGTTTCTGACGTTCGGCCTTGACCTGCTGACACACCAAACACCGAGACACGAACTCTGCCATGCCTTCTCTGACCTGCTGACACACCAAAACCCGAGACACGACTCTGCCATGCCTTCTTCATGCCTGACCACCAGAAGAATCGCTTCAAGTCCTGGTACATCTTAGTGTTGATTGGATGAATGGAGAACCGCGACTTGTGAGCTTTTGCAAGCACTTGCTCTCGAACCTCCACAATGTCTGGTACACATACTCTATGCTGAAATCTGATAACACCGTCCTCATTTCGAGCAATACCTGCCTTGCCCACCATCTCTTGAAGTCTGGGATCTGCTCCCTGCTGATCTATTACCTTGTCTAACACAGTGGATCGGATGGACAACTGTGCTACAAAATCCAGACATAACTATGGCTCTAACTTGGTCATAGCGCACGCTCCATCCTCTAGCATCTTCCAATCTTGCTGAAGTAGAGATCTCTTTCTTTGAGTGCATCTGCCACGACATTCACCTTCCCTAGATGGCACTAAAGCTTGAAGTCATAGTCCTTTAGAAACTCGATCCACCTTCTCTGCTATAGGTTCAACTCCTTCTGAGAGAACAGATACCTTAAGCTCTTGTGGTTTGTGAACACCTCGAACCTGACACCATAGAGATAGTGTCTCCAGATCTTCAATGCATGGACCACAGATGCTAACTTCAAGTCATGGGTCGGATAGTTACGCTCATGCTCCTTTAGTTGACGTGAAGCATATGCGACTACCTTACCATGCTGCATCAAAACACAACCAAGGCCTATCTGCAAAGCATCTGAATAGATCGCAAAACCTCGGCACCACTAGGCAATATCAATACGGGTGCAGATGTCAGCCTTGTCTTCAGCTTATGGAAACTGCTCTCACACTCCTCGGACCACACATACTTGGCCCCCTTCCTGGTTAACTTGGTTAAAGGCACTACTATAGAGGCAAAACCTTCTATGAATCACCTGTAATAATCGGCTAAACCAAGAAAGCTCCTGATCTCAGATGGTGTCCTTGGAGTCTCCCATTCTAATACTGCCTACACCTTCACCGGATCAACAACAACTCTAGCACCTGAGATGACATGCCCAAGGAAATGAACCTCGCGCATCCAGAAGTCGCACTTGCTAAACTTGGCATATAGCTTGTGCTCTCGGAGAACTTCTAGAACTGTCCTCAGGTGCTCACGGTGTGTAGCCTTATCAGGGGAGTAGAATAGCACATCGTCTATGAACACCACAACAAAACTGTCCAAGTAAGGCCTGAACACCCTATTCATGAGATCCATGAACACTGTAGGGGCGTTAATTAGCCCAAATGGAAGTACAAGGAACTCATAGTGTTCATAACGAGTCCTGAACGTAGTCTTGGAAGCATCCTCCTCCTTGATCCTCAACTAATGGTAGCCTGATCGCAGATCGATCTTGGAGAACACAGACGCATTCTGGAGTTGATCAAACAAATCGTCAATGCGCGGCAAGGGGTACTTGTTCTTTACTGTCACCTGGTTGAGCTTCCTGTAATCTATGCACAACTTGAGAGAACCATCCTTCTTCTTCACGAACAGTATAGGTGTGCCCCATAGTGACACACTAGGGCCAATAAACCCCTTATCAAGCAACTCCTGCAACTGCTTCCTCAGCTCAACTAACTCTACAGGTGCCATCCGATAGGGAGCCTTAGAGATAGGTGAGATGCCTGGAAGCAACTCGATAGTGAACTCTATCTCCCTTACTGGTGGCAATATAGACAAATCATCAGGGAACACGTCTGGGAACTCCTGCACAACCTCTATCTCCTTAAGGGTAGGTGACTGATTGGTCTCAGGAATCAAGACCACACTGGCAAGAAAAGCGTCATAACCCTTGTTCACCATTCTTATAGCCTTCATGGCAGAGATCACAAACCTTTCCGCTAGATTCCTAGGCAAAGGATATGAGAACTCATCCTCTCTAGGATACAAAAAGTAATTCTCTTCCTCCTGCAGTCGACCAAGGCATAGTGCTCCTCAAGCCAATCCAGACCAAGTATAGCATCATAGTCTTTCATCTTGAGCAAGTAGAAGCACCCAAACAAACCTCAGTCTTCAATGCACACAGGTAAAGATGGAATGCACTTCCTGGTCGCTACAGTACCCGTTGGTGTGTGCACTGACAGAGGAACCTCTAAATCCTCTGCCTTAACTCCATACTCTGCCGCTAACTGCTTAGCAAACCACTCGGAAACAAACGAGTGTGTAGCACCCATATTAAACAATACTTGATGTAACATCTCTGTCCCTTTTGTGGGTTAGCTCTCCCGCTGTGGTCGCGACATGTCGACCCGTTGCCTTCTGAAGGCGACGTAGGTGACCATTGCGTTCTAAATGAGACACGCCGGCTGCCCTTGTCGCGACGCCTTGATGTCGGGACAGTTGCACCACGTGTCGAAGCACATGCATGAATGCGACATACTGTCCGTCACAATTAGATGTCAGCATTGCATGCATGCCACGTGGTGGCTTTGACTGTCAGGGTCGCAGGCATTTTCCAGATCACGACGTAGGTGGGTGGCGCGTTAACTTTGCTAATGTGACGACTAGGTCCGTCGCGTTCTCATCGTCTATGTTTAAGTGCCCAAGCTCGAGAGCAAAAGCCCCATTTCGCCCGTTCTCTGTGTTTTCTCCTCTCTGGAGATCTCCCTTGTGCTTGGTGTTCCGTGGGGAGCTTGGAGGGAGTTGTGGTTGGCTTGGCTTGGTGAGTATGTGTGTGATTTGTTGTGTGACTTGGGTGCTTAGTATGTTTCTTCTTCTTCTTCTTCTCATTCTCTGTGGTTCTTCCCCATGGTGTGGATCCTCTCCATAGGCTTGTGAAGGTCGAGCTCGGCTTGTGGACGGCGGCTCTTGGAGCATTGGAGCTCGGAGGTGGAGGGGTGCTAGCCTACGAGAAGGCCCTAATTGTGTGGATCTTAAATTGAGGTAGGAAACCCAAACTCTCCCCCTAGTTCTACATACTAGGTTGTTAAATCCCACTTCCAAGCCTAGAAATCATGATAGGTATTTTGCATGCCTCAGGTGGTCTTATCGTAGAATGTTGTTTTGTATGTATACATGCTTGGTTTGGGTGGTTTATGTTCAGAGCTCCATGTTGTTGGTGAGGTTATTTGAGTGTAGGTTGCTCTTCTTGCCATGCATGGGGATCATGAGGGTGGTTTGGTGTTCATTGAGATGTTTTCCAGCGTTGCCATGATCCTTTCCCCCTTGTTGTATCATTTAGTGTGGTTTGGGGTGGTGGAGTTGCTCTGTTTGAACACTCGGTTGAGGTCGCAACGGGCTTCCTAGTCGTGACCTGGTCGCGACGTATCGTCATGTCGTGTTCTCTCTGAACGTGCCCCAGCACCCATCGCGTTAGAAAATGCAATGGGGTACGTGTCATGTTCAGAAGACCCGGGTTTGTTGCGGCACCTTAAGCCGTAGCGTTCTTATCACGACGGGTCGAAGGGCCACCATCCGGTTTCTTGTTGCATTAGGCAGGATCATCACGTTCTGATCGCGACCTAGCGCTGTGTCGCCTCTCTAACCGAGAAGGACTGGCAACAGGTTTTGACGTTCTGCTTTCACTGTGACTCGGTTTTCTTGGCACCTGTGCTATTCCTAGTGTAGTGGATACTCTAGTCTCTTCGCCTGGTGCTAGGGACTTGAGGGCTTGTCCGTGAGACAGGTTGTTACCGTTACCTGGGACCCCCATCCCCGCGCGCCTGTTAGAGGGAGTTCTGTGGGTGGTAGGCGTGCTCGAGTCACGATTTGGAGCAGAGGGGAAAATGGTGGGGACAGCGGCGTAGGGTCATTTGTAGAGCTCTCTTAGCTGGGTCTGGGTCGCCGAGGTAGTTGTGGTGTTCTTTCGGTGTGGACCTAGTCCTTTCTCACTACCTCACTCTACGTGGTTTCGGAACCATTTAGAGGGGCTAGGCGTGGGACCATAGTCCGTCCAGACTACGGCAGTTGTGGTTCTTTAGTTATGCGTCTCACTCCGACGGGAGGTGTTAGACATGGACCGTTGGTCGAGGGTAAGGCGTTGGGCGCACCTGCCCGGCTGACTAGTGTAGCGTACTGTAGCTAGTGTGTTTGCCTAGGCAGTGTTTAGCTGTCTGTGTTACAGCCTTGGGTTTCTTTTGGTGCTGTGTTTTTACATGGGTTTTCCGGTCCCGACGTGTAGCCTAGATCGACGACCGTGTAGTTTCTTTCACACTTCTGCACTTGACTCTGTTTTGGTAGAATAGAATTTACTACTTTATTTAGTTACTACACTTAGTTCTGTTTCTGTCACGCCCCGATGCGGAATATCAGAGCGCGAAGGCAGTTACAAGAAAAGGGTATAGAGCGAGTACTAGACATCAAACTATTTCACATTGAATAATACTAAAGCAAATCTTTCTCATTAATAACTTTTCAAATGTCTAGTTACAACCACTAATATCAGAGCCATTCTATAGGGCCCAATTACATTGCAATAATGGAAATAACTAACTACAACTCTAAGATAACATAATGACTCGAGGGTACTCTTGGCTTCACTCTTGGTCATTCCCTTCCTCGTGAGTGTATGTGTCATCCTTGGTCTCACCTGAGAACACAACATCAAATGACATAGGGTGAGCGATAACGCCCAGTAGGACTTAAATCTCAGGCTCAAGCAGGCTTAAAATGATTAACGCATTTAATGGCAGAGTATCTAAAGATAGCAGGTACAAGAGAGTCAAAATATAGCAAGGGATAGTACAACAAGTAACAGGATAGCACAATAGCATGAGATCGAGTATAGTTTCCAAAAATAGCACAAGTATCGAGTATAGCACGAATAGCAGGATGGCCATAGCACAACTAGCACAAGTATGGTAATAGCACGACGAGTATAGCACTTGGTTGTCATTCTAGACATCGAGAGAGTATAGCACGTTTTGTGTATTGATTGTCATATAGATAGTCGAGATAGATAGCACTTGAGCGTAATGCCAAACACTCTGATCATTTAACTCCCATGGGCACTAGCACTTTTGGGCGCACATCCCAGGACCAGATCGGGCCCTTTATATATTGCCAGGCATTGATTATATTGTTTATCTTTAGACAATCAGTCAATGGCCAATATAGAGTACCAAGAAGTAGGTGAGAGCACTAGATGAATAGACGAGATAGTAGAGTGAACGTGAATAGACGAGCGGGTAGAGTACAGATGAGAGCTAGTGAACATTGCACGTAATGCGACGAGTAAACAGGCGATAGTATCAGTTGCACAACACGCGCACTTGGTGTTGGTAGTCAGGTGGAACTCACGATCTTCCTGCTGGCCATGTTATACACAAGTCCAGAGGTCCGACGTGATTTAAGGTAAGAGCGAACTTCTAATAGCCGTTTGGATCATATCGATCCCTAAAGGTGTAAGGTGTTAGGGTACAACCGGCTCGTCGACCATGTGGGAATCCATGATCAGAGGAGACTTACGGAGGCCTTGCGCAAGGCTTCACTAGTCCGGCGAAAGGAATATCCGACGGAGAGTTCACCACAAGCCAAGTAAAGTGTGTATAAAACAGGTGCTCGATGTTCTAGAGGAATTCTAGAACAGTGGAGCGTCGATATCGGTATATAAATAACGCAAGAAACGAATACAAGTACTTTAAAATAGGGCCATTAATATACTTTATTGCAATAAATTCCCAGATACCATATGAGATATTTTATGCCAGATTTCAGTCATATGGTGGTTCATGTGTGTGCATGTGTAAGAGAAATCATAGATAGAAATAAGTCGTGAATATGTATTTTAATCATTCAATGTAGCTCCATGTTTAAAACAAGTTTTTACTAGGGGTATAACTATAAAAAGGCGTAAGAATTATTTAGAAAGCGACAGAAATAATTTTTATGGTTTTCATCAAAAATCCTATGAAGGCGACATAGGGTTGTAAGGATGGCGACAGGGGTAGGGCAGGTAGCGACAGGGCTTGCAAAGGGTCGCGACAGGGCTGTCTGCTCAGGCGGCCAGAACGCGATGGTGTCCTGTTGCGTTCAGAACGCGATAAGAAAGGCGTCGCGATGGGCTTGAGAAGGCGACATGTCAGGCCGTCGCTTTCTCAGGTCCGTGGCCTGAGTCTGACAGAGCTCTGATCTGTCTTGGATTGCGGTCCAGAAATATGCCTTTTTGACATAGGGTAGTTCATAAAATCATAACTAATTGTATACACTATGAAAAATCATGAAACTAGTTTTAAATTAATCTAGACATGCAAGGGTACTTCCAGTAATTAGGAATTGAAAGCAATCATGGTATCGACATAGTTCTAACAAGTTGAACAAGAAGCAACCTGATTCCAGGTGCAGCAGAGATGAATGATTTAATTCGGGCAACATGCTTGATAAAAATTAGGGCTTTTAGGGGCAAAAGATCCCTAACAACAAGTAGTTTCTACAGTAAAATTTTCATAGCATGGGAACAAGTGTACATGGAGATCTGATTTAAACATGATGACTCGAGGTTATCATGTATGCAGAGCTTCAAAAATCAAGAACAAAAGATTGGCTCGATGAAAATTATGAAACAAGAGGGCTTATGTTCCTGGTGATTGGAACTACCTATAGATGGATTTGATTTGGTTTTGCTTGTGACAATGCCTACCTTTGACTCGATTTGTCTTCTAGGGCTTAGAACTCCAAGAACGAAGGAAGAAGCTTGATGGATCTTCCTCTCCTCGATTTCTCCTCCTCCTTGGCCTCTTCTCCACGCCCATGAACCCCTTTGCAGGAGCTAGGGTCGGCCATGAGGATTTAAGAGGTGTATTTATATAAACACAAGTTCCTATTCCTACTATTACTCAAATTCCTCTTAATCCGAGATTTCCTAACTCCACTTTCCTCTCTTGCTTTCCAATCTCTAATTGGGTTAGGATAGTATCTAAATTCGTGCTAGACTATATGGGGTAGGTTTAGGAATCCAATTCCAACTCTAATTGCTATTTTTATTGCTTTAATAACCCCTTTTCAATATGATATAATTAAACTCCGAATTTAGGGTATTTTCTTATTATTCACTATTGTAGATTCATATTTTGACCCAATAAATTTTAGAGGATCCATTAAGCAAAGCCCATTACTCTTTTTCCATTTAATGGGTTTTATTTAATGCTCTTTTCATTTAAATATCCATTTAGCTAGGTTTTTTAATTCTTTATTTAAATTTTTATTTTTTTTAAAAAAATTCAGGTTGCTACAATTTTGCTTTTAGAACCAGTAGGAGATTGGTAGTCCCTATTGGGCTTCTTCGTGAAGCTCATGCCCTCTTTTGCAGGTGAGACTTCACAACAGCTCCTCCCTCTGCGGCGGACTTAGGAGATGGGGCTGTAGTAGACGGCGCCCAATGAGCAGTGTTCCCCAGTTATGTACTTCACCCTCGGGGTATGCCCCTAAGGGACGTATTCTTTCCCTTTTATTTCAGCACTTGTACTTTATCTACTTTGAGACTGTACTAGATTATTACTCAGTGTTGGACTCTTTTCCCTCACCTGTCGTACATTTTAGTGCGTTTATTGTTATTTATCTCTATTACATATCTTGTTAGACCGATCCGTTAGCCCTTCGGGGTCTCGGACCTGTGGGCAGCGGTGCCGATGTTTGGATTCTTGGTGGGAGCC